>JARHVA010003620.1:812500-1412500 GCA_037957365.1 Torreya grandis | reverse complement strand
GAAGATGCAATATAGAACAAGGCTTTCTAAAGCTATGAGAATGGTATAATCCCTTTCTTGGAAGCATAAATTTTGAAAATGGATACTTGTTATAGAATTTATCTACAAACAACATGCATGAATCTCATTGGGGATTATGATGCATCTATTGTGAGACAAAGGGTCATACAAAAAACAATTGCATGTAGATGAAAGTGCAAGCGGTAGGGATATGTTGTGGAGTGTGTTAGGGAGACCATGAAATAAGTAATTTCACAATGGTATAGAGGGTTGACCAAGTCATTGCAACTCCATGCAAGATGTGTGAGACACACATGCATGACACAAGTAACTACCAAATTATTGATAATATGCATGGCACTTGAGGGCATGAGCTAAAAAAAAAAATTATGCACAACCTCAACAGATCCAAGTATACAAGGGAAGATCTTATGGATGGCATCATTGCAGTAGAAGTGGTAATAGGCATCAAATATTTTATTTCAAATGTGGATTCGTAGATCACACTTTTTGTGAATGTTAGAAATTTACTAGCTATACTCATTGTAGAGAATGACACAAATTTTAGGATTGCCATAATCTTTGTCAAGAGATTTTGTGAAGGGATATAGTGCAAGGATGATCAATATTGTACCAAAAAAGGCAAATAGGTGGTCAATTAAAGTGCATAAAAAGAAATAAAAAACCCAAAACAAAATATAAAAATTAGAGGTGGATTCAATAAACGTGCAATGATAATGCCTCTCCCATAAAAAGAGAAGGTATTTCACAAACAAGATGTAGTAGTGTGGACTACTATGATGCACCATTGTAGAAGCAAAAACTGATAAAAAAAAAGAAGATAATACAAAATCTTCAAGGGCTAATCCAGACTACAAAAAAAATGAATGTGAAGATCAAATAAATTCAAAGAAAGGGTCCTAGCCCAAAATAATTTGAGGAAATCTCATAAATACTATATTTGTTAAAAACATGATGCATATTACCATTTATGACCAGCAATCAACTATTCATGTAAGAATCAATAATTGGGAGTTGACAAACATCTTGATTGATACCGGTGTAAATATAAATATATTAACTCAAGATGTTTGAAGGAAAATGTGTATTTAAAGTTTACAATTGTCCATCAACATGTTGTTTATGGTAAACAACACATGTTTGAGACCACTTGGAGTCTTGCATGGAGTAGAGTTGGTGATAATGGCAACACAAATTATAGTTGATTTTGAGGTCATGAATTTAGTTAAAGCCAATTATAACCCATCTTTTTGGGGAAGGACTATGAGCTTTGAAAATGGAGAACAAATGGTTGTGATTCCTATAAATTAATAACATGGATATGAATACATGGAAATTTTAGATGTTAACAAATGGATTAATCATATCTATAATATTAATGCATAAGGAGAGGAATACATTAATCTTATAGATGATGGGGTATTACGATGGAACAATGGAGCTTCAATGTCAAATACCACAAAAAATACATGCAAGAGATGGATTCAATAAGAGTATGAAGTAATCAGATGAACATGCCCTCGAGTGAATACAAGACACTCAAGATCCATTTGAAGTTGAAAGATTAAAAGTGGTGAAAAACAGGGTAGATTTGAGAGAGTGAAAATAATGAATAAGAAGTGGGTGTCACATATCACATATGTATTCAAGAAGGTGTTTTACTAAGTAAAGTTGAATGTGAAAGCTTTCACAATATGATAAAATGACATGCACTAAGACGTATGTGTATGATCTATAAGTGTTTTTAAAAAAGGAAGTAGAGTGTTTTTAATCACTTATTCATACATTATGTAATACTCCTACATAGTGATGGGCAACCCATAAAGTCCACTTTCTATATTGGTCAACATGCAAAGGAGCTTCTTAATGTAGTGACATTTAGGGTTCTCAATTAAGATATGCCCTAGACCATGTAGCCTTTTAAGTTACACAATTAAATACATAAATCAATCAAAGTGCAATAACAAAAAACCCATATCTTTATTTGACTTCAACAAATAAGAATACAATTAGCACATAATGACAAAAACACAACAATCTAAAATGAGATATGTTACAACATCAGATCCTCAAATCTTTGTTTTCTAAATCACAATATTTTCAAGTTTAGTTACATCTTAGAATAATCACTATGATCTACCCTTTAACTCCTAACCAAAAGGGCTCTCTAGGAGGAAGTCCCTCCAAAACTACCTTCCCACCATTTGCATAAGCATAGGGGCATGCTTATAAAGGTGAAAGACCCACCTACTTAAATTAAGGGCTTAGTAACCTAATAACAACATCAAATTATTAGCACAATCCTGATGACAATACATTGTAATATATCTTATTACATAGTAACATAACTCGATGCATTATAACGCATCACATGTAACATGTTATCCCCTTTTGCAATTCCAAAGCAACCTACCCAACAAAAAATGGTTAGATATATGATAATGATAACCTTTTATCATCTTTTAGATCGCCGATACCATTGAATGCCTCCATAAGCTATGTGGTTTGACTAACAGGTATAAGAACCTCCAATAAATATGTTGTCTTACCGTAATATCTACCATGAATGTTACCATTCATTATCACGAGGTTTGTAAAAGAATCTTTTTTTTTGGGTAATGTTATACCAACTCTGAAAACTTTGAATTAACGTGATGATTTTAGACCTACACTTGGTGTCAATTCCATGTTCTAATATTATTGCAAGTTATTACAATACTTCTACAATGAAGATAAAGCTCCTCTAAGACCTTTGGGATGCACTGAATCTTTTGCTTTTGTGGAAAATAACTAGACTATGTAGCTCTAATGTTCCAAAAAATACCACATACCTTTATAAATGCCTCATAAATCTCCACACTATTACATTTGATCAAAAGCGCTGATAAACTCACTTGGGTAAAACTTCACAACCCTTTTTCAAGCCAAAAAAACATTTGCATGCATCGATAGAATTCCACATAATGAAAAACTTAAGAAATCTATACTTTGGATAACATCACTATTCTAACATATTTTTGGTTGATACATGGTTACATGTGAGCCTCGATGCTCATGCATCGTACACCATGAGTAATTAAAATAAATAAAAGGTCCTAGTTATGTGCATTCTACTAATGAAATTCCATGCTTTGCATCTTTTAATGTGATTATCCATGTGGCATATTCAATGTCCTAGCCCTTCTGCTAGACCACATATTCTTTATATTATATATTGTGTGTTATCTTTCTAATTCTTGTATCAATCAGCTATTCCATCTCATCACGTTTCATTTATAACATCTGTACTCTCCAACTTTTGAATTTGAATACGTGTTTCCACTATTATGCCCTTCATGACAAGGATAAAAATCTACCACATGGAAAATAATTGAAATGTTAATCCCTTTAGGTAGGTGAATCTCATATGCATTCTTTTAAATTTTTTGCAACACTTTTCATAGTCCAATCTTCTTCCACTTCAACTTAGTATATGTTCCTTTTGGTAATATCTCTTTTCTCAAGTGTGTTAAGACCATGTTTCTAACTTGATACCCTACTTATAATTATTTCATGTATGTATGTTGTTTATACTAAGTTTTACTCTTCTCTAATTGTTCATGCACTTTTTTATGCACACCTTTTATATGTTCTGCAAAGTCCTCTACATCTACATTATTTCTTTGCTCATTGTTAATGTCATGTAACTATGCAACTCCTCTAAGATTTAACCATAAAAAATTTGAAATGGTGTCTTTCATGTACTCCTATTAACCAAATTATTATATACAAACTCATCTTACATCAGAATATTATCCCATGTTCCTTACCTTCAAGTAAAAATCACAATAGAGTACCCAAACTCCTATTGACAACCTCTAACTGTGCATCCATATGAGGTTGATAGATTGAGCTGAACTGTAACTTAGTGTCCAAATTATTCCATAATGTCTTCCAGTAATGTCCTACAAATTTCACATCTTTGTTCGATACTATGTTGTGCAGTATACCATGTATCTTTACAATCTCTCTGAAAAACATGATAATAATGTTTGTTATATCTCTAATCTTCTTACAAGCTACAAAATGTGCCATTTCTAAAATTTTACAAACTACCACAAATGTTGAATCATTTCCTCTTTGTGTTATAGGCAACCCTAAAAAAAAACCATACTCTCTAAAAATGGAAATGGTTGATACAACCTTGCATTCTCACTTCTTCCTTTGGATAGTTTACAAACTCTACATCCCAGGACAAATTTACTCACATAAGTGCTCATCCACAACCATAAATAGCTCTCTGATACTTGTGCTAATGTCTTGTCATAACCAAAACAACCAACCAAACCTCCATTATGTTTCTCCTTAGTAAAATTATCTCACCTTGAATCTCTAGGTATACATAATTGTTTCCATTTGAACAATAAGTCTTCTTAAAATAATAATCTAATCATGGTGTCTTGTCGCTACTCATTGGTTTTTCACATGCCTTTTATGTTTCTTGAAATTATTCATCACTTATATATTTTTCCTTCATAAGATCCAATCCTATGACTTCTAATCTCAATTCATTCAATAGTAAAACTTTGCAGCTCAACGCATTCACCTCTCTATTTGAATTTTCACTCATGTGATTAAAAAAAAATGAATACCTCTATAGCAATTCAACCCACTTCATATGTTGTTAATTCAACTTGATCTGACTATTTATGAATTGTAATGCATGATGGTTCATATGTAAACCTAATCTTTAGGAAACCAATAATGGCTCCACTTCTCAAGTGCTTGCATAATTATGTATAACTCTTGATTATTAACTAAATACTTCTATTTCTCGTCATTTAAATTTTTAATGAAATATGTGATAGGTTTTCCTTCTTAACTTAATAATTCTGTTATTATTATGTCACTATCATCACAATCTACTTGAAATACTTTACCAAAATTTAGCAATGCCAACATCGGCTATTCATTTATCTTCTTCAACTACTAGAAACTATGTTCTACTTCTACTATCTAGAAAAAATCCTTTCCATATTTCTGCATTGCCTCTATAATTACTGCATAAATACCACTAAAATTCCTAATGAACTTCATGTAAAAACTCACTAATCCTTGAAAACTATATGCTTCAAATGTATATATGATAATGGCCAATCTAGTATAACCCACACCTTCTTTATGCTTCAAATTTATACACATTCAAACTTTCTTGAGAAATCATAAAGCCCAAGTACACCAATCCTTTTTGCATAAAAATACATTTCTTTAAATTTACAATTAACTTTTCATCTCAGAATTTCTCTGGCACTTTGCTCAAATGTTGCAATTGTTCTTCTTCTATCCTACTAAATCAATATGTCATCAAGATACACAATGAAAACTTACCCAAAAATGAATTAAGAACTTCATTCATCAATCTCGTGAATTTAGTTGGTGTGTTAGTTAACCTAAATGCCATAACCAATGACTCACATAATCATTCTTGTATCTTGAGAACATAGTCTTCCACTCATCAACTTTCTTTCTTCTAATTTAGTGATATCCACTCTTGAAGTCAATCTTTGTGAAGTATCTTGATTCACTCAACAAATCCATTATATCACCCATGCACAGTAATTAAAACCTATACTTTATGGTTGTTGTATTGATAGTTATGAAATCATTGCACATTTTCCATTCTCCATTTGTCTTAGGCATTAACTATTAGTACTACACATATATTCAAACTTTCTCTATTCAACCCTTTATCAAATAGTTCTTCTACTTGCCTTTGTACTTTTGCATTAATTTGAGGTGTCAATCTACATGCTACTTTTTTTGCTAAACTAGATCCTAGAATCATATCCATGTGGTAACTAATACTTCTCATTTATGCCAATCCATCTAATATATTGTCTAAAATGATCTCTACAAATTCATCTATCATCTCCTTCACCTCACACAATAATTATTGTCTATTTCCTTTTGTTGTGCTCACAACTTGCGTGGGCTTAGGGATTACCACTAATCATATTTCTTCCTTTATCTCTTTCAAAAATTGCTTTCATGAAATCATCAAAACCTTTGGACTATTTTCCACTTCTTCACTTTTATCCTTCAAAGGACTTAAAATGTGTCACTCCATTTATAGTCAATGTGTATGTTTTTACATGACCATCAAGCTACACTTTATGATAAAAATACTAAGGTTTCCAAGTTAAATATCACAAACATCCATGGGCATTATGTTACGCATGACTTCATCCTTATATGTACAATTTGAAATTTAGCCAAACATTTTTCTTTACCAAAACATAATGTCCCTTCAAAAACCATGAAACCTTATATAGATTCAGATGTACGATTCTCTTCAAACCAATTTTATAGACTATTTCTTGTGAAACAATATTATTTGCATTACCACTATCAATAATCGATTTGTAACACTTACCTCCAAACTTACAAATGGTTATGAACAAATTCTTTCTTTATGAAATATTATTCTCCTCTTTCACAGGATTTAACAATACCCTCTTCATCATGAGAGCCTCCTTTTTTTTGTTTGCCTATATGAGGAATAAATGTAACACTTTCCTCATCAACTTGTGTGATGTGAAAAATCACATCAGTTCTCTTTCCACCTTCATAATGCATATGTGGATGCTCAGATGCTTTATGTCTAGTATCACCGCATCCAAAACATGTATCAAGGAGTTCATGACCTCTACCTCATCCATAGGATCCTCTACCTTTAAATTTTCATCTACCTCTATGAGTATTATATCATTGCGTTGAAAAGTACTTACTTTGCCTTCTTGCCTAGAGGTAAACTTTAGATAACTTCCCTAATCTAGCATATTTTTGGTTGATAAAAGATTACATGTGAACTTGGATGCTCCTACATCAATTTTTGTGTGACATTTGGAATAATAATGCTAAGAATAAGTTACCAATGTATTTAGGGGATAAAAATCATGTGGAGCATTTGGTAGCATGCAATAAAGTATGGACCATGAGTGAGTTCATCCTTCTAGAATGGATTTGGGTAGATGCATTATTTTTAGCTTTGAAAACTTGGGCATATGCATGGTATGTGATCAGTAAAACATGAAGTGAAATGAAAGACTAGGATATAATGAAATATTAATTTATAATCAATTTCAAATTATATTCCAAAGAGGATAAGTTGAATGAGCTGTTATAGGTCATACATGAGGTCATTTTCTGGAATAATGCACAAATGGAGGACCAATTTAGAGAAATAAATAATGAAGGAGATTTTCAATTCGGTCAACTATTTTAGGAGTTTGCAAGATCAAATAGTAAAGGAGGAGGAAGTTTGAGCTACATGCAAGAAAGACATGATATGCATATGGGAAAACCAATCACATTAAAGGATATCTATAAGGTAGGGGAGTAAAAGAGTTTTAAAATGAATCATATCACTTAAATGTTGAAATGATTACCATGAAAAGGACAATATATAGTATGTGGAAGAATGAGAAGAAATAATCTCATGAGCTTATGCATATGAAAGCAATGAAGTTGGAATAGATATAATGCCAAGAAGTCCACAATTGGTGACTATTGAAATAATGTGGAGTTTGTGGACATTGTTGAGTTAATTCCATAATTTAAAGATTTACCAAATAATAGTGAAATGAAAGAGGCACATGAATCTTTGGAGAGAATGAAAATCTAGTTGCACAAGGCCCAAGGCAGGTAAAGATTAGATAGTAACAAATGAATTTGAATCTACATGCAAAGGTAAAAGAGGATATTGATAAGATGATAGAGGTAGGGGTAATTTATCCAGTAGAGGAATCTTGTTCGGTTAACTCAATCGTAATAAGTGTAAATAAATATGGAAGGATTGTGGTATGTGTGGTTTCCCATGAATTGAATGATGCATGTGTGCAAGATCCTTTTCAAATACCATTTATAGAGGAAGTGTTAGAAATAGTGGTTGGATGTGAGAATTACACATTCACAAATGGATTTTTAGATTATCATCAAATGTAAATTGTAGAATATAATAAATTAGAAACAATGTTTCAAATGGAATGAGGGTCATTTGGATACAATATCATGCCATTTAGATCAAAGAACATGTTTTTATGTTCTTGCACAAAGTGGTAGAAACATTTTAGGATTTTATGCATAAGTTTCTCCAAGTACACCTTGATTATCTATCAATTTATGGTTTGGGATCTTTATGAAAATATGTGCTTTATGTTCAAATGATGTAGGCAACTTCAAATATCGTTAAATTTGAAGAAACTTACACTCATAGTAGCATTAAAACTCTGCTTGTGCATGTTATATGTAAGGAAGGCATGTTAGTAGATCTTGCCAAAATAGTCATATTCTTAAATTTAGAGGATATACGCAAATAGAAGGATGTGAGTGGTTTTATTAGACATTGTATATTTTATCAAAAGTTTATTCGTAATCATGTGCACAATGCAGGGCCATTGGGGGAACTATTAAAGAGACATGTACCAATTAGGTGGAAAAAAATCAATAAATGTCACTTAAGATAGTAAATGATAAATTTTCTAGCATGATAATATTATAGTTTCCAAACTTGAAAAAACCATTTCATGTGCATGTTGATGTACATGAAACAACTATTAGGGTAATACTTGCATAAATAGGTGAAGGAAAGATATATCATAGTATCTATTTTGCAAGTGAGAATTTGTATAAGTAAAAAAAAATACACTACTATAAAAATGGAAGCATTAACAATGGTATATGTCTTGTATAAGTTTAGGCAACACCTTATTGTTACTTCATTTATTCTATATATTGATCATGAGGCTTTAAACCATTTAGTTAATAAGCCTATGTTACTTGGTAATATATTTTGTTGGATAGTATTATTTCATGAGTTTTAGTTTTCAGTGGTAGTAAAGCCACAAATATTGAACGTAGGGATAAACCATTTGGCAAGCATAAATATAGGTGAATATGCACATTTAATAGAGTATGAGATGCATGATGCATAATTTTATCACATGCAAAGAGTTCTAGAGGAAACGGTGGACATAATTGCATTTTTAACATCGTAGTTTTCCCAAGTGATTAGACAATGAAATAGTAAAAATGACTTGTAGTCAAGGGTGTACCATATCAGTTTATCGATAGTGGCTTGTGTTAAATGGGAAGGGAAAAATATTATGTAGGTATGTAATGGAGTATGAATGCATAACCTTGTTGCACAAGTGTCATGAAGGTGTTGCAAATGGACATTACATAAGAGAGGAAATAACACATAAGATATTTTTGGAAAGATATTTGTGTCAAAATTTATATAAAGACACCAACGAATGGTAAAAGTGTGATATATGTGAAAGGGTTGGCAAACCCAACAAATAAGATGAAGTGTCATTGATATCAATTGTCACCCAATACATTTTGATGAGTGGGCAGTGGATTTTGTGGGCCCAATCAATCCTTCCACATCACATTTTAGTGTACATTATATCATAACAATCATTGATTATCTTGTGAAATGGGTTGAGGATGCACCAACCAAAGATTGTGTAGTAGATATGATAACTATATTTATATGGGAGAACATAATTACAAGGTATGGGTGTCCCTTAACTTGACAGGTGATAAAGGTACCCATTTTTTTGTAAAAATAATATGCATACTTTTGTTATAATTTATTATCGCACACCATAAGACATCACCTTACCATCCACAAGCCAATGATATGGTGGAGGCTTTAAGAATATTATAGGTATTAAACTCACAAAGATATGTGATTTAGAGCACAAAGACTATTTCAACTGAGTTATAGGCATATAGGAAAACATACAAGCTAAATAAATATACCTCATTTTAATTGGTATATGGAAAAGAGGTAGTACTACTAGTTAAATTCTTTATAACATCACTTCATATTGCATATGTAGGGGGTCTAAAGGAGCACATGTTGTTGTATAAAGTGTTGATAGAGCTAGTGAAATTGGATGAAAAATAGTTACGGGCATGAAAGACCCAAGGAGTCGGGGAAAAATGTATTGAATGATAAACAAATAAAATATAATAATTTGTTTATAGATGCCAAGGTGTTGTTGTATGATTCTAGGTATGAAAAACACCCAAGAAAGCTCCATATCAAATGGGTGGGACTGTATGTGATTCATCATTTTTTAAATACTAATGCATACAAAATATGCAAGTTAAATGGTGAATTATTACAAAGGTATTTTAATAGGAGTAGGCTTAAGCCTACTTCAACTAAACATGTAAAGGTCAAATGCATAATGTTGATGGCTAAGAGAAAATTGTAACACAAAAAAAAAATCTTACTTTATGTAATTTGTTTCTATTATCATGCATTTTGTTTTATATCGATAAATGTACATAATTTTATAAATATAATTGAACAAGGGGTCCCTTAGATCCTTATTCCATATGTCTAAGCACCTCTAGGAGGGATTGCTCAGCTAGTTTGCTTTAAGTTCATATGTGAGATTGGCTCCAAGAGGATACAGACTATGTAAATGCGAAGGTAAAACTTAAGACAAACATATATTAAAAAATGGAAGGAATTGTAAACATATTTTTGATTCACAAAGTGATATCACATAAATAAAATTATACGAGAAAGGACTTAAATCATGATAATTAGGGGGCAGAAGAGTGTTGATAAAATTAATATGTATCTACACGAAAGGTTGATAAAAGCGACATTTTCAAGGTGTTGAGGAAGTCAAAAAGGAAAGTAAGGATGATGATCACTTAAGGGAGTGATGATGTGTAAGACCCAAGAATGGAATTTCATAAGCTATAATTAACACAAGAAAAGATGATGGCAGATGACCATTAGATGACACACACAAATAGATATGCAAGTGGTGTTGCATCATTTATGATCCAAATTATTATTTAGTTTTGTTATTGTTTATGTACTTATACATTAGGTTGTCAGTTTTTAGTTTTCGGTAGTTATGTCCCATACAAACAGATTTTTAACTTACCATTCACCTTATATGTATTGGATGTACCTCATTTGTGAATAATAATGGTTTTATAGGAATATATCTTTCTATATTGATTATCTCATTTATTCCTCCATTGTTCCTTGATCTAACAGTGGTATTAGATCCAATCAAAAATTGAAGAGGAGTTCAAAATTTGGTAGTAAAATTGAAGAAAAGTTCTTAATGTTAGCGTACCAACTTAGTACAATGTCACAAACCTATATGGCATACATTTTATGGATAACATATTTGTTATTCATTAGTTATGACCTTTCTAATTGTTGCATCCTGATTCCTCTCTGAGCAAACTATTTGATTATTCATGGATATTTGTAATTAACAAATTTGATTTGACTAAGCTTTGAAATATATGTTATTATGGGATAGTTTGATATTTCTTAGGTTACATGATACATTTATATGAGTTAGTTGTAGTGTAAATGTTTACATTATAAACATGTTGATTTGTTAAATCAATTATATTTTATGATGTATGTACATCATGATGTTATGATCTAACTACTTGCTTGTTATGAGGTTGATGTAGGTGAAATATCTCAAAGCATGATAGAGGGAGAGTATCATTAGATAGAGTGATGTAGATGGAGATGTTGGAGGATTATAGAGAAATCAACTAGAACCCTGCACACACCACATTAAGTAACATCTATTAGATGCACAATAAAATGGTTAATGTAGTATGTTTTGGATGTTGCTTTCATTTAGATAGTCATTTACACATGGGTTGATAGTTTAGTTTAATGGTTTTGTGGAATTTATCTTGCCTAGTTAGTTATGTGTGATAGATCAGATTTATGCTTCGATAACTAAATCTTGTGTGATTGCATTTTGTTGCACTAATGCGTTCACGACTATTAACATTTTTGAAAATGCATATTTGGATTACTAGTGTTTGGTACTATCACATGTAGACCAAATAACAAGTTTTAGTAATATTGAGGATATAAGCTAGTTATCATAATGATATTCAAAAATATCACTATTGAACTTAACAACTTAATATAGATAAATTATCATTACTAAAATTGTGTTATGAATTATTGAAGGTGTTGTAATTAGCTATTGAATTTAGAAAAATATGTACAAAATAAGAAAAGCCTCATAAAAGGAATAAAATGAATAAAAAAAAAGAGGGAAAATTATTAAAATAAATTAAAAAGAAAAAAAATCCATTTTAAAGTAAAACAAAAGGATGAAAAGTTTAAAAGGAAAGCCTTAAAGTGCCATAGGGAGGCAAAAAGCAAAAAGTAAGCTAAAAAAAAGAGAGATAAAAATCATTCTAAAGTTGGCAATTCTGGGATATAGAGGAGTATGGCGCAGAGGAGAGCGGAGCAGAAGAATAAAGAAAAAGGGAAGGAAGGAAATCTGTCCAGGTCATGGTTCTCCAATGCCTTGAAAGGTAGGTGGTGTTGTTTTAATTTGGTATTTTTGGATATTATTTTGGTTAATCCCTATGGAAAAAGTATTATTACAATATATATCTACATAGTTAATATGCTTATTCATATTTAAATGTTGTAATAACTGTTATAGCAGCATGATATGATTATTTTGTTTAGCATTTTATGTGGATAAATCTGTGTAATAGGATATAAACAATTTAAAATAAGATGAGCATATAATTAATTCATGTGCTACACTATTTTTGTGGCATAATATTGGTTATGTTATTCTGATGATGAATTTCAGTTTAAAGCATCGTATACCATAATATTTTGGTAAAGATTGAATAGCTATTAAATCTGTTTAGATATAAAATGACTATATATTTATACTTGCAGTGAATCCATATTACAATTTATACTTATGCAGTGAATCCTTAAAGGTGAAAACAATAATTTATACTATTTACATCAACTAAAAATTACGATTCAAGAGAGCATAACAATAATATTTATATAATACATATTATGCAACTATCTTAATCCTTGTGCATCGATTTGGTTGGTCATTTCAAGTGTTGAATATATACATGCAAATATACTAAATATATACATGAAAATACCCTAGTTAGACTATTTTTAGCACTAAATATATATACATTCACTGTGTATAGGTGCTAAGTATAAAATATACTTGAGTTGAGTTATACACACACACACACACACACACACACATTCATGTGGCACTTAGTCTATAGGACAAGTATTGAAATTTATAGATTGGATATAATCTAAATCGTTAAATATAGTTGTATGTCATTAGTTTACTAACATCTTATAAATAAGTAAACTAGATTAGCAATTCCACATAGGACATTGAGTGCATATAATAAAGTAATTTGGATTAGTGATCCATGGACAAAATAAAACATTGAATTTCAATAGGATGTTAATAAAAAATTAGGATATACTTAGCTAATATTTGGTTAGTACATGTGCAAGTAAAGGATGATTAGGATAGTCTATTACCCATAGAACTATCAGATATGGTTACTCGATCAATCCCTACAAATCTATCCTAAAATTAAAAACACTAAGATATTATATATTTGAAGATGTTTGAAAAAGCGTAATGAATATTCTATAAAAATATAGGTTTATTATTTAGCAAATTCATTATTTAGAGAATAATATAAAGTGAAGCAGCGTGGCGTATAGCTAGATGATATATATGCATAAACTTCACATATTCGTAATATATTTGAAATATAGATATTTTGAAGACTTTTATGATTCATTAAAGATTATATTAGGATGTAATTCTTTGAATATAATTTGTAGTATTCAATAGATCTACTCTAAATAAGTGGCATGACTTGATATAATAACTAGATAATACATCTGACGATGATGTTTGTGTGAGTGATGTTAACCGGTAGTAATGTCATAACTGATCTACTATATATAAAAATGAGATCATTTAGATCAAGGACTATGTTAAATATCATTTTGTGTGTGCCCTCTCTGGTTGGTATGTTGAATACATGACTCTTTATTCATAAGTACACTTGTGTTAATAAAAGTTGATCTAGTGGTTAGTGGGTTGGTATATGCCATGCATGTTCCATTAATGGTTACAATATTTATGAGCTATATGTTTGATGAGTATACTATAACATAGTCTACATATACCTATATAAAATTATTAGTTAGTGTATTATATATTGATCTATTGTAAACTTGTGTACTATATATATCATGGGGACATTAATATGCACGAGGGGCGTATACATATATAGATATGTTGGGATACATGCCTATTACATAGTTTTTTACTAGTTTATTATCATGATTTAAGTGATTTATATATCTGTGTACTTGATGAAACTATTGTGTATTATATAAGATCAATTAGTATATTATTGAATGCTCATATGCAACCAAACTATGAAATACCATGTTGCCTTGAGAGCTTGTGTGCATAGTTAGGTACAAATTTATGATTTGTATAAGTCAGGATGGAAATCTATCTAGTCGGAGATAAAAACTATGAAGTAGTATTACATAGTAAAATCCCTTATCTTATAAATATCTCAATATATTTTGTGAATAGGAAAGTATAATGATTGATTTCCTGATTTATAAATATAATTGACTATTGATATAGTATTTATATATCATCTATGTGTTGTGGAAAACATGTTTATACACGAACTTAAGCAACCATATGAAAATATTACATATATAGGTGTATTAGTTCATATGTCTACACCTACAGTTAAATAGATAGTTAAATTTTTTGGAGTGTTGTCAATGATGTCTCCAAGGTGGCCAAGAGTGTGCATGAGGTGACAAGTGTTCTAGCCTGACAATGACATAGTGTGCTTCAATGTTCTTGCATGGATCTTTAGTGTTTGGTTGGTTAGGCATGTTAATGGATGATGTTGATAATGTGATCATGTTTTAGAGGCCCTATGGGGTGTTAAGAGTGCTTGGAGTGAGTATGGAAGTGCTAGGTTTCCATTTGGTTCATCCTTGTGGTCATCTAGGCCTAGTTGGTCTTTTAAGCAAATCAGGGTAAGAGAGCATATTGGTGATGTAATAATTCACACATGTGAAGGTCTCAAGACTAGTTGGATATATGGATGGAATATCTTATGATAGGATAACCTATGTTTCAAATTTTAGGTCTATTGGATATGTACTGCAAAAGATATTAAAGGTCAAACAGGGCTTCCCAGGCTGATTTCATCGTTTCCATACTTCATCTTTTTAGCACAAAAATATAACCGTTGGAATTTGAATTTTGAAATTTGTGAAAGAAACTAGACTGCATTTTTTGGTTCATATCTTGAGCATATGGATGAATTTAAAGGTGGTATAAAAATAAAAGTTGTAAAGTACTCCAAGGGCTATCCATAAAAGTTGACTAGAAGGTTTGACTATCTGTATAGTTACAAGTTTTAAGCTTCAAAGTTGATTGTGTGTTTGACTTTCTTCTGTTAAGAACCCAATAAAAGTATTTGAATTTGTTTTGATGTTTCATGTTGAATTATCAATTGGAGAGTGATGCAGACTCCCTAAGGGTCATGCATTTCGATTTTAGATGATTGACCAATCCATCTTCATTGCCAACCATTGATTCAAATATGGTTTTGCATTCATTCATGGGGTTTTTATGTATGAGGCCATAGATTGATCTAATTTTCATATGTAGAAGGGTGTTGTGATGGAAGTTATCACTTAAAGAGGACTTATACATCATGTGGCATGGGTCTATGTATATGAAAGTCGTCTTATGTTCTAAGTTTGCTTGGAGAAGTGTTAAAGAGGTGAATGGGTCTTTATAAGACCTAAAAGGACACTTAGGTCTATTTTAAAGAGGATATTGCTTAAGGGTGACTTATGTTGTAGGTCGATGATTAATTTTTTCTTAGTGTGTTAGATGCCTTAAGAGCTAATTTCATCTTATGGTCAATAAGGAAGGTGGTAAACATGAAGATTGTATAAGGACCTAATTCAATTATGAAGGTTTCTAGACTTGTGTAAGGAGAGCATAAGATAAGTGAGGTGTGATCTGGGCAACAATTCAAGAGATAATTTAGGTGATAGTTCCACCCCAATTAATGACAAAACTTTTGAGAGCCATAACTTTTACACCGTAGCTCCAATTGACTCGCCATTTGAACCGTTGGAAATAGAAGAATGAGGAAAACGTGGTGAGATGGCATGGAGCTTTGCTTATTGAATTTTGACCCCTAAAAACCCAATGAAAGTGCCCCAAATTTCAATTTTAGTACTGTAGTCTAAAAATAGTAAGTTTCTAAATAGTAATTCCACAAATTTTGTACTATTTTAAATCATGGAAGTCGAACCACTTAATATTCCTTGAGATTGGTGACCTTCCACTTCCTCCCCCTAATTTTAAAATGTGTATAAATAAAGATGTAACCTAAAATGGAAATTAGACATGTCTTCCCAGAAATAAGCATATAGTTGTATTGCAATCTTGAGTAATAAAACATCTCTTCTTAGAGAATTCATTGTTACTATGTTATTTTTGTGTTCTTGAAATATTTGTCAACCAAAAATTTTGAGTTTTAGATCAATGGTATCAGAGCATTTTTTCTTGAGAGTGTATGATCCTGGGGACGAGGTCAGGTTACAAGAAGCTTGGGTGGAAAACAATAGAGCTTCCAAACTATCCACCTATTCACTCCAAATGGATTCAAATGGTGGATGACATCGAGACATCTGATCCTTTCAAGGAAATGGTGAATGAAGCCCTCTAATGACAACAAGCACATATGTTGCAACAATTTGCCCAAATTCTCTAACAACTCTTGATGGGAAATTTTGGCTCCTCATCTGCGCTTCCTGGCTCCTCATCCATGGACCATCCTTTCAGTGCTCCAACACCCTTCAAGGTTTAGGTAAATTTTGATATTCCTACATTTGAAGGCAAAATCAATGCTGATGTAGTAGAAAATTGGTTGGATTAATTGTCTTCCTACTTCTCTGTAAATAAGTTCACCAATTGAGAAAAGATTACTTTTGCTCTTTTGAAAGCATCATTGCCCATAAAAAATTGGTGGGAAGTGTACAAAAAGAGGTTTTGTACAGAGGACATTGACCTTGAAGTGGAACCTACATGGGATGATTTCGTGGAAGTGATAAAGGAATAATAATATCTTATTGGAGCATGTGATGATCTGTACATACAGTGGTAACAACTTTGCCAAGGTAAGGACCAATTTGTTCAAGACTACATAGACAATTTTCATTCTTTGTCTAAAAAATTGGTCATCCAAGAAAGTGAGAAACATAAGACTCTCAAATATCATGGTGGACTACAATGGTGCATATGGGGAGAAATCAAACTCTTTAATTTGGAAACCCTCGATGAGGCATACAAGTTTGCAGTGAAGATTGAGTAGAAGCGCAACTGAAAAAATATGAAGAGTAAACCCTCAAAATGGAAAAGTGACAAGGAAGGTCAAACACAAGGCAAAAATTGGAAGCAAAAGGAGTTTCAAGATAATAAACCCAGAAGGGGAAGGCTGGAAAATGGTATGACTACCACAAAATTGGAACTCACTCCAAAGAATAATGTTAAGCCATCAAGTCACTACTTTTTGAGTCATGATACTCGACATCTACTACTCTATCTCATACACAACCTACAGTCGAAGAGGATGAAGAAGATATTTTAGATGCTAAGCTCGACATCATCATCACTTCATCATAGACCCGTAAGGAAAGGCCAGATGACAAGGAAAGATTATTCCACTTTAAATTATGGGTAAAAGGTAAGCCTCTAAATTTCATTCTTGAGAGTGGGAGTCAAAAGAATTTAATCTCTGCTAAAGTTGTGAAAAGTGTGAATCTATCCATGAAGCCTCACCCAAAGCCATACAATATTGCATGGTTGAGCCCAAGGAGAGACCTTCGTGTCACCCATCAGTGTCTTCTTTCATATGCAATAAAACCTTTCCAAGATGAAGTCCTATGTGATGTGGTCAATCTAGATGTTTGTGATGTACTCCTTGGTCAATTATTCATGTATGATCAACATGACATCTATGAATCACGAACCCAAAGAATCACCCTCACTCTTAGAATATGATGCTATAGGGTACCAGAGGTACCACCTTCCACATTTGTCTCCCTGATCATTGCCAAGCAATGTAAGAGATTACTGGAAAAGACAAAGCAATTCATTCTCATGTTGGTCAAACCATAGAAATCCAAGAAGGCCGATGTTGTAGTCTTGACTACATAATCAACATAAATATAGAAGCAGATGGGACAAATCATAGGAGAATATGAGGACTTATTCAAGTCACCCATAGGAGTTCTAATGCATTTCCAGGTAAAACATTCTATTGATTTGATCTTAGGGTCACCTTTGCCTAACAGTCCTATGTATCATAGATCAGTTTTGGAGAATGATGAGATAAAAAGATAGATTTAAGAATTGATCCAAAAGGGTCACATCAGGCCAAGCTCTTCACCCTGTGGTAGCCCAATTATACTGGCACCAAAGAAAGATGGAACATGGAGGCCTTGCATTGACTATCGAGCCCTAAATAAAATCACTGTGAAGAATTGATACCCTCTCCCTAGGATTGATGACCTACTAGACCAACTCTGTGGTGCGAAGTTCTTCACCAAAATTAATCTAAAATTTGGCTATCATGATTGCTTGTAAAAATATATATATCTACTGAAGAAACTGCTCAACTATACTTTAGTCATGTATGGCTCCATTTTGGTCTCCCCAAGTCCATTGTCTCATATCAAGACAATAGGTTTATGAGCATCTTCTAGTCCACTCTATGGAAGATGATGGATACCAAGCTGATAAAGTCCACAGCCTTCCATCCATAGACTAATGGTCAAACAAAGGTGGTGAACCACTTGATTGTTCACATGATTCAGATGTATCACTATAAACATCCATGCACATGGGATGAGGGGCTTCTTTTCATACAACATGGATACAATTGGGCCTTACACCGCTCAACCAAACACAATCCATTCCAAGTATGCTTCAAGTTCTAACCCATGACACTAATTAATATAGCCATTCTATTCTCCACCATGGAATACACATCTCATGGAAGATCTGAGGCAGAAAAAGCAATAAAGTTCATTGAACAAATACAACACATCGAGTAGCAAGTTCATGACATCTTGGAGAAGATGAATCAAAAGTATAAGCAATGCCATGACAAACATAGGATTGCACACCATTTTACTGTGGATGATAAGGTTTGGTTGTAACTTCAGAAGTAATGACTTACAGGCCAACAAACAAAAATTCAGCCTCTACTATATGGTCCCTACACCATCACTAGAAAACTTGGAGAAAATTCTTTTGAGTTGAACCTACCATCCTACCTTGGTCTGCATCCAATATTCAATGTGGAGCTCCTCAAACCATATCATCCACCTCTATTAGACAATTCAGTCATAGTAGAATAACTAGACATGGATGAGATTGATCCATAGAGTTTTTCTCTAGTGGAGGAGGATCAGATTGTGGACACTTGGATGAAGACAACAAGAGGATTCTCTATTTCGCTTTATCAGGTGGTCAAAAGGGGTCAGCTTAGCCACCAAGGTGAGTGGTTCATAGAGAATCAAATCAAGACACAACTACCACAACTTATGAGGAACATTGATGCAATGGGGACCATTGCTTCTTAAGGATGGGGGAATGATCCAACAATAATTCACGCGACAATTTGGGTGACGGTTCCAACCCAATTGATGTTGAAACTTTCAAGAGCCATAACTTTTGCACCGTAACTCTAATTAGCTCACTGTTTGAACCATTGGAAAGGTAAGAATGAGGAAAACATGGTGAGATGGCATCAAGCTTTGATTGATGAATTTTGATCCTTGAAAACCTAATGGAAGTGTCCTAAATTTCAATTTTAGTAGTGTAGTCTAAAAATAATAAGTTTCTAAAAATAGTAATTCCTTGAATTATGTATTGTTTTAAATCATGTAAGTCAAACCACATGATCTCCCTCGAGATTGGTGACCTTCCACATCTTTCCCCTACTTTCAAAATGTGTATAAATGAAGATGTAACCCAAAATGAAAATCAAACATCTCTTCGTAGAGATAAGCATATAGTTGTATTGCAATCTTGAGTAATAAAACATCTCTTCTAAGAGAATTCATTGTTATTGTGTTATTTTTATGTTCTTGAAATATTTGTCAACCAAAACTTCTGTGTTTTGGATCAGAAGAGCTAAGTTCATCTTATGGCCAATAAGGAAGGTGGTAAGCATGAAGATTATATAAGGACCTAATTCAATTATGAAGGTTCCTAGACTTGTGTAAGGAGAGCAAAAGATAAGTGAGGTGTGAGTGTGCTCGATGAATGAATTAAAGATCAGATTAGTATGAGATCTTTGTGTATAACTTAATGGTCATGTTTATGATGTGTTAACGGAGGTTTTGTAGGTTTGTTGGTAGAGGATGAGCGAAGAAGTATAGGTTGATCCAAAAGGATATTTGGATGCTTTAATCATGAGTGAAGGCTTGAGTGAGTATGTGGGTTGAAGAAGGTTTCTAATCAGTGTTTCTCCATCATATTAGATTGCAGTCCAAGTTACGAAGGTGTTCTTATTAGTAAGTGTTGTGTTGGTGCTCAACATCTAAGGCAAGTTGATGCTTTTCCATCCTTAGGGCTTGGTGTTCCTTCTGAAGTGGGTGCTTCACTAAAGTCTCATGCTTGTGATCATATTATAAGATAAATAGTCTATGTGTTTATAGTCTTGAGAGTGGGTTTTCTCCCCCATGAGGTTTTTTCACTTAAATTCATGTCTTATGTGTGTAATCTTGCATTGTTCTCTTGTTCATTATTATGAATGACTCGTATGCTTTGTGAATACTCGTGGTGATTGATTAAAGGTTTGAAAGAATTATAATAGAAGTTTGAACCACTTGCGTCACTAATTCACCCCCAGTGATTGTACCTCTAATAATTGGTATCAGAGTAGTTCCTTTTGTGAAGGTTTGACTACTTGAAGGTGGTCCTAAGAAGCACAAGATGACTAATCAGTTGAAGAGAGAAAATCAAGGTTTGAAATTTGTGATCAAATCTTTTGAGAAGCAGGTATGTGATTTGAATCTTAAACTAGATGATGAAGTAAAATAAGATAGTTTGGTTATTCAAAATTTCAAAGATCAAGTAAAATTTTCTTATACATGTCTAAGATCAAGTGAAGAAAAGTGCAATCAGTACAAGGTAATTTTTGAGAAGTACAAAGGTAAGAAGAGAGAGTATGATCAAGAAGAAGCTCAGTATAAGATCATGGTCTCAAGCCTTAAGGCTATTAAGAATGAGTGCATCGAGCTCAATAAGGAGTTAGAATCTTTGTAAGATTAAGAGAAGATGAAAAGGCAGTTCAAGCCAAAAGGAATGAGAAGAATACAATCAACATGAAGCAATCAAGGAAAGAGAATCAAGAGTTGGAATCATTAATCAAGGCTCTTGAGGAGAAAATAAGTTTCATGAAGAGACACATGGCCAACAAGGCCAAATATAATGAAGAGAAGATCAACATTCTTGAGTATCAGTTAAGGACTACAAGTGCAATTATGAGTTCAAGAGAAGAAAAATGTTCTTTGTTAAAATTTGAGGTGAGTTCCTTAAAGACAGAGGTTGAACAAGCCAATGTCAGGCTAAGGCTCATTGAATACATCAAGGTGATACCCAAATAATAAAATAAGAAGATAAAACCTATCAAAAATATCAACAAAAAAAGATCCATCGACAACCAAGTGCCATGAGGTATGAAAGATCTTTTAATGGTCATTGTTATGCTTGTCACAGGTTTGGTCATAGGATAAGGCTTTGTAGAGTGGGCTCATGGAATGAGCAATAATGTTAATCAATTTGGATACCAAAAAAGGTTTAAAGTCTTTATCACATAAAATGTATGAGCAATGATATTTATTTTAGTTGTCATGAAGTTGGTCACTTTGCTAGAGTATGTCCTAGTATGATGTCAAAATGTAACAAGTCCTATAGAGCTCCTAGATTGCATGAGAATAAACAAATAAAGGAATGGAGATAAAAAATGGTTTGTACTCATCATACTATTAAAGATTATGTGATAGAATTTGATCAAGTTTCATATGTGGAAAAAAAATAAGAGCATGTTATACATGTACCTATTGATGGTATATCAAATGCAAAGATGATAATCTCAAAGAAGGAAGAAAAGAAAGTGACATCTAGTCACATTGGGACAATGAACCAAGATGGGTTGTTTTCTAGGGTAAAATAAGAATCATATGTAGAGGTTCATGAAGAGTATTTGTTATTAGGAATATTTGATATGATAGACAAAGATAAGAACTTTCAGTCCTATGATGAGGATTGGTGTGTTCCATTATTCTAGGACAATGAAGTTTAGAATGTTTCTACTAAGTTTCTAGGAGACATTCTTCAATCAGGAATGAAGTAGGTTATAAGGATTCATGGGGTCCTAAGATACTTATCAAAATGATCTACAAGGTCAGGTTGTGTGGAGAAGAGCAATGGTGGTTTGCACTAGGTATGTCCTAGACCTTGTCTAGACCCTAGCCAACCTGAAGAGGCATGAAGTCAAGATATCAAGGTAAGAGAGATTTTGTGAGATTTTTCATAGGTTTGATATGATGTTTTGAGTTTGATCATGAAGTTTTAGGTCCTAGTTTGCTTGCAAATAAAAACTCGAAAGGTCTCTTTTAGCTTTCTCGAGTCCTAAAATGAAGGTGAGCTAGCCCGAGGAGTTTTCAATTCTCATTGACATGTGTGGAAGATGCATGGTAACCCAAGCTCTTTAGGAGAGGTGGTAAAGTGTTCTAATAAGGATCTCCAAGCATTTGTTTGTGGGTTTAAGGACATGACTTTATGAATGAATGTTAAAGAGTGGTAGCAGGTTTTTGTATTCACAAACCCTCATATTGGAGTGATGAATAAGATCTTGCTAGTTTTGGTTTAGAATGATTTGTATGATCTAGTATGGTGATTAGAACATGTAGAGGACTCTCCTAGGTACCTTTAGGTGACATGGAGTTGTCAGAACAATAAACAAAAGATAAAAAAAATGCTCATTTCTAAAAAAGTTGAAGTAGAGGGAAATGTTACATTAGAACAAGTTAACAAATGGATGATTTGAAAAGCTTATAACTTATATCTCATATATATGATAGTTTTTGTCCAATATAAGACCTATGTGTCAATCTTTTTGAGCAACCAAGTTGGATAGTCGATAGATTATTAATAGAAAAGAGGGCTAAAGATGTGAAATCATGTTTTAGAGATAAACCAATGATCATGAAGTATGAGTAGGGGTCTGATAGCATCCTGCCATGTATTTGAAGTTGTCCCTAATCCTATCTGTTAGTCAAAATTGCTCAACAAAGTTGTAGACCCTAACTATGAGATAGAAGACATTGAGATTGGTTTAAAAGACCAAAAATGTGACATCTGCCCATGGTGGCTAATTACATGGAGGTATGCCTAAGAGGTCTAAGTTTCATATGGATTCATTGAGAGACACTACAAATATTCATATTGATGTTGAGAGGCAAAGTTTGTTGACTAGGTTTTAGAGTGCATTGGCAGTCTAGAGTGAGCTTATTGCAAGTGTGGTTTGGAGGTGCTTTGCCTTGTGTTATGTTAGGACCCAAAAGAAGCACCATTGATTACCAAGCAACTAAACATGAGAAATTAAGTAGAAGTAACAAGTAACTAGAATTTAGAAATAACATAGAATATGAGAGACAATACCCAATTGTATTAATACTCTTCCAGAAGGAAATACAACAAAGAAGATTGCCACAGTTCTTCTTCCTTACACACCTCTAGGTCTCCCACACCTCTAGGGCATAAATAATAAATCTCTTCAAGAGCTCACTCTCTCACTTACGGTCCCAACACACAACTCAAACACAGAGTTGGTGTTCACCTCCACCAGCCAGTAACAACACCGCCAGTCAACCAGTCAGTAACAATAGTACCAGTACACTGAATATACACACATACTCAATCGAGTACACAACGTACTCCAAGTAGATCTCCCATGAACTTGCAATAACCTGCAACTCAACTAATCTTACTTTGGAAGGATCTGCCTTACCTTCCTCTTTGCTCTCCAACAGAGTACACACCGTACTCCAAGTAGATCTCCCCTGATATTGCTCCCTGTTGTGTTGCTAACCTCCCTAATCTTGCACACTTGTAAATCAATCTGGTTTTGCACACCTACAAACCTAGATCTCACACACACATACACCTGTAAATCAATGATCTTACTTACCATGTAGATCTCCAAACGTGGCCTTGCACACCTGCTGACCAAGATCCTACATACATGAAGAATCCTTTTGATTCTCCAAACCAGCACCCATACTTGGCACTGTGGCACTAGGAGGAGCACACCTTGCTCTCTTCCCTATGAAGGAGCTAATTTTTTGCTCTCTTAGTCTCTAGCACTCATTACAATACATCCCATGAGTCTATTATATAGATCTCATGCAAACAATAATTAGACATCTAATTACAATAATTAGATCCACAGCTTCAAGTCTATAATTGGCCTTTGACATGCAAACAATCGGTTCGTTAACTAACTATCCATGAACTGACAGTTTCGAACTGCACAAGCGACTGACATCAGTCCCTGTCTGCCTGGGGGTGACTGACGTCGGCCGATCCATGACCGATGTCGGCAGTTTCCTGTCTCCACCTGACCGACGTCGGTTGGCCTAACCGACGCCGACTACTGTGACACTCAGCACCCTCCTCCAATGTCTGCATCAGTGAAGCTTTTAGCTCCACAACCTAACATGTTATTATTTCTAAAGAACATGATGAGGTTGGTGAAGTTTTAGAGAATATTCTTGAGTGGTTTGGTGATCTTAGTTGAGGTGATAAGACTTGTTTTTATCTCAGTTTGTCAAAATAGTTTTCTGAGTACACTGACAGTTATGTGTGATAAAGTTGTAAGAGTGGTCTTGAATCCTATTGTATTGAATTGTAGTGTCTAATGGACATGGAAAGTTTATCAAATATCATGAATACTATACTCATGTGAATTGAAGGCATTGTATTATTAAAGACTTGATTGTATACCTTAGTAGTTCAAGACAAAATTTTCTTGTGTATGAAGACCTAACTGTGAACAGTGAAATTGAAGAGGTCCAAGGAGTGAAGTGGAATCTCCAAGAGCTATGTGGGATAGGTGATGTTTTCTATAGTCTATTTTCATATCCCATGAAGTGTTTCACCCATTGGAGATGTCTCATGGTGGTCACTTGTGTCCAAGTGGTACATGGTAACAACGTGTGGTAAGGGTTGCTTGAAGGTTAAGAATAATGAGCTAAGGTTTCAAAGAAAGTCATGAATTCAAACCCTATAAGTGTTGTCATAAAATCAAGTGACTTACATATGAGCTATGGATTTTAGATAGTGTGAGAAGGAACAATAAGTTCATGATCTAGCTCTAGATGTTGTGGTGAATTGTGTGCTTCAGGAGTATTCAGGGTCTTTGGTCCTAAAGGTGAGTTCTTGTCAAAATTTTATGCTTGGATTAGTTGTTCAAATGTTGAATAATGAAGGAAAGGTTGTTATGGAGTGTGAATAATATTTTAACGAGTATAATACATGAGTTTTCATGTGTTTGTTTGGTCAAAAGAATATGTTACGGTCACTTATTGAGTTTGACCATTTTAGTTAGTGCTCACTGTCTAGTGAGTATCAATCTTGAAAATTTGACAGTTTTTGGGGCTTGGAAGACAAATGAGAGTTGAGATAAGTTGAGGTTGGTTTTTAAAAGTGGATGAGGTGGCTTGGTGATGCCAAAATGATGTCATTATTAGTTTTTAGTGTTTTGACATGTTGACTATTGTACATGCAAGGTCTATAGGTTGGGTATGGAGATTTACAAGTGTCATTTGAAGAATTGCAAGTTGTCAAGGTGTATTAGTGGCATATAAAGGTGTGATGACTTGATTTATATATTATCTAGGTGGTTTTAGGGTTTGAAGGTCTCTTGAAGGCAAATTGAAGATTTTTGAAGGCTCTCAGGTATGACAGACTGTGCATGAAGGCTATAAGGCTAAAAACCATTTCATGGTTATATATTTTCCCCAAGGATTTGGACCTCAAAATTTGATCTATAAGTATGTATTGGTGACATCAAGGTGTGGAAGAAGTTTCAAGAGATGGTGTTGACTAGAAGGTGGTAAGTTGACCTTATTTCATCTTGATGCCCTAGTTTTTTGACCGTGTGAGTTGAGGACCTTCCCAAAAGAGTTAGACATAAGTATACTTAATACATTCAAATGGACAAAAGGGTACTTGAAATATGTTTCACAATCATATGGAAGTGTATGGGTTGACCTATGAATGAACATTTGTGCAAATGGAGGCTTAATTAGTAAGTTAGTTTACAAAGGAGTCATGGTGCAGAGGAAAGTTGGATGATTATTTTTGGCATGAATAAGGGAGAATATGATTTTACTATATACATGATATTTTAAGCAATTAAAGTGCATACACATAAATTTATGGGATCTACAAGGTTTAGGTTGGGCTACAAGGCCTCTAAGCAAGGCTAGTATGAAAAAGTGGAATTTTTGGTCATTTTATGTAAAATACCAAGGTATAGTTGTTCTCATACGAGTTTGTTGGTTGATTTTTAACATATTTAATGTTTTTATTATGGCTTGAAACATCTATTGGTAATCATGGGGTTGGATTGTGAGAGAAAATTTGAAGGCAAGTATGAAATTTATTCATGGTTAGAGATGATCCAAAGATTCTTAAGGAGTGCCTAAGCTTAGATGAATTAGGGGTGATTATATAATAGTATTGTCAACGTGTAAACACTCCCATTTGCTTGATATTGATATTTTATTCTTCATAGAGTAGTGTATGGGTAAGTTGGTGTGTTGTCAATGAGTATATTTGAGGTAGTCTTGGTAAGAAGTGATATGCACAGTGTTAGGGGGAGTTTATATTATCTCTTAGAGGTGGTAATTTCCTATTGATTGGTCTTAAAATACTTTTTAGGTCATCAAGATCAGAATATGATCCCACTTTGTCATTGTGTCAAAGGGGGATAAAGTGCTTGAA
Organism: Torreya grandis; assembly: GCA_037957365.1. NCBI lineage: Eukaryota > Viridiplantae > Streptophyta > Pinopsida > Cupressales > Taxaceae > Torreya > Torreya grandis. The sequence goes on along the minus strand of JARHVA010003620.1, from coordinate 1,385,465 downwards.
AAGAGAGAAAAAGTTTATGCATAAGCTTTGTGTTGATGTTGACATAAATGACAAAGGGGGAGATTGTTGGAGTGTTGTAAATGGTGTATCCAAGGTGGCCAAGAGTGTGCATGAGGTGACAATCATTCTATCCTAACAATGAAAAAGTGTGCTTTAATGTTCTTTCATGGATCTTCAGTGGTTAGTTAGTTAGGTAGGTTGATGGATGATGTTGATAATGTGATCATGTTTTAGAGGCCCTATGGAGTGTTAAGAGTCCTTGGAGTGAGTATGGAAATGATAGGTTTCAATTTGGTTCATCTTTGTGGTCATCTAGGCCTAGTTAGTCTTTTAAGCAAATCACGTTGAAAGAGTAGGTTGGTGATGTCATAATTCACATGTGTGAAGGTCTTAGGAGAAGTTAGATATATGGATGGAATATACTATGATAGGAGAACCTATGTTTAAAATTTTTAGTCCATTGGATATGTAATGAAAAAGTTATTTAAGTTCAATCAGGGCTTCCCAATCTGATTTCATTGTTTCCATAGTCATTTTAACACAAAAATATGACCATTAGAATTAGAATTTTCAAATTTGTGAAGGAAACCAGTTTGCATTGTTTGATTTATATATTGAGAATATATATGAATTTGAAGGTGGTATAAAAAGAAAAGTTGTAAAGGACTCCAATGGATATCCATAAAAGTTGACTAAAAGGTTTGATTATATGTACAATTATACTTTTGAGCTTCATTATTGACTATGTGTTTGACTTTCTTTTGTTAAGAACCCAGGAAGAGTGTTTGAATTTGTTTTGATGATATTTGGATGTTTCATGTTGAGTTATCAAATTGAGAGCGATGTAGATTCCCTGAGGGTCATGTGTGTGGATTTAGAGGTTTGGCCAATCCATCTTCATGGTCAACCATTGCTTCAAAGTTAGTTTTGAATTTGTTCATGGGTTTTTATGTATGAGGCCATAGTTTGATCTATATTGCATATGCAAAATGGTGTTGTGATGGATGTTATCACTTAAGGAGAACCTATAAGTCATGTGGCATGGGTCTATGTATGTGAAATTGGTCTTGTGTTCTACGTTTGCTCGAAGAAGTGTCAAAGAGGTGAATGGGTCTCCATAGGACCTACAAGGACACTTATGCCTATTTGAAAGAGGGTATTGCTTTAGGGTGACTTATGTAGGTCAACGATTGATATTTTATTACTGTGTTAGATGCCTTAAAATTTAAGTTATATCTTATGGATGACAAGGAAGGTTTTAAGCATGAATATTGTATAAGGACCTAATTCAATTATAAAGAGTTCTAGACTTGTGTAAGGAGAGAGAAGGATAAGAGAGGTGTGAGTGTGCTTGGTGAATGAATTGAAGATTATATCAGTATGAGAGATTTATGTATGACCTAATGGTCATGTTTATGATTTGTTAATAGAGTTATTATAGGTTTATTGGTAGAGGATGAGCACAGAAGTATAGGTTGATATAAAAGGCTATTTTGGATGCTTTGAGTATGAGTGAAGGCTTGAGTGAGTATGTGTGTTGAATAAGGTTGCTAATTAGTGTTCTTACATTAGATTATATTGAATTCAAAGTTATGGAGGTGTTTTTATTAGTAGGGGTTATGTTGGTGCTTAACATTTAGGGCAAGTTGGTGCTTGCCCATCCCTAAGGGTTGGTGCTCCTTGTGAAGTGGGTGCTTCACTAAAGTATCATATTTGTGATCATCTTATAGGAAAAGTAGTCCATGTGTTTGAAAGCTTAAGAGTGGGTTTTCTCCCCCCTGAGGGCTTTTGACATAAAAACATGTGTTATGTGTGTAATATTTCATTGTTCTCTTATTCTCTTGTTCTTTGTTATGAATGACTTGTATGCTTTGTGAATGCTTATGGTGATTGATTAAGGGTTTGAAATAATTAGAATTGAAGTTTGATTTACTTGCATCACTAATTCACCCACCTCTTAGTGATTTTACCTCTAATAAAAATGAGTCATAAAGTGTTAGAGGGATCGAAACTATAACTATATGAAAACAATCTCCTAAAGAGTAATAAATTGTTGAATTATGTTCATACGAGGTATAACTTGGTTGTGAGTTATCTAAATCTCTATAAAGGTTATAACTAACTATTAGTTTTTATATATTTAGAATTGAATACTTGTGTGTGGTTTATATTATGAGAGTGTTAATATGTACAAGTGCTTAGACATATATAGGATATAATAGTGCATCATAGTGTGTACCTATAAATTATAGTAGTATGTAGTTTAAACATAAGGTATACCTGGGTGGTATAAACTCTTACTTTATAGATTATTATTTATGATTATGGGTCATTTGTTTCCTAGAATTATAAGATTGGTTATTCTTAATTGTGTATTTGTGTTCATAAATAATGAACTATGATATTATGGGATGTCATGAAGTATTACAATATAAATGTATGTTATACTTGGATGGTACAAACTATAATTGTTATGTCTAGATATGTTCACATGTTTGATGGACTAAATGTATACATGTTGGTTATTTCTATTAATAACATGTTTTATGATAGTTAGTAAGACCTTATTTATGCGTGCATACAAACCCTGAGAGTATAGTGAATGCTAAACTGGAATATTTTATGTTCATGTGAATTGAGACTTGCTTTGTTAGATCTATTTATTTGAATAGAAGCATATGTTTCCATGTATTTATGGCTTCTTTATTATAACTGATTATAAAAAACTAATAGTTATGTCTTAGAACACTAGACTGTGATAATATGGATTATCATATAGTGTAGTATATTTAGAAAATACTTAGTAATTAGAAACTGTTGTTAAATGTGTGTTTTACCCATATGGCATAAACTATAGTCATTATTTCTATTATGGGATAGATGATAATGTGAGATTCATTCATATGTTTGATGGACTAAATGTATGATGTTAGATTATTTTATGCTTAGCATGTTAGGTGATATGATTGCTAGTAGGATGTAAATTATATGAATATTTTGGTTATATTATGTTAGCCAATCTCACATTGCTGATATTGAGTAAGTAGTGAGATGGACTTCACTATCCTACTATCATCATAATGCCAGATGAAGGCAATCCAATCAAATGGTGTGAATGAATTTTTACTAATCTATAGATCACTATTATTTATTATTTGAAAACTTTGGCCAAAGTAATTTTTGACGAGACATTGTCATTTCATGAGTATGATTTACATGTTTGGGTGATATCTTACAATAGAATGGGTTTCTATGATATACCGCATGTTTATTTTTAGAAATCATACAACACATAGGTACTAGCATGTCTTTTTGGAATCTTACAACATCACTATCTACTTATCCATGAAGGGAGGGCCATTTCTTGATGGGATTAGTGCGGGGGATCATTGGTCCATAGTTGGTGTATAAAAGCACTTGGATGATGTTCTCCCTCCCCACAATAATACTACTTTCAAGATGACACTTAAGACTATCACAAATACTAGAGAGTTTGGGGAACTCATGCTCTGAGGAGGCATGTATCTTATTTATGTACATTGTATTTATTATTGGAAACATTATCATGAAGAGTTGTAATTACTTATTTACTGTGGATTGACAACAGTGGTTGTATATTATACTAGTTGTGGCTGGCTATTTGTAATTACTTTCTATGTTTGTATTCTGATGTGATTCTTATGATAATATTGATTAGTGATGTATGGTGAAGTATGTTTCATTTACATTTATCACACTGAAAGTCTCTTATATGATTTATGATTAGGTTCTCATGGTGTAATCTATTTAAAGTATATGTTGTTTGGAAAAAAAATGTCATGTTTATCTATGTCAAACACGGTGGGGTTGTTACACTAATTTATTTATTTTTTTGGTTGAATTTTTATGACATGAATACACACACACACACACACACACACACACACATACTATAGTGGCCCATATTTTGTGAAAATCTAATGTCAAACAACATATAATCAAAGGAGGATAGAAGAATTTTGAAAACCTTGGTTATAGTCTTGACAAGTTGAAGAGTAAGAGTGAAAATATTTGAAGATTGTTTTGTGTAAAATTAAAAGTTTTAGAAGAATATGGTTGGTGCTCCAAATAAAATAAAACTTAAAACTTTTACAAGCATCTGATTGGTGCTTTCAAGATAAGTAAACATTTGTTGGCTGTGCATAGCAAGTTCTAACACTTGACATGCCAATGGTCCTTTTATCAACGCAAAACAAATCTTTGCTATAGATCTGAGTTTGGCACCAAAGCTCCAAAGGCCTGCATGATAAAAAATGACACAAAATATGTGTAAGTGTATGATGGTTGCTTTGTTTTGCCTTTTCTATCAAAGCACATCTATCTTCACAACAACATGCCAAGCAAACAAATGGCACAATAGGGCTTCCATTTTATGGGCTCCATAAATATCAACTAAATTTACTATACACCTAGGGATATGATATATTAATGTATATGTGTTGATGGAGATGCCAACATGTGGCACACATCCCCTTAGTTAGTTATATGGTTTGAATATATTAGGATAAATAGTAACTTATGAAATTAATGCATTGGGTAATGGTCGGTCTACATTGGGATTAGGAGGTTACCCATCCATTATTAGTTATATAGAGGTATATACAAAGGAGGTGAATATCATTGTAAATCAAGAAAGTAAGTGTTGAGTCTTCTTTTTGGTAGAAGGATATTGAAGGTTGTCCCCTCGAAGAGACATTGTGGAGTTATTCCTTCCTAAAGGAGTATTGTATGGTGTTGCCATACTTTAAGGGTGATTATTCTATTTATGCATATATTGAGTATTTTGGCACCTTGACCCACCAATATCTATTGTGTTGTATTGATCTACATTATATTTTGCATATTTCAATTATTATAAGCATGGATCATAACAAGTGGTACCAAAGCTTCAATTTGGGCAATTTGTGTAGGGAAAAACCCTAGTTTTGTAGAATCATTAATATATTAAAATTGGTTTCAAATTTTTGTATATTTTTTTTATTGGAACTGAATAATATTTTAAGAAAGTCATAGTAAAAAAATCAAGGTTTTATGATCATTTTTGAGGGATTTATTGATATTTTAGGGTTTTTACTAATTTCATCACATCTGTTTGTTTGTGAAATGTTTACTGATATTTTATCAGCATACAATAGAGCTATTGTCAAAATTTTATAACTTTTAAAAAAGTTTTGAGTGATTTATTGTAATTTTATGATTTTTCATAGATTCAATCTACAGGTGAAAATTTGTGGAATTTTTTGAAAAAAAAATCACTGACGTTGCATTATCATACATAAAAGATACAATGAAAATTTTGGACTGTTTGGATCACTTTTGCATGAGTTATTGAAATGTTAGGGTTTTTTCATTAACCCTAGTTTTTGTGAATCATGATGTTACAATTATTTTCAAGGGAGGGTGATATTTATTGTAGAGAATGGTAGCCTCTTTTTAAGGAAAATAATGTTAGAAAAGTTTTGTGGCAAAGACATTTCTACAATTTTCTTTATGGTTCTGTAACACTTTGGTGGGATGAGCTGGGACTAAAATGATGGAAGTTTTCATGGGAAGAAATGAAACATGTTTTCTTAGATGGATGGGGTATAAAATAAAAATAAAATACAAAAGAGGAAGAAGAAGAGGATGAGGAGGATAATGAAGAAAATAATGGAGATGATGAAGAAGAAAAAATAGTAGAAGAAAATAATGACAATGAAGAAGAACATGAAAGTGGCGATGAAGAATAAATCACACACAATGATGATGAGGAGGCTATAGATTATGCAGAAGGAGAGGTAGAGGATATCTAAGAGAAAGAAGGATTGCATGATAAAGGTTTTAATAGTTCAGCTCTAAATAAATCAAAGTCATTTTTTTAGTTTCATGGATGCATTCAAAATAATAAGGTCATTGTGTCCATAAACCATAACAACGAGTATAACTTCATCAACATGGATGTGGCTCAACATCTACATGTTCAAGCAATCAATATCTAGGAGGCTCAGATATATGGTCATAATATTCAAGTTTCTGAAGATTTAAAGCTCGATATGGATAAATATGTTTTGTATTTAGATTTTTATGCTTTTGATATGGATAATGTGGATATTGTTCTTGGATATCCATGGTTAGAGACTTTAGGAACAATCAATATTGATGTTCAGAAGAAGTTCATGAAGTTTTGGTATATGAAAAAGTAGGTCACTTTATAGGATAACATAGTTAGAAAGGCACAAAGAACAATTAAGGTAGATTATGAATATAAGATTGAATCAGGAGAAGAAGAGCATGTGGAAGATTCAAATGAAGACATAGATGAAGAAATAGTACAAGAATAGAAGAAAACTTCATATACATAAGATATAAAGGAACAACCAAAGAAAAGGGTGGAAGGGGTAGAAGAAAAGGTTGATAAGGTCAAAAGTATCAAAAACATTTTAGGTATATAGACACCCACATCACATGAGAGGTAATAATCATGGATCTATGTGAGGGACTATCATAACAATAATCACTTTGTCTATATAAGAAACTAGAGTATCAATGACTATGGTTGCATAAGGAATCAATGGAACAATCATTATGACTATGCATGGAAGCCAAAATAAATTATTATGGTTAGGTGTGGAATCAAATTAGTAAAATGACATATGAAACATGGAATAAATGGGGAAATCACGATGACTATGCATGACAAAATAAATAATATGGTCATGTATGGAATCAAAGTAGCATAGTGGAATATGGTAGAGGAAATCAAAGGAGTAATAATTATGCATGGACACCAAGGTGGTACAATTATGATCATGAATGGAATCAAAGTTGTTGGGGATCAACCAACAATGTTGATTACACTTATGAAAGCAATAAATGCAGAATTAAATTAGAATGATAAGTAACTAGAATGATAAATAGCAAACAATAAGAGATACAAGAAACCACCCTGAAAACTTGTATTAAACTCTTTACAGAAGGAATACAATTGAAGAAACTTCTTTTCTTCCACACCTCTCTCACATGTACAGATCTCTCTCTAGATCTCTTTCCCTCAAGAGCTCTCTCTCTAAAGTACAATCAACTCCAACAACCTGGATTGATTCACATATACAATTTTGTACTGTTCTTCAACATTCTACAATACATTACAATAAACTAAGAAGATCTATCCTATTATATAATAATTAGGAAACATGAGCATGCATTTACAACCAATAGTTATGCCTCTTAAACAAGGGCTCTAAAACAGTCTTACTAAAGATAAAGATGCAGACTTAAGACTATCACTTAATCCTAACATGCAAACACTCGGTTCTGTCCACGAAAATAACTTTCTGGATGCACAGGTAATCGATGTCGATTCTTGCCTGTTTGTTTGTGACCGACGTCGGTCGATTCTTGCCGACGCCGGCATCTCCTGAACTGCTCCTGACTGACGTCGATCACTCCTAACCGACGCCAGTGACTGTGTAAACTTGCAACTTCAGCAATATGCTCCTTTGGTGAAGCTTTTAGCTCCACAGCTTAACAATCTCCCACTTGGAGATAAACAGCTGCACTAGTACTTGTACATCGACATCTTTTAGCTCCTCCATCTTCAACTCAATCATGAAGACCAACAAAAGTTGAATGAATATGCAACTTCTCCTTTATTACCGGCTTGGTTAACATATCCGCATGATTCTTATCTATATAGATCTTCTCCAGCTTCAACTTACCATCCTCCAATACCTGTCTTATGAAGTGGTATCTAAGCTGTATGTGCTTTGTTCTTGAATGAAAGGTTGAATTCTTAGCCAAATGAATTACACTCTGACTGTCACTATATAATCTGCAACTCTCTTGCTCCTTTCTAAGCTCTTTCATGGACCGTGTCATCCATATCATCTCTTTGCTAGCCTCTATGACTGCAATATACTCTGCTTCTGTAGTTGACAAGGCAACAACCTTCTACAACTTTGATATCCAGCTAACCGCTGTTCCACCAACAGTAAAAACATATCCTGTGGTGCTTCTTCTGCCATCCAAATCACCTGTCATATCTGAATCTACATAACCATGTAGAGAAGTATATGAACCTCCATAGCACAAATGCCTACTGCTAGTTCCTCTTAGATATCTGAGGATCCACTGAACTGCTTTCCAGTGTTCCTTCCCTGGATTGGCCATATACTTACTTACAACTCCCACTACTTGGGCAATATCTGGTATAGTACATACCATTGCATACATTAAACTCCCTACTACGGAAGAATATGGACCTCTACTCATGTACTCTACTTCATCATGTGAATTAGGACATTGTTCTTTACTCAACTTAAAATGTCCAGCCAAAGGTGTGCTTACCGGTTTTGCGTCCTACATATTGAACCGTTTCAACACCTTGTTCACATAATTCTCTTAAGACAAAATCAACCTATGATTTTTCCTGTCTCTCTTAATACTCATGCCAAGGATTTTCTTTGCTTCTCCCAAATCCTTCATGGTAAATGTGTGAGCTAATTTCACTTTAAGCTCAGAGATATCTTGCATGTGTGATCCTGCAACCAGCATATCATCTACATACAACAACAAAATAATATATCTACCATTATCCAATCTCTTAAAATAAACACAATGGTCAGATTGACACCTACTGTAGCCATGCTCAGTCATAAACCTGTCAAATCTCAAATACCACTGTCTAGGAGCTTGCTTGAGGCCATACAAGCTTTTCTTCAATCTGCACACTAACTTCTCCTTTCCCTTGACCTCAAATCCTTTCGGCTGTTCCATATATATTTCTTCATCCAAATCTCCATGAAAAAATGATGTCTTAACATCAAGCTGCTCAATATGCAAATCCTCAATAGCAACTAAAGACAATACAGTCCGTATAGAAGTCATTTTAACAACAGGAAAAAAATCTCACCAAAATCAATACCTAGTTTTTGTGCAAATCCTTTCACTACCAACTTGGCCTTATATCTCATCTTTCCATTCTCACCTTCTTTCAATCTATAGATCCATCTGTTCTTCAGTGTCTTCTTACCAGCTGGCAACTCAACCAAATCCCATGTTTGATTCTCTTTCAAGGACTCCATTTCTTCAACCATGTCATGCTCCCATTGATTCTTGGATTCCACCTGTATTGCTTCTTCAAAACTCTTTGGTTCTCCACCATCAGTTAGCAATAAATAGAATAATGAAGGGGAATATCGAATTGGAGGTTTACTTACCCTTCTGACCTCCTGATGGGCATCTGAGATTCATTCACAATACGATGTCTGCCCAAATTCTCTGACAGTGACTGACCTCGATCACCTCCAAGCCTGTAACTAGCCGACGTCGGTTCTTTCTAATCTACGTCGATTACTGTCCTGCTGATGTCAGTCACTGTATGACCGACATTGGTTTCTATTCTTTCGACGTTGGTTCTTGCTTGGCTGACGTCGGTCTATGTGTTTTCTTGTTTGTAATTTATTTTTCTTGCGAGCTCATTTTGGACCGTCACCTCGTCCAATTCTCCATTACTCTGCCCAGATTGATTCAGCTTCTTCAGCTGATCACTATACATCACTTTTTCATTAAAAACAACATCACAGCTCTTAATTATCTTGTTAGTTCCTAGATTCTAAAATTTGAATCTAAAATTATCAGAGCCATAGCCAATAAATGTGCACCTCATAGACTTAGCATCCAGCTTCTTTCTATTTTCCTTATCAATGTGCACAAAGGCTTCACAACCAAAAACTTTGAGAAATGAGAGATTTACCTTTTTATCTATCCATGCCTCTTCTAGAATTCCACCATCCAGAGCTGTAGAGGGTCCTCTGTTAATCAGGTACACTGTGTTAGGGTGTGGAGCTAAAAGCTTCAACTGTTTGCAGACACGAAAAAGGAAGTTTGCTGGAGTTTCAGAACCACCGGCGTCGACAGCATGATCGACGTCGGTCATATGCAGTGCAGAAGGCAACCGGTGATGGCAGAAAATTGGTCGACGTCGACAGCACCAGGCAAGCAGGGATCAACATTAGTCGCTTGTGCGTTCCAGAACTGCTGTTGACGAACAGTCAGTTAAGTGAAGCGAGTGTTTGCATGTTAAATGACTAATTATAGTCACGAGTTGCGTGTCTAATTATTGTAGTTAGATTTCTATTTTTGTAATCATGGGATTCTATTTAAAGACCCACGAGGCATGTATTGTAATTATCAAGAAGGCAAGTAAAAACATTGAAGCAAGCAAGGTCAAAGAGATCTACAGGTGTAAGGTCAAGGAGATCAGCTGAAGCATTTAAGGAGGGATAATAACTCAGGCTATAGAGTTGTTGTGTTGAGCAAGAGAGAGAGGGAAGAAGGTCTTGAGGTGTGGCAAGCCTTTGAGGTGAAAGAAGAAGTGGCATTTTTCTTATTGTATTTTCTTCTAGTGATATTTAATACAAGATTGTGTATTGTCTCTCAAATTCTTTGCTGTCTCAAGTTTCTAGTTACTTAATCATTCTGGTATAATTTCGTGTTTAATTGCTTATAAAAAAGTAATTAATTGTGCTTCTGTTGGATAAGGGGTTTCTAACAGTTGGTATCAGAGCTACGATTTGTAGGAAGCAGGGTATTGTTTTTGATTACAGGTCATTCACAGGGTTTTTTGATTGAGTGGGAGTTTAGCAATAGCAAAAGAAAGTAAGCTATGAATGGAGAAGTTTAACAGCAAGAATTATCAACATTAGAGGATGCAGATTGAGGATTATATGTATCAGAAGGATTTGTACTTACCATTGGGTGGGGTTGCATGCAAGCCCACAGATATGAAGGATGAAGAATGGAGTGTTCTTGATCGGAAGGCTCTCGGTTCCATAAGTTTGAGCCTTGCATCGTCTGTGATTTCCAACTTATCATAGTGCAAGACAACGGAAGAGTTGATAAAATCCTTGGTGAATTTATATGAAAAGCCCTCGACTTCTAATAAGGTATTTCTTATGAAGCAGCTATTTACTTTGCAAATGCAGGAAGGTGGATTGGTACATACTCATCTCAGTGATTTCCATGGTTTGGTAAACCAATTAGCTTCAGTCAATATTGTTTTTGATGATGAGGTAAAGGCTCTCTTGATTTTATGTTCTTTGCCTGAAAGTTGGGATAGTCTGGTTATGGAAATAAGTAATTCTGCATCTGCTTCTAAAATCTTAAAAGTTGATGATGTTGTGAGTGTAATCTTGAATGAAGAAATACGCAGGAGAAGCACAGATGAACCATCAGGGAATGCTCTAAGTGCAAAAAGCAGGGGAAGGCAAAGGGAGAAGGTTAAGCAAGGGAAATCAAGGTCGGGAAGGAGATCCGAATCCAAAGGTATTACCTGCTGGTTTTGTGGAAAGAAAGGACATACAAAGAAGGAGTGTTGGTTGAGAGATAAAAAGAATCAATATGCAGGTATTGAAGAAGCAAAGGATGCAAATATTATGGTACAGGATGCTCTCATACTTTTTTTGGATAGTCAGGTAGGATCATGGATTTTAGATTCTGGTTCATCTTTTCATACATCCCCAAACAGAGATTTGTTCCATGAGTATGAATAGAGAGACTTTGGAGTGCTTTATTTAGGGGATGGTACACCTTGTCAGATAGTTGGCAAAGGGAAAGTGCAGCTGAGATTGCAGATTGACAACACATGGGTGTTGAAGGAGGTAATGCATTTTCTAATTCTGAAGCAGAGTTTGATTTCTGTTGGAAGGTTGGGTGATGAGGGATGCATAATAACCCTCACAGCAGATTCTTGGAAGGTTACCAAGGGCGCACTTGTTCTATCAAGAGGTAAGAAAGTAGATACTCTTTATCTATCTACTTATATTGCTGATTCTACTTCTGGTTTATCTACTTCAGCTGTAAATTCAAAAATGTGGCTCAATAGGCTTGGTCACATGAATAGGAAGGGAATGGACGTTCTTGATTCAAAAGGTATGTGTTCAGATTTGGAAAACATAGATAGAGTTCATTGTAAAAAAAGAAACTTTGATGCTTTTGACAAGAACAAAGAAGCTTTGGTGTTTATAGAGGAGATGAAGGATAGAGATCAGTCACAGGGGCTGAATAAATCTGAGTAGGGTAGTATGGACAGAGGTTTGATCCAAGATGAGCTCATGAATAAAGAAATCATCACTTACAGGAAAACACAGGTACCGACATCGATCATGTGCAGACCAGCAGGGTCGGTAGAGTCAGTAGGAGAAGTCTGACGTCGGTCATCAGGACCAACGTCGGCAGGGGGGACACCGACGTCGGCCAGGGAAACGACGTCGGTAGTCAGGGTCATTGTAGGGAATCGACATCGATCGGGAGCAGACTGGGAGATGGCCAAGATTAGTCACTGAAACGGATGATGGGTGGATAGCTAGCTATCAAGGAGTCTCAAACACCTATATGGAGGTCAAAAATGGTAAGTGAACCTCATATTCATTGTTCACCTTCTTTATATTGCTTACTGATAGTCAAGAACTAGGAAGATGGAAGAGGCAATGCAGGTAGAATCTAGAAACAGTGGGAGCTTGGCATGGATGAGGAGTGTGAGTCCTTAGAGAAGAACCAAACAGGTATTTGTTGGTAGAGTTGTCAGCTGGAAGGAAGCACTGGATAGAGGGATGGATTCCCATATTAGAGAAGAGAGTGGATGGACACGTGAGACATAAGGCTATGGTATATGGTCTTCATTAGGCTGTAGGACAATAGAGGTTTGACCATTGTATTTTATCTTTACGAGGTTGGATAATATTAGCTACATTATCCTATTACTGTATTGTGTTACTTGTTGCAGGGTTTCATATACAGGGAGTTTTTTGAGCTAAGAGTAGAGTTGGTTCAGAAGTATGTCATGAATAATTTGAGAGCAGCAAAATTTTTTTGTCATAAGTGACAGGTATTACATCACAAGTTCAGTGGTGGTTGGTCTTCAAGAGTGACTTTGAAGAGGGATACAGAGCCAAATGAACAAAATAGATGGTGTATAGGTACAGGTACAGTAGCAGTTGTTTATCTCCAAGTGGGAGATTGATAGGGTGTGGAGCTAAAAGCTTCAACTGTTTGCAGACATGAAGAAGGAAGGTTGCTAGAGTTTTAGAAGCACCAGAATCGACAACATCACCGACGTTGATCATATGCAATGCAAAAGGCAACCGACGATGGCAGGAAGTCGGCTGACGTCGGCAGCACCAGGCAAGCAGAGACCGGCGTCGGTCGCCTGTGCATTTCAGAATTGCTGTTGATGAACAGTCAGTTAAGTGAAGCGAGTGTTTGCATGTTAAATGACTAATTATAGTCATGAGCTGTGTGTCTAATTATTGTAGTTAGATTTCTATTTTTGTAACCATGGAATTCTATTTAAAGACCCATGAGGCATGTATTGTAATTATCAAGAAGGCAAGTAAAAAAGCAAGCAAGGTCAAGGAGATCTACAGGTGTAAGGTCAAGGAGATCAACTGAAGCATTCAAGGAGGGATAATAACTCAGGCTATAGAGTTGTGTTGAGCAAGATAAAGAGGGAAGAAGGTCTTGAGGTGTGGCAAGCCTTTGAGGTGGAGGAAGAAGTGGCATCTTCCTTATTGTATTTTCTTCTAGTAATATTTAATACAAGAGTGTGTATTGTCTCTCAAATTCTTTGTTGTCTCAAGTTTCTAGTTACTTAATCATTCTAGTATAATTTCATGCTTAATTGATTATAAAAAAATAATCAATTATGCTTCCATTGGATAAGGGGTTCCTAACACACTGCAGTATCAACAGCTTCTGCCCAAAACTCTAAGGGCAAACCAGCATGCAATCTCATACACCTTGCATGCTCCATTATTGTTTTGTTCATCCTTTCAGCAACTCCATTTTGCTGAGGTGTCCTTGGAACCATCCTTTACCTACAAATTCCATGCATATAACAATACCAGTTGAACTTATAGCTGCAGAACTCACCACCATTGTCAAATCTCAGGCACTTCAATCTTCTGTCTGTTTCATTCTCAACCATAGCTTTCCAAATCTTAAAAGTCTCAAATACATCATATTTCTTCTTAATACAATAGACCCATACCTTTCTTGTAGCATCATCTATGAACGAAACATAGTACTGTGATCCTCCAATAGAAGCAACCTGAGCCGGTCCCCACACGTCTGTGTGAACAAGCTACAACTTATGCTTCTTTTTTGTTAACCCAGTCTTGAGAAAACTCACTCTCTTCTATTTTCCAAAAACATAGTGCTCACAAAAATCCAGATCTATGCTTTTCAAATCTGAAAGCTTACCTTTTGACTTAAGAATGGACATTCCCTTCTCACTCATGTGGCCAAGCCTTGAGTGCCACAACTTTGCATCCACATCTGAAGTAGATAATACAAAAGGAGAATTGTTAGTAACATAATTACATAAATAGAGAGTACCTACTCTCTTACCTCTGGCCATTACAAGTGCACCCTTAGTCACCTTCCAACATTCAGCTGTGAGAGTTACTGTACAACCCTCATCCCCTAACTTTCCTGGAGAAATCAAATTCCTCTTCAAGCTGGGAACATGCATGACGTCTCTCAACACCCATGTGTTGCCATTCTGCATTTTTAGCTGCACTTTTCTTTTTCCAATAATTTTACAAGGCTCATCATCCCCTAAATACACTATTCCAAAATCTCCATGGACATAGTCACTAAAATATTCTCTATTAGGGGTTGCATGGAAAGATGCACCATAATCTAAAACCCAAGATTCTATATTATTATGCAAAGAGAATATTAAAGCATCTTGTGCAATACTTGCAACCTTTGCTTCTTCTTTTTCTTCATGCTGATTGTCCTCCTTAGGCTTTGACCAACAATCTCTACTTATGTGCCCAATCTTTCCACAATTCCAGCATTGTGGCTTCCTGCCATTTCTGGATTTGGATATACCTCTCACCTTTGACTTAGACCTTGATCTCCCTTTCTTGCTCTTCTCTTTTTGCCTTCTCCTGCTCTCAAAAATGAAAGCATTCCCTGATGTTTCCTCTTTACTTTTCTTGCGAATTTCTTCATTTAAGATTACACTAACAACATCCTCTACTTTTAAAATGTTTGAAGCAGATGCAGTATTACTAACTGCCATTACTAAGCTATGCCAGCTTTTAGGCAAAGAACATAATATTAAAAGAGCTTTAATTTCATCATCAAACACTATATTGACTGAACTTAATTGATTTATAATTCCATGGAAATCATTCAGATGATTAGATACAGATCCACCTTCCTGCATATGCAAATTAAATAACTGCTTCATAAGATATATCTTATTAGAAGCTGAGGGTTTTTCATACAAATTTGCTAAAGTAGTCATTAAATCTACCGTAGACTTTGCCTACGATAAATTAGATATCACAGTAGATGCCAGACTCAGTCTTATAGACCCCAGAGCCTTTCTATCAAGAACTTATTCTTCATCATCCATGTCTGTGGGCTTCTTTACAATCCCACCTAACAGTAAGTATAGATCTTTTTGATACAAATAATCCTCTATCTGCATTCTC
The DNA here is from genome assembly GCA_037957365.1 of Torreya grandis. Classification (NCBI taxonomy): domain Eukaryota; kingdom Viridiplantae; phylum Streptophyta; class Pinopsida; order Cupressales; family Taxaceae; genus Torreya; species Torreya grandis. The sequence goes on along the minus strand of JARHVA010003620.1, from coordinate 1,369,941 downwards.
TAATGTTGATAATTTTTGCCATTAAACTTCTCCATTCTTAGTTTACTTTCTTCTGCGATTGCTTCTCCCACTCAAATAGAAATCCCTACAGAAACTCCTGAGTACCTTGTAATCAATACACACTAACCAGATCTGAAACACCTGTTAGTCAACCTGAGCTCTGATACCACTTGTTGGGGATCAACCAACAATGTTGATTACACTTATGAAAGCAATAAACGCATAATTAAATTAGAATGATAAGTAACTAGAATGATAAATAGCAAACAATAAGAGATACAAGAAACCACCCTAAAAACTTGTATTAAAGTCTTTACAGAAGGAATACAATTGAAGAAACTTCTTTTCTTCCACACCTCTCTCACATGTACAGATCTCTCTATATCTCTTTCCCTCAAGAGCTCTCTCCCTAAAGTACAATCAACTCCAACAACCTGGATTGATTCACATATACAATTCTATACTGTTCTTCAACATTCTACAATACATTACAATAAGCTAAGAAGATCTGTCCTATTATATAATAATTAGGAAACATGAGCATGCATTTACAACCAATAGTTATGCCTCTTAAACAAGGGCTCTAAAACAGTCTTACTAAAGATAGAGATGCGAACTTAAGACTATCACTTAATCCTAACATGCAAACACTCGGTTCTGTCCATAGAAATAGCTTTCTGGACGCATAAGTAACCGACGTCGGTTCCTATCTATTTGCCTGTGACCGACGTCGGCCGATTCCTACCGACGTCGACATCTCCTGAACTGCTGCTGACCAATGTCGGTTGCTCCTGACCGACACCGGTGATTGTGTAAACCTGCAACTTCAACAATGTGCTCCTTTGGTGAAGCTTTTAGCTCCACACCTTAACAAAAGTGGCACGATGGAAATTGGAAATAAGGTTAGAGAGATATCACTTACCAAGATCACATATAGGTGGTTGGATGATTGAGCTTGGAGATAAGTGTGCAATGATTTGAAGTAAACTCATTATTTGGTTTTTTCTTATGTTTTAGGGTGAAACATGTTAAGGAGTGAAGGAATGCTATGTACCTAAGGATGTGATATATTAATGTATATGTGTTGATGGAGATGCTGACATGTGGCACACATCCCCTTAGTTAGTTATATGGTCTAATATATTAGGATAAATGAGTAACTTGTGGAATTAGTGCATTGGGTAATGGTTGGCCTACATTGGGATTAGGAGGTTACTCATACATTGTTAGTTATATAGAGGTCTATATAAACGAGGTGAATATCATTGTAAATCAAACAATTATCGAGTCCCTTTTTTGGTAGAACGATTTTGGAGGTTGCCTCCTCGAAGAGACATTGTGGAGTTATTCCTTTCTAAAGGAGTATTGTATGGCTTTGCCCTACCTTAAGGGTGATTATTCTATTTATGCATATACTGAGTATTTGGGAATCTTGGCCCACAAATATCTATTATGTTATGTTGATTTACATTATATTCTACATATTTTGATTATTATAAGTGTGGATCATAACAAAATTTCTTTTTCTATGTAAGATAAAAACCAAAGTTATATTCTTGCATACAAAGTTACTTGGCAAAGCATTTCAATGTAATTTATAAAAAAAATATCGTGCTAAAAATCAAGGCTATATAATATATTTTACTATCATATCATTGAATTAGATAAAAAGTTTTTGATAAGTTACTAGCCACCAAAGAGCGGTTTAGGGTTCAAAGCTCGATTATATAACTTTTGATGTTATATTTTGATCAAATGTATACTTGTAAAGGAAATATAAGGGTGTAAAAGGTTATAAAAGGTGTTATTATTATTTTTTGATAAGTCCTAGGATCGTTTTAATTAGAAGCTATTTTGTGGGTCAAGGCCAAACCCCAATAGCCTTCCCCCTTCTTTGACTTGATTGTTTATTTGACAGCTCCATGGCAAAAACTATGAGTTTAATCTTTGAAAATAGACACATATCACTAAAACTACAAGGAATGGAGTATTAACATGGAAAATATATATGATTTTAATGATTTTTAGGAAATAATAGAGAAAGACACTATGCCACCCACAGAAGCTACCAAATTGTTTGAGTATAAAAAATGAGATAAACATGCTCTTATTTTTTTAAAATAATCATGTTTTGCACAGGTAATTATTCACATTGAATTTATTAAATATGACACATGGAAAGTAGGGAAATCATTAAAATACTTGTATGGCATACAACCTACATACAACAAGATTGACCTTCTGATGTAACTTTTAAATAATAAATTAGCTAGTGCTGAAGATGTATTTGAATATCTTTCTTAGATGAAAACATTGGAACAAGAATACTGCATGACGGGTGGAAAGATTGATGATGACATGCTCATTTACCTCATTCTAAATGGGCTCAATTCTACATACACCAATTTTTTTGAAATGTTATAGCTTAGTGATAAGCCAAATGGTGTAACATCTGACTCTATTTGTGAGCTGCTGACTCGACATGAGTGACAATTTGCGAAGAAAAAGAGTAAAACTACTAAAGTGGAACACTATATAAAGGCCAAGTAACATCATAGAGATCATCACCATGGATAGAGACAATTTTATAAGCATTATTTGAAACACTTCTGAGGCATTCTCTAAGACACTCTCCACATCATTGTAGATAGTCTCCACAACATTCTCACCGCCATTCTCCAGGATCTACAAAACACAAACATCATCATAGGCACTCTTCTCACTTCAGTGGTTCTTCTAGTGATTCAATTTATTTTGGTTCTCATCTGTAAAGGAAAGAGCCTAAATGTTTCAAATGTGTAGGTATTGAATATATTGTAGATGTATGTCCTTCTCAATGACCTCACTCTCCACATAAAAAGAAAACATAATAAAATTATGTAGATCATTCTAGCGAGAGATCTTCTAGATACTCCATATATTCATGTTATTCTGACACTTCTTTTGACCATGAGGCATATTATATGGCTGAGGTCTATGGTCCTAATGGAACTAATAGCCTATTTTGAGTGATCAATGATTCACTCATCTTGTGAAAGCTACTAGGCTAAAGTCCAAGATCTATTGTATTAGCATTTTTTTGGCTTGTGTTCTTGCTTTATTCTAGTTTTGTATTTTTCTATTTGATATTCATTACATGAAGCAGACATGATTGTTTGATTTTGTTTCTCATTGAATAAATTCTCAGCTCTCACCTGATAGGGGAGAAGATATAACACTAGTTGGAATTCAATCAATAATCAGTGATAGTACAAGTTGATAGGGGTTGCCAGTATCTTCAATGTTGAGCAAAAGTCATCAATATTCATTGGACATTAGGGAGATGTGTTATACACAGTACAAGTTGGTCAAGTGGATGGGCTTTTGGGTGGAACCTTATATGGATCGATGTACTTGGATAGGCTTTGATTGTGTTCTAGTGTAGTAAAGTATAATGATCACAGGGGATGAATAAGCATTGATTGTGTTAATTAGCCTTTTATTCCATAACTCATAGTGTAGGCTTCTTTATGGAGTGACATTAGTTTTGATTAGTACTAAGAGGTATAACACAACTAGTTACAATTTCTTCAGAGTTTCTTTGATGACTTCAGAATCATTGCTCCAGTTATATCATCTTTAATACCCCTTTGGATCAAGGGGTAGTTTGTTGGGTCATTTATGATCCAAATTATTGTTTAGTTTTGTTATTGTTTATTTACTTATGCATTATGTTGTTAGTTTTTAGTTTTCATTAGTTTGGTAATTATGTGCCATACAACCAAATTTTTAACTTACCATTCACCCTATATGTGTTATATGTACCTCATTTGTGAATAATAGTGGTTTTATGGGAATATATCTTTCTGGATTGATTATCTCAGTTATTCCTCTATTGTTCCTTATTATAATAAGTGGATGATGGTAGTTGGAAGAAGTTAATGCACCTTAGGTTATATAATAATGATTTATAAAAATATTTTATGTATTAAGAGATTTAGGTGAATAAAGCTAAGAAATCCAAGGAAATTTTAGAAAAGTAGTTACATGAAAATCTAGGGCATCATGAGTAAATATATCTATGCCATTAGAGGAGTGTGAAGAAGGAGTGAGGATGAAAGGTGGACTAAGGATTTGCGTGAGAAGGAAATTGTTATAGAAAACCATTAAGTAAAATGGTGTTATTTTGAAAAATGACAAGACATTACTAGAGATGGGAAATCAAAAATAGAGTAAGTGGAATTTGAGCAAGCAAAGTGAAATGAAGATACTACTAGCTCATGTTCAATAAATGAATTAATTGAAGAAGAGCGAGAAGAAGAACCAATAAAATATTGAAAAATTCAACTTAGAAGGCCAAGGTAAGGAAGCTTGGGTTTCTATTTGTGGCCACACTAATGAGATATGTTGTCCCCAAAAATAGACTTCTCATTTTTGGGACAACATGTGAACTATTTTGGTTCAACAGACCAAAATAATCTCTTCCCTTCTTGAAATTTATTCTAAGAATTCAAATTCCTCATTTTTCAAGCTTCTCATAAATCTACGGACTCTGCAGGCTTAAATCTATAGACTCTGCAGAAAGAAAATCTACGGACTCTACAGGGTTGAATCTACAGACTCTGTAGGAAGAAAATCTATGGACTTTGTAGGCCAAGTTCTACGGGCTTCACAGATTGATTTCTACAGACTCTGTAGGAAATAAGTAAGCTCTCAACACTTAGGCGATTTCAAAGTTGGTTCAATGACAAGGTTCAACCAAAAGAGTTCATCAACAAGCTTCTAAGCAAGGATTGAACCATTGAACCGTTGAACCTTGAACCATTTTGGTTTAATGGGTTCAAAGGTTCACCGTCAGAAGCAAGAGTTAAGCGCATTTGTCAAGGTTCAAAATTCAACCGCTTTAAGGTTTAATGGCTTCAAAACACTTATAAGAGAGAAGGATTGAACCATTAAACCGTTGAACCATTGAATCACTTTGGTTCAAAGGTTCAACAAGTTCACAGGTTCAAAGGTTCAACCAGTGCGATGAAGATCAAAGAGCTTAGAAAGAACAAGTGACGGATAAAGGATGAACTAATGAACCGATTAAACCTTGAACTGAAAGAGTTCAAAGTTCAATGGTTCATGGGTTCAAAGGTTCAAAGGTAGCCTCAGTCAGGGAAAGAAGTAGCAAAAAGTTGGTTCGATCGGTAGGTTCAAGGGGCTGCCCCAAAGCCAAAGGAACAAGTGCCCTTGTGGAGGGTAGTGAACCAAGGCCAAGAACCCTTGCGGAGGGCAGCAAGCAAAAATAGACAAAGTGAACTCCTTTGGAAAAATGAACAAGACAAAAGGCAAAGTAGAGTCCTTCAGATAAATTATCTAAAGGAATTCCTTTAGACATTTTGTTTGAAGGAATTCACCTGGGAAGAGAGCCCAAAGAAAGCAAAGGAAAAACCCAACTGAAGAGAAAAGCCCACAGAAAAGTGCCTGATGGAAAAAGACAAAGTGCAACAAAAGCTGCCACATGTCCATTACAAAGTGCAGCAAAAGCCGCCATGTGTCCATTACAAAGTACAGTGGAAGCGACCACATGTTCGTTATAAAGTAGAGTGGAAGCTGCCATGTGTCATCTTCCCTCAAAAGGTTTCTAAAGCTTCTGTAAGTTAAGCGGAATACGTCACATGTCCTGTTATGACTCAGCAGAACATGACAAGTGTTTGCATCCGCGTTCCCCTTTTAAAGTTTCTCAAGCAAGACGTGTCGTGGATCCCATTTTTCGTAAGTTTCTAATGAGTTTCATAACATTGAAACTTGCCACTTGTCAAAGACGCAGAAAGGACCCCCCAAAGACTTAGACAAGAAGGGCTATAAAGGACAAAGAAGCAACATGAACGATTCCAAAGGCAAGTTCAATTAAAGCGATGGTTCAACCAGAGAGAAAAGAAGCGCTTAACCAGTGAAGAGAGGAGTGAGACCAAAGGACTAAAAATATCTTCAAAAGAGTTATTTCTAGTAGGTGAAATAATGGATCAAGTAGACTTTTGAGCACACCAAATCAAGGACGCAAGCTTGTTTTTCTTCCATGAAGTAATGGTGAATTGGATAGCTACACAAACATCAGAGAAAGGACTAGACAGTCCATACTAAGAAAGAGACATTAGATGAATGGACACGCCATAGTTGAGGCAATGCATTATTCCCAGCATGGTCCCTCTAGACAGAACTGAAGGCGCATTGAAGACATTAACTGCAGCATGGGCCTTTTTCATGAAAACAAGCACCCAAGTCTTTCTTGGAGTGCTATATATTGTAATCTCTCATTTGTTACAAGGGAGATCTTTTGAACCATAGAAGTAAAACTCTGCCCAATTTGAAAGGCGAATACTGAGACTTTGAGCTCAGATTATATTTCATATTATATTATTTGAATGAGAAAGCAAGTGATTCACAGACTTTGTGCTGTATAGCTTGTATCATTTTAGGAGATTGTTCTTATGTCTATCTTCTGAATGTGTTCTTGTTTATTTAACTTAACAAGCAGAGCTAGTGAAAGTGATAAGGAAGGTGTCTTGAAACTAGTTACTTTCAGACTTTGTGCTAACATAATTGTTTTTAGTGTGTGTTTTTATTTTCTATTTCTATGTAAAGGACCTTGGGATGACTTTGTGCCCCCATTATTCTTCGTATTTCACTCTTGGGTAGTCGAGGTGGAGACTTTGCGCTACATTTCAAGGTGCTAGTTACTCTGTACTCGATTACCAGTTACTTGTCACTACCAGAAAGACTCATGTTGTTTGCAAGAACAAGCACTTATGAAAGAAGAGAAGTGCCTTCTATTGCTTCACTAGGATTCCTACTATCCAGGAAGGAATATGGCTCTTGGTTGAATGTTACTTTTGAAAGAAGAGAAGTACCTTCACCAATCACCCAAGATTTCTTCTATGTTAGCATCATCTCTAAAAAAAGAGAGATGGATGGTTTATCCCACCCCTGTGTCTTACTTTCTGCTTATATATATAGTATATAACCTCCATATATTTAATAGGAAACCTGTCCTTGATGAGAGGAGAGATTTGTCCCCTTTGGATGTGGTAAACCTACAACATTGGATGACCAATCTCCCTATGCTATGGTGATAGGAACTATTTTGGTCACCAATTAACTGGATGACAAAATATTCACCCAACAGTTTTTGGCAACTCCGCTGGGGATGAACGTGCAGTCTAAAGCCTCAAGTTTTAGATTAAAGCAATCCCTACCCTTATCCATTACATATTCTGGTGACTCCATTATGTGTCTTACCCATTATCATTATATCCTTATCATCTTCCTCCATCTCCATTATTTTATCTAGTCTGCAAAACCAAAGCTGCTGGAAAAGAGTGTGTAGTTTGAAGCCTCAAGCCTCAAGCTGAAGCAAAGCTAGTTCTTTTCCATTTTCATTCTACAATCTGGCCACTCCACCTAGATTTGTTATCCCTATTTTTTCATAATCAAATCATGGCTCAAGGCCCCTGGGGTAACTCTTTTGGTCCACTAAATCTAACTCCACCTCTGCATGAACTTCCATGCAGCTCAAGAAAGAACTTCCCCAAATTATTTGGAGGTGGGAGAGTTCACCCTAATGAACACATTGCAGCCTTTAGCATATCTTGTGGTGTGATAGGGGTGGTATTTGAAGATGTGGCAGTCAGGATTTTTGTGGAGACACTATAAGGCACTGCTGTAGACTAGTTCTACCACCTGCAGGCTGGATCAGTGATCGACTAGGATACATTCAAAGCCAAGTTTGAAGCCAGATTCAAGCCTGTAGAGGATGCACATGCTTTGCTGGCCCATCTCACTCAGATGAGGAAGGAACCTCATGAGCCTATGAGGGACTTCATTGCCAAGTTTGACAAGCTGAGGAACAAGATTCCCATGATCACCCTGTCGACACCTGAAAACCTCAAATGCTTCTTCATCAACTCACATCTACCTAAAGTGAGTTTTTTGCTGAGACGAGCTGGCCACATAGACTTTGCTACTACTCAAGATTTGGCTACTGAGGTAGAAGATGACCTTATCTTGGTAGGAAAGATAAGGAGAGACCCAAACACAGGTAAATCCTCTTCATCTTCTGAGTATCCATCTATAGGCACCACAGATCAGATGGTGCAAAAGCTGGCAAATGAACTGCTAGCCTTGAAAAGGCAAATGGCTCTAAGTATGTCTGCTCCTCCTAATTGAGATATGCCAAAGAGGGCATTTCAGAATCATCCATATCAAGGCAATGCCACCAAGAATCAAGGGTAGCCAAATCATCTTCCTCCCCCATAAAGGAACCTTGGCCTTGAAGCGCTTCCAACCAACTCAGCAGTCAGATATCTAGAAATAGAACATGATTTCTCTTTCCAACCTGAGTTTGAGCAAGAAAATGACGCTGATATCTTCATAGAGAATCAAGAAGAATCAGCTGGTGACTCCCACATTGGTTTCCTAAATTACCAGGATGAACCCAGAAGTGAAGGTGAAGCAGTCAAAGGATCATATGCAGTATTCACCTAGTCTGAGAATCAGTCAGCCCAATAGGCTGATAAAGAAAAGATAGAGGAGTGACTCCAACCAATAATTTCAATTGCTAAGTAGAGAACCCCTCTTCCTTTTCCGTTAAAGGACCCAGTGATTGTCAAAAAAGTAAGTACATCAAACATTTCTGCACCTTCAACTTCAAATTCATAGGTCAGTCCTCCCCCTCTCAAAGACCAAAAGGATGAAATCCAATCCTCTCTTCCTAGTCCATTTCAGTTATCTAACATAATTGATCATGTCAAAAAATACAAAATTCATATGACTGAATTTGAATTTCTGCAAGCCAATCCTGAGCAGTTAGACATTGGTGGAGAACTAAGTATGGACCTATCTGAGGCAAAATTTGTGGTCACCCAAATGTCGACCCTTGCAACTCAAATTTTGTTTGAGCCATTAGGTAGGGGTAATTACTTCCTGACCATAGAGGATGCTCATGTCTCAGCTGATGAAAGTCCCGTAGCTGGCAATCCAAGATTTGATCCAAAAAAGGCATCAAAAGAATTGGTAGGGCATAGTACAAATGAAGAAGGATCTTCCATCTCCCATGAATAGAAATCTAATAGAAGATCAGCTTTTGATGATGCTTGGATCTCGATATCTGATGGTAGTGATTCTTCCACTAATGCTGGAGCTGAGATTGTGTTGATATCTCCTCCAGGAGATATTTTTTCTTCATGCAAGTTAAAGTTCAACAACACCAACAACACAGTTGGATGCGAATCTCTTTTACTCAGATTGAAGACTACTCAAGATGAAGATATAAAACTCCTTCACACCAAAGGAGATGCTGAGCTGATGGTTTGTCAAGAGTTTGATGCTGACAATCAAAACATGTGCTGGATTGAACCAACAAAACAACAAGCTATGACAGTGGACCATACTGCTGTACTCCAAAGTCAGCAAAAGAAACTCTTTACAGAGAGAGCAAGGAGTTTTGGTTTTTAGAGAGAAGACCACATCTTGCCATGGAGTAAGAAGAGAGAGCCAAAAAGAGTTCATAGAAAATGTGATTCGTGGTGGAGAGTTCCATTTGCCCGTCACTGATTCTGGGGACAAAATGGTTTCTTACTAGTTTATCAAGATAGAACACCATTTTCATTGTCTCACAATTTGCAGCGTCTGAATCACTTCAATTCTTGAAGTGTCAGATAAGTTCACCTATACATATGTACATTTGTATAGTCTTTGGTTCTATTTTGTGTTTTTCATTTTTGTTTTCATTTTTTGGAGCCTTTCTTTTTGGGTAGCATAACTCCATAGCCCAATGGCACACTTCAAGGCACTGAAGATTCTGGTTTCTACTCCCCTTAGCTATTCTAAGTTCTCATCTAAAGGAAGTTCCCCAGCTGGAGCCAGCTGTTGTCCCCAAAAATAGACTTCTCATTTTTGGGACAACATGTGAACTATTTTGGTTTAACAGACCAAAATAATCTCTTCCCTTCTCAAAATTTGTTTTGAGCATTCAAATTCCTCATTTTTCAAGCAACTCAAAAATCTACAGACTCTGCAAGCTTTAATCTATGGACTCTACAGGCTTGAATCTATGGACTCTACAGGAAGAAAATCTACAGACTCTGTAGGCTTGAATCTACAGACTTTGCAGGAAGAAAATCTATGGACTCTATAGGCCAAGTTCTACGGGCTTCACAGGTTGATTTCTATAGACTCTGCAAGAAAGAAGCAAGCTCTCAACACTTAGGCAATTTCAAAGTTGGTTCAACGACAAGGTTTAACCAAAAGAGTTCATCGACAAGCTTCTAAGCAAGGATTGAACCATTGAACCGTTGAACCTTGAACCATTTTGGTTCAATTGGTTCGATGGGTTCAAAGGTTCAACGTCAGCAGCAAGAGTTAAGCACATTTGTCAAGGTTCAAATTTCAACCGCTTCAAGGTTCAACGGCTTCAAAACACTTATCAGAGAGAAGGCTTGAACCATTGAACCACTTTGGTTTAAAGGTTCAACGAGTTCACAAGTTCAAAGATTCAACCAGTGCGATAAAGATCAAAGAGCTTAGAAAGAACAAGTGACGAAAAAAGGATGAACCAATGAACTGATTGAACCTTGAACTGAAAGAGTTCAAAGTTCAATGGTTCATGGGTTCAAAGGTTCAAAGGTGGCCTTAGTTAGGGAAAGAAGCAACAAAAATTTGGTTCGATCAGTTGGTTCAATCGATAGGTTCAAGGGTCTGCCCCAAAGCCAAAGGAATAAGTGCCCTTGCAGAGGGTGGTGAACAAAGGCCAAGAACCCTTGCTGAGGGCAGCGAGAAAAAATAGACAAAGTGAACTCCTTTGAAAAAATGAACAAGGCAAAAGGCAAAGTAGAGTCCTTCAGATAAATTGTTCAAAGGAATTCACCTGGGAAGAGAGCCCAAAGAAAGCAAAGGAAAACCCTGACTGAAGAGAAAAGCCCACAGAAAAGTGCCCGATGGAAAAATACAAAGTATAGTAGAAGCCACCACATGTCCATTACAAAGTATAGTAGAAGCCACCACATGTCCATTACAAAGTACAGTGGAAGCTACCACGTGTCCATTATAAAGCAGAGTGGAAGCCACCGTGTGTCATCTTCCGCAGGACTCTTAAAAGGTTTCTAAAGCTTCTATATGTTAAGCGAAATACGTCACATGTCCTTTTATGACTCAGCAAAATGTGACAAGTGTTTGCATCTGCATTCCCCTTTTGAATTTACTCAAGCAAGACACGTCGTGGATCCCATATTCTGTAAGTTTCTAATGAGTTTCATAACAGTGAAACTTGCCACTTGTCAAAGACATAGAAAGGACCCCCCAAAGACTTAGACAAGAAGGGATATAAAGGACAAAGAAGTAATATGGATGATTCCAAAGGCAAGTTTAGTTAAAGTGATGGTTCAACCAGAGAGCAAAGAAGTGCTTAAGCAGTGAAGAGAGGAGTGAGACCAAAGGACCATAAATATCTTCAAAAGAGTTATTTTTAGTAGGTGAAACAGTGGATCAAGTAAACTTATGAGCGCACCAAATCAAGGATGCAAGCTTATTTTTCTTCCATGAAGTAATGGCAAATTGGACAGCTACACAGACATCAAAGAAAGGACCAAATAGTCCATACCAAGGAAGAGACATTAGATGAATGGACACGCCATAGTTGAGGCAATGCGCTGTTCCCAACATGGTCCCTCCAGACAAAACTTAAGGTGCATTGAAGACGTTGACTGCAGCATGGGCCTTTTTCATGAAAACAAGCACCCAAGTCTTTCTTGGAGTGCTATATATTGTAATCTCTCATTTGTTACAAGGGAGATCTTTTGAACCACATAAGCAAAACTCTACCCAAATTGAAAGGTGAATACTGAGACTTTGAGCTCGAATTGTATTTCATATTATTTTATCTGAATGAGAAAGCAAGTGATTCACAGACTTTGTGCTGTATAGCTTATATCATTTTAGGAGATTGTTCTTATGTCTATCTTCTGAATGTGTTCTTGTTTATTTAACTTAACAAATAGAACTAGTGGAAGTGATAAGGAAGGTGTCTTGAAACCAGTTACTTTCAGACTTTGTGCTGACATAATTGTTTTCAGTGTGTGTTTTTATTTTCTATTTCTATGTAAAGGACCTTGGGATGACTTTGTGCCCCCATTGTTCTTCGTATTTCACTCTTGGGAATTCGAGGTGGAGACTTTGCGCTACATTTCAAGCTGCTGGTTACTATGTACTCGGTTACCAGTTACTTGTCACTACCAAAAAGATTCTTGTTGTTTGCAAGAACAAGCACTTCTGAAAGAAGAGAAGTGCCTTCTATTGCTTCACCAAGATTTCTACTATCCAGGAAGGAATATGGGTTTTGGCTGAATGTTACTTCTAAAAGAAGAGAAGTACCTTCACCAATCACCCAGGATTTCTCCTCTGTTTATTAGCATCATCTCTAAAAAAAGAGAGATGGATGGTTTATCCCACCCCTGTGTTTTACTTTTTGCTTATATATATAGTATATAGCCTCCGTATATTCAATAGGGAACCTCCCCTTGATGAGAGGAGACATTTGTCCCCTTTGGATGTGGTAAACCTGCAACATTGGATGACCAATCTCCCTATGTTGTGGTGATAGGAACTATTTTGGTCACCAGTTAGCTGGCTGACAAAATATTCACCCAACAAGATACACCAAATCAATTCAAAAGGTTGAAAATATGGACACCATAGAGTCTATGCAATTGAATATTTCGATCATAGGAAGGAAGAATATGCAAAAACATTCTAATTTAAATTGGATGCACAAATAAGGGATAACAACAAGTTTTTAGTTAGAGATAACTTGAAGTAAACTAGACTTTTACAATTATATGAATTATTTTATTTTGGGAAACTTCATGAATGTATAAAATGGTTATTTTCACGCACTCATAAAGGCATAATCTAATTCATAGGAAGAAGTATGAATATCTCACTAGTGTGTATCAACTAGATAACAAGGCTAAAGATAAAAGAAAAGATGTGCACACATCGATGGGGATAGGGAAAAGGTCAATAAAAGTATAAGGTTTTTGACATTTCAAATATGATGATATACTATGGTTTTGGGTGAGATCAATAACCTATCTACCCAAGTGGCTACATGTTTGATCAATGAAAATGCTAAGTATGGAAACTCATCATGGATCTACCTCAAAATATATAGTATACATTGCATACCAATTGGAAAGATAAGTTAGAGTTTAACTTTGTGAAATTTATTTTTAAATAGATGAAAATACAAGTGGAGGAAGAATATCTTATAGGAGGAACATTATGTTGGGGAATGTATTTGATATATATGTTATTGGAAGAAGTATGCATCCCCAAAAGTAGAGTGTTTGAGATAACTTTGGAGAATACATCTCCAACCATGAAGTGTGAATCACACCAATGTGAGAAAAAAAATCCTACTTACAAGAGTAAGATAAAGGGATGGTATGAAAATGTGACAAGGGCATTGGGAGGAGAAAGTAGATTTTCAAAGAAGCTAGTAGAGGCATACATGGGTGAAGATATTTGAAAAGGATGATAATTTAAACCCTTGTATTAAACTACCATATATAATTTTAAAAAAACATATGGATAAGGTATTGGATTGGCTGGAAGACAATCCATGTGTAGAGGTGAATATTACGGAAGTATATCCAGATAAAATCAAGTGGAGAAGGAGTTTTAAGACTGGAAGGAAATAACTCGCTAAAGAGGATGGGAAATCATAAGATGATAACTTGGAGATTGATCCCACACATTATATTCATGTGTTTTGGGAAGGGTGTTTATTGTTGCACACATTAAAAATAGTTTATGTGAAACCATTAGTGATAGAGACTATGCATGAAGAAACAAAAAAAAGGTGAGAGTTTTGTGTAGGTAAGGAAAAATAATATTTGAAAGAAAAAAGTAAGAATTGGAAAAAGGTTGAGAAGGATAAAGGGTAAGAGGAATAAAAAAATATAAGAGATGACAAGAATGAAAAAATATCTAAATCGGAATCTGAGGAAGAGGTGTGTGTGAGTGAAGAAAAGAAGATCTCAAATTCATTACAAAAATCTTCGTTGGGAGAGTAGAAGGCTAGGCCAGTAAAGAAGAAAATAACTTAGAGTAGAGAGAGTGGTCATAGATGTAAGTAAAAATTATAAGACGACATTGAAAACACCATAAGTATGCAATACTAAAGAGCCTAAAAAGGAAGTGGAAGCATGCATGAATATAGAGACATCACAAATCCATGAGAATTAGTCACCAATAAAGTGTCCTTGTAAAGGAAGCATATAAAATCATATAATAGATAGTCCAAAGGGGTTAAATCAATTAAAATTTATATTACATTAGGTTATGACAATTAATAAGTAAGTAGTTATGAATAGGTAGAAGCTATTACCACTAGGCACTTAAAGAACATTTTTATATGTCATAATGTGGACTTGGTATGTCTAATACCATTGAAGGAGATCACAATGACAACGTAACCTAAACAAGGCACATGATAAGACATACTCCAAGTATATAATATTTGTGATCCATGTTAAATCACTTTGAAGAAATCAGGTTTTGGGTTATTGAGATTAAAAATGGATGTGGTGTAATGCAATGTCACCTTAGATGAGGAAGTTGATAGGTTATGAGGAACTATCATGGATTTTTTTTTTAAATTGGAAATAAAAAAGGGTAAAATGTTCTTCTACATGTAAGGATCAATATCTTAATGAATATTATTGAGAAATAAAGGTCACAAATTTTAGGGGAAATAAATACTAATGAGTTATAACCTATGGAGAAACACGATGCAACTATTCAAAGGTTGTTGCGTGAGACATTATGTACCTCCAAAATTGACAAGCCTACAAAAGAGGAGATTCAAAGGAAAATAAGTGAAGAAATCAATTAATAATGAGATACATAGATAAAATAATGAAATATCTTGGCTAAATGGATGGATGACAAATCACAAATAATAAGGCATGTGTTTGAGGGGTTTGAGAACACACAAGAATTCATGAATCCTTAGTTAAAACATAATGAAGAAAATAAGAAATAATTGGGAACATTCACATTTACAGAAAAAGATAAGGTTAAACGTAAAAAAAAGGATGAGATGACTATATGGAAAATAGGGTTATCTAAAAAATACACAAGCTTAAAATGTATTGTTTGGAACATTCCAAATGCAAGTAGTAGTAGAAGAAGTAACAATGTGTGAAGCATATGAGGAATTTAAAGAAAGGTTCCATAATTGTGTAAAGATGTATGTAGAGAAGGCTAAGGACATATATGATCCAAAATTAATTTAATAAAACATGCATAGGAGATGAGAGAATCAATCAATGTATTAGTAGAATAGTGGGAAGATTTTGATAAGAAACTTAATTAAAACATACATATTTACTCTAATTCAAGTTTTTTTTAAAAGGAATAAACTAGTTGCAATGAAATAAATTTAAGCACACATGATTGAAAATACAAATTCACATCTATCTAATAGGTTATGATGGAAAATAAGACTAAATGTTATAAATAAAATTAAGCAAGGTAAATGACAAAGGAGTAATAATGATCACACTTGTTTGTTATTCTAGAAATATGAGACTGTAGATGGATTGTGTGCAACTTGTTCCAAAAATTTGGAAATTGTGCAATGATTCAAGATAGGCCCATTCACTGGGATAAACATGTTCTTATGTTGATCTTGTTGGATAGACCCCTATAATCATGACTATTTGACCGTGGTTGGGTTTGTCCTGCTAAGGTTTTATAGATTATTTTTTATGTCACATATACATTGTTGCCTTCATGTTACACCTATACCTTCACTTCGTAGATGTGTAAGGAATAATGTGCAAAATAGAGAAAATATTTGTCTTTGACATAACTTCACATAAATATGTCAATATAAAATATAATATGGGATAATTAGTTGGGTCAAGCTACCGCAAAAGTGGATTTGCAAGCTACATATCTCTCATGCTGAAAATCAAAGCCCATGTAGTTCATGCAAGGTGTAGATGAAGATTTAAGGCAGAGGTTCAATCTCTTGTTTTTAATTGAACATGAAACTAAAAAAGTATTAGCTTGGGCCTTCCTTTGGTACAAGATGTATTTGAAAACTTTAGGGGTAGTCCTAATAAGTAAAATGAGATTCTTATGAGTGTGTTAAGATTGATCTTGACAAGTACGATGATTAATGGATGTTTTTGTTCCTTATATGTTCCTCATGTGTTAATTCCTTGTAATACCTTTGTATATATAAACTTATTTTCATTTGAATTATGACCTATTGTCACACAAGATGACACTGATAATAAGAAAGAGACTAACAAATAAGTGTCAAACAAGCATAAGATAGGGGCAAGGTCAAAGGACCCATAAAAAGTTAAAAGACAATCTTTTATAGTGTATAGGTTTATCCAAGATGGACATGCACAATGTATAGGCTTATCCAGGACAAACCCATATAGTGTACAAATCTGTCCAAAGACAAAATTAGACACTTACAAGTCATAGCAGAGAAAAGTGAGATAAGACATGAAAGATGAGGGGATGAGGAAAATAATAAAAATTGGAAGAGTGACATCAACACAAGGATGTACAAGGAGTAAGAGAGAAAAATGTACCAAGATACATGCTAATAAATTATTTAATAAAGACAAAGTACCATATATAGAGTTAGTAATTCTAAATGTATTACATTAATAAGGCTTATAATAAATTTAGGTGTCTACATAATGCACCTAATTTTAAGTACATACGAGGTGATACGTATATATGAAAAATTAAAATCAACATGTAAATTTAAGTGCATACCTTAACCTACCTTAGGAAGAAGAAGATGAAGCATTTTGTCACATGTTCATTTACATTAGTGATTGAAAGTTTTATATGTATGTGACCAATGGTAATATACAAAAAAGTAGAGAATGTTATGTCATATTTATGTTGCCTTTTGAAATATTTGAAGTTTGAAAATTTTAATTTTGTGTATTTTGAAACAAGCATATGAACTGACACACCTAATTGATATTTTCCCTAGATGCTGCACTAACAAGAGTTTTGATAGGTGTTGAAACATAGCCAAAACTTCTCTGCGAGACTTCATAAACCCAATCTACTTCTTGATTAAGGAAGTAGATAATTTTCCCCTTTTCCAATTTGGATTTTTTTATATAATTCTAGGTTTGAAAATGTATTCCCCATTTTGAGGTGAGGGATGAAGAATTGTGTTGTAGTCACTCATCTAAAATAGAAATGATAAATGCATAATATTTTAGGATAAATAATGTAGCCTAAGTTATACAATCCTAACAACACATGAAATTGAATTTTTCTACCATTGTAATGTTATGCATATATTATATGTTAGGAAAAATAATTTAGCTAAAGCATGTTATAATCCTAGAAACACATGTAATTTTATATACTCCACAATCACAATATTTTTGAAAGTGTGCATATTTTGAAGTTTGAATTAGCATCTACCTATGATACATAGTTCATGTAAAGTGTAATCTAGCTTAGGAGAGATAATATCATATTGTTTTAACATACATTGGATTTAGGTGATCAAAATAGGATGGAACTATTGAAATTCAAATTTCATTAGATTGGGCATAAACTACACAAATATGAATTACTAAACAAAGACTGATTAAACTTATTAAATATATAAATGAACAAGTAATGAGAGGAGAGAAGGTGATTAGCTGATATTCTATTTTGAATTTCCTATTGCCTAAGCATAATACCATAAAATGTCCTGTAATAGCTTTGTAACTCTCAGATTAGGAAATAAATTATCAAAATCTACTAGGACATTACCAGCGAATGCTAGAATACCTATGACAATCAGTTCTGTCTATTATATACCGACATTGTCCCTATGTTTTTTTTCTAGTTTATTTTACCATATATCATTGTGTTTATCTATCTATATGATTTTTGGATAATTTATTGATCTCAGTCTTATGTGATTTTTTTTTTATATATTTCCTTGAAACCTTAGCTCTACTTTCAACACGATCTTCACTTGAAAGAATGGGGTGGGAAACCCCAACAACTCTCCATTATGATTGAGAATTTTGAACATTCTAATACTCATAATAGACTCAACCATGTTATATAATTAAAATTAAACAACTGACAATGTCAATCTTGACTACATGTATCCTACATGACTTGTGCACCTCAATACAACTTTTATTCACCTTTTCTCACATCCACATGATTCAATACTCACATTTTTATATCAGTCCACCTACAAGAACCTCTCACTTTGTATTAAACCAATGAAATATCTTACTTAGATGTCTCCAAATCATCATATTTACATTCATGTCTCCTAGACATAAATGTCAAGCTTAGATAATTTTGTCAACAGAACTGTCCTAAGGTGAAAATTATTGTCTGTCATCCAAAAATGAATTTTTTAAAATATAATCAATCCCTATTGGTCATACCATTCTCTAATCATGTTGGTGGCATAATAAATTACCCAAATAGACTCATATAAAAAAAATCAAGGTCAAGTTTATTATAGAATGATACTCATCTAGCCCTCATGTGGTACACAACTATATATTTTCCTACTCATTAAACAAATTGCCTTATTCTTCATATTTGAAAATAAATAACTAGGATCAATCTTTAACTAAATCTAAAGTAAATTAAGACAAGTCAATAAATAACATTGTCATGTGTCAAAATCTAGATCACTAGGTGTATTCATATTTTAAAGGATCATAATTGCACATTCATAGTAAGTGGAAGAATTCTGTGTGGCTCAATTTCCATTTTCAAAGTATTGGATACATAACTAATGTTGCATCATTGATGAGGGAAATTGGATTCAACTAAATCCATTACACTTCCCTAGTTTTTATAAGTTTCCACCCTTCATAGCTGAACTTATAGTTGCAAGGAAACAAAGATTATTTTATGGAATTACACACATAGTCAAGTGTCGAGATTACACATACATAAAAATTATAGTTATTTGCATTGGATTTTATGGTCACATAGCCTCAAAACTACCCAAGATAATAACATCATCTTGTATACAAATATGTCAATAGATTCACCCCAACTTAATGTCAGTGACCCATTTATGCATAAATAGTTAGTTACAAATCCAAATGATTCACAACCTTACTTCCAACCCTTTTCCAATATAAAAGATTGGTCATATTCAGTTAGTGAACCATAAATGTTAGGTATCATTATCTCTTTAGTAATTTCTATATTTAACATATGCCATTATCAAATTAATTTCAATACTTTATATTCATATCCATGTTTAATTGTCATACTTTGCAATCTGAATTATATACCAATTTCTATCTTAATTAGGGTTAACATTAATCCAAATTAGGGAAAAACATATTGATGAACCAAAATATTGTTCGAACTATTCCAAATCATACTTATCCCTTAGGGTTTATTCCTTCTTTTTAGGGTTTTCATGTTTCAACCTTAGTATTTCATTTTACAACTAGATTTATGATATTCCCTAATATACACACTACATATGGTTTTAATAGATGAACATCAATTATTTTTTTGACTCCTATACTAGGGTGCCATGCCAATACTGTGGGCATCTTATTCCACAAGTCACATTGTTATAAGTTATATCCTTTTATGAAATTTTACCATGTTGAGCTATGTTGCATACACATGTCTTACTAGTTACCCATGTCTTACACAATGTAACATGGATATGTTACTTCACTTTGTTGTGACATTAACATGCATGGATGGTGTAGACTAATTTTCACTTGTTCTATGATTCATTGATTTTATTACTCTTATATCATAGTATAGTCATTGCATGTTTATTGTGTGTTATCCTTGGCCTTATGTGTCACATCAATATTCTTCTCTATGCAAATTTATTTGATTATCCATGGATTTTTATGGTTGATAATTTGATATGATTATTATTAACTAAGTTGTAAGTCATATACTGTTATGGGATAGTTGTATGTTGCTTTGATTTCATGATTGCATTGCTATGAATTAGCTACATTGTATATTATTTACATTATGATCATGTTGATTGTTATTAAAATAGTATTTTATGATATATGTCATGATGTTATGGACTAACTACCTTCTTGTCATGAGTTGGACGTAGGAGATATTCATCTCTCTGAGCTGGACAGAGGGAGAGCATCATCAAAGAGGGTAATGTAAATGGAGGTGTTAGGAGATGATAGAGGAAGGACTAGAACCCATGCACACACCATGTTAAATAGTACACATTAAATGCATTATTTAAATTATTAGAGTTAGTACATTTTTTATGATTATCTACATTTAGATGAAAGTTTATGCATGTTAATTATGAGTTAATTTAGATTTATGACTATGTGGCAATAATCTTGTGTGATTGCATTGCGGATATTATACATAAATGAGATATATAATGTATAAGTATGATTATGTCATGTTATGGAATTCATGATTGAACGCAAAATTTATGTGAATAAGTATCTGGTACTAACATATGTAGACTAACCCTCATGTCTTTAAAATGTTTTAAAACATTGGCTAATTATCTTTATGATATTTTGGTATGTCATTATATGGCTTAAACGCCTAATATTTATATAGAGATAACAAAAGACATAGATAATCTATATAATCTAGTAATGATACAATAATTACATTGTTATAATACTATTAAGAATGGTATAATAATTATCCAAAATAGTAATTACTGTTAAAAATATCTTCAACCTTGTATTAGTCGTATTGTTATTGAGGTCATAATATTGTTTATTTTTACTGGGTTATTGCAAGGATTTCATAGTCAATAGTGTTAAATTGAAGTTAATGATTAAATGAGTTAACTATTATTAAGTTAGAAAAATTAAAAATGGGAAAAGTGGAAAAGTATACATACATGGGAAGTAAAATGTATAAGGGAAGTCATTCAATAAAAGAAAGAAAGCAAACATCAACTTTAAAGGAGTATGGCGAACTTAAAAGGAAATAAAAAACTTTAAAAAAAATAGAAAAACATAAAAAGGAAAGAGCGAAGATTTTACATGGAAGGAAAGAGAGGAAAGTTGGGAGATGTAGAAGGATAAAAACAGGAGGAACGCAGATTGGAGAGGAGGATAAAGAGTAGCATGAAGAGAAGAAAAGGAGATAGTGCAAAGTGGAGAAGAAGTCAAGCAAAGGGAGAAAAGACAGAAGTAGACCAGTGGGAAAGAAAGGTGTAGTCTAGTTGGTTTCATCTAGACACCATGAAGGAGATTGGTGATGTATTAGATTTTTAACTCAAAAAATCTGCAATTAGACAATGTTCAATTTACATAGTGAATTGTGTGAATGGTCAATTAAAACCATGAGAATATATAGTTCGATATGTGTGTAAAATTTATTCACAAATGAGCTTTAACTTGGTCATATTAATAACCCTACCCTATGATTTGAGCCTTGAGCCTTGCCAGCTTATATTAAGACACCAGATGATCTGCTGCCTAGATGCAATCTCTACCTTAGCTACATATATGAACATAGAAAGAGTACAAGTCCATCAACAACCATTGTATTTTCCAATTCACATCCTGCTTGATCATTGTAGATGACTAATGAGATGAGCTTTGCTTCTGATCATAAATATAAAAAAATATAAAATAATATAGTATAATCAAAACAGTTAAACATGCATCATCTACATCTAGATTTCTTTTTTATTCCTCTATCTTTCATCAATCTTCTTACCTTTTGAATATCATCCCACTTCTGCATAGATGTCTAATAGAAGAATGTAAGGTACATCATTTTTAGGATCTAAATCAAAGGTGAGAATTATTGTAAATACTCCTAGCCCTATATTCTTATTTGATCTATCACATTTGTATAAACACCACATGTTTAATTGGCATTTTTGATGATTTTTTTTAGAGATTATTCATACATAATTCCATAAGAGTCACTCATGCGATTGAAGTACTTCGAGACCTCATCCACTAAACCTACATGGCAACATGAAAATAAAATAGCAAACTATATCTTTTATGTATGGTGCATACCTAATATGTAAGCCATATGAAAATGGATTGAGTATGTAAATTATATAAAAATAAAGAATTGTGTATAGGTTATATATGAATAAATACCATATAAATTTGGTATGTAAAAACCACGTGGCTAGACTGAGTGTTTAATGGCTATTGTTATGAATATATATGACTATGTAAATATGGTGATCTGTGTAATCCATATAGTGAATCTTTTATATATAGCGTACCATAAATAATTTATGGTATAATCAAGAAAAAAGTAATTCCACCTAAGTTTGGTATTGATGAATCATAGATTGTTATACATAATAAGCCATGTAATGATATTTCTGTAATTTGAATCAGTGTGTAAGTAAATTGACTCTAACTCATCTATTACCATAATAACAAACCCTCTCAAATAATTTTAAACATTACTGGATTGATAATAAATCCTGTTAAATCCACTTTATTGTAATGATCTTGATTAATGTTGATCATTCATGTGAGTTTGAGGGGATTAATGAAATTGACTCTCGAATAATTTGTTTGTCCAAGAATCTATACATAATATCGAGATTGTTACTTACACCTCCACTTCATTTAAGTTTGGTAAGGTATATGGATTAGATTACTCAACTTGATAATAACTCTGCTGGATACATAATTCTAGCCTTAATTACATGAAACAAATAAGGTTATTATCTGTTAAAAACTAAGTCATAGATTCTTGAAGTAGAGAACATTATCTATATATGCATACACCTTACTAAAAATAAAACAAGTTGTTTAAACGAAAGATTATATTTTAGGAGATTATGATTTTCTTTATCATGACTAGTTGTTTGTAATTGAGTAGTTGCACATATGAACAATGGCCTACAATGTTATTGTTCTTCATAGAATGCATTATATTTGAATCTACTTACAAAAATCAGAAATATGCAGTCTAAATATAGATTATACTCGGTTGATATGAAATGTGTTTATTATGTTATTTATTTATGTCAAATAATATAGTAGAGATTCATTCATACATTTGATGGACTGAATGTATACATTTTGATTGTTCCTAAGTTTAACATGTTTTATGCCTACTAGTAGGTAGTAATCTATATGAATCTATTAGTTCTACTTATATTAACCAAATCTCGTATTCTTGGTACTAAGTAGTGAGATGGACTTCACTAGCTTATTAACATTATCAATCCCAGATGAAGGTAATTTGGTCAAGTGGCGTGTATGAATTTGACTAATCCTAGAGATTAACTATTGAAAACTTTGGCCAAAGTGATGTTAGTTAGACATTGTCATTTCATATGTATGATTTACATGTTTGTGCAATATCATGTTAGAACATATTTTTTTATGGCACACTTCATTTTATTATAAATCATACAACACATGGGTACTAGCTTGTCTCTATGGATTCCCACACTGTGACTATCTAATCATCCGTGAAGGGAGGGCCATTCCTTGATGGAGGATTGTGTGGGGGATTGATGGTCCATGGTTGGTGTAGAAAAGCACTTGAATGATGATCTTCCTCCCCACAATAGTACTTATTTAGAGACTGCAATTGAGGCTATCATATATACTAGAGTTTAGAAAACTCATGCTTCATGGAGCCTTATATCTTGTATCTTGTATTGTATTTATTACTATTGAAACATTATCTCTAATGAAATGTAATTATTTACTTTTTGTACATTTATAGTAGTGGATGGATGTTGGTACTAGCCATGGTTGGAAACTTGTAATTACTTTATATATTCAATTATGTTTTGTTTCATCTAATGATAGTGATCAACGATAGATAGATGTTATATGCTTATTTTATAGTTAACATACTTACAGTGTTTTATCTGGATCACTAATTATATTCTCATGGTGAAATCTAATAAAAAATACATTGATTAAATTTAAAAAAAAATATTGTTATTCTAAGTCTATCCCAATGGGAATGTTACATTATCAGTGTGGCATTTATTTTTCTCTTGTTTGTGATGTCTTCATGACCCTTGATTTTTACGCTTGGCCTTGATTATTGCATCATTATCATGACCCATATTTTTTTTGCTTGGCCCTTTTTGGTGTGACATTTATATTTCCCTTGTATATAGCTCTTGTCCTTGTGTGACATTTTTTTGTAAGTTTGTTGATCTCAAGTGATTTTTATGTGTGTGAGTGACGTGATCCTTGTCATGGACATCCATATTTGTGTGTGGTGCCTTGATCTACACAATGCTCTTTTTTCCTACGTAGTTTTATTTAGTTGTTATATCAATCATGGCTACTAATGTGTGGCTAATTGATCCATCTATCTTTACATGACATTTGTATGCCTTGAATTACATATGTTACATACATGCCTTGATGACATATACATTACTATGATGACATATTCTTCATATGTTGACATGATTCTACATGATGATAACTTTATGCATGATATGATACACTTAACTCTTTCTTTTGAGATGAATAACTTACAGGATGCATCCCTTGGCTCAAATGGAAATATTATTAGTGGGCTTGTCATAAATACATAAGTCTTCATGGGAAGAAAATTCTGACTTCAGGATATAATACAAGATTCAAATAATTATATGGGTTCAAATATCATATGGATTTATATATGAGATAAATATTGAGACATTGATACAAATTTAGGGGCAATATTGCATGCATATATACTCACTTTATAGAGACATGAGTTACAAGGTACATATCCAGATGCACTTGAGTACATACATCATTCAAGTGCACACAATTTATGGGAATAAAAGTTACATGTTTTTCACATATAAGATAAATTTATGATACAAGTTCTTAGATTTAGCATATAGATGCTAGCATTTTACATCAATTGACACCAATTCAATGGGTAACAATACTTTTTCATACACCTAAATACTCTTATATATATATCAATCGACACATACTCATAAGGCATGGTATTAGTTCGTTCACATATACACTGTGATAGTTTATATCCGTCATCGATTCACTGAGGCATGATACTTTTCTATGCACATTTACACTTTTTTCTATGAGCACTAGTATAATTATTTATTTGTAAAGAGAATTCAATGTCATTTGGAAGTTAACAAACTAAAATCTTTAAGCCCGTATGTAGTTGTTGATTCATGAATTTTAAAGTAATAATTATAATGAACCCATTATGTGCTTCTCACCTTACTATATTGGGGTGCAAGACCAAATTTATAGTATTTAATTGAGAGGGTTAGGGAATTTATCTTCCCAACCCAAGGGCTTACATAGTTACACAAATTTGGGGCATAATCATCCCAACTCTCCATTCAATTCAACAAGGAAATATAGTTCTCCAATGCTTCAACAAAGAAGCATCATCTCCAACAAGCTACAAAGAAACATAATTGTCCTAAATATAAGT
This sequence comes from Torreya grandis, assembly GCA_037957365.1. Classification (NCBI taxonomy): domain Eukaryota; kingdom Viridiplantae; phylum Streptophyta; class Pinopsida; order Cupressales; family Taxaceae; genus Torreya; species Torreya grandis. The sequence goes on along the minus strand of JARHVA010003620.1, from coordinate 1,344,492 downwards.
GTAATCCTTCCTTACTTTCAAGTTTCAAATTTTAATTATAGTTTATATTTCATATTTCACATATGGACATTAACTACTATATTTTTGTTACAAGTTTGCCTGGGGCAAGCTGTACATTTGGATCCATCTCCCAAAGATAATGTGTATTATACACAATCAGGTATATCTTTATCTTTTTACTCTATTATTTGTATTGAATTTAAATACTATAATAAAATGGGGGGCATTTGTAGACACTAAAATCTAGTATTATATAGTTGACAATGTGAATCTTGACCTACATTCACCCTACATGACTTAAGTATCTCCAAACAACTCTTATTCACCTTATCTCATATCCACATGCTTCTACTATGGGTTTGACTCTCTCATTTTATTGTCAAAATTATATATGCCCTCTTAGTCTATGCCAAATGAACTAACCGTCTTACTCAAACATCAATAGATCATCAAATTTTCATTCTTATCTCCTGGACATAAACATCAAGGTCAAACAATTTTGTTGACAAAACTATCTCTCACCAAACAATGACTATTCTTCAAATCTAATCAATCCCTATGGGTTAGCCTATTCATCTAGTGTGTCGATGGCATGAAAAAATACCCAAATGGACTCATATAATAATAAAAAAGGTTAAGTTTATTAAGAACCTGATAGTCATTTAATATTCATTAGCTACACATATATACACTACTACATAATGAACAACACTGCCCTATTCTTCCCATTTTACAAATCAGTCACTAAGAGTAATCATTAGAAAATTTCAATCACACTAAGAAAATTAAGAAGCAAACATTATCAAGTGTCAAAAGCTAGATCACTAGGTGCATTCATATAGGAAAGAAACATAATTGCACATTCATACTAAGGGGAAAAACTATGTGGCTTGACTTCCCTCTTAGAAGTATTGGATACATAGGCAGTGTTCAATTATGAATAGGGGTGATCATGTTAACTAATCCCATTGCACTTCAAAATATTTTTATAGGTTTCATCCCTTCACAAATAGACCTAGGGTTTTAAGGAGAATGAGACTACTTTCTTCAATTGAGCACATAGTTAGGTGTCAGGATTGTACATATAAAGCTATTATAAGTGGGTGTAGTGGACTATACAATCAAAGAGCCTCAAAACTTCCCAGGATAGTAAGGCATCTTATAGTCATTTCCGTTGGTGAATTCACCACATCCTTATGTTAGTGACTGTGTGTGTAGATAGTTAGTTCTAGATCTAAGCGACTCTAACTTTACTTCTTGCCCCTTTGCACCATGAGAAGTCAGTCATAGTCAATTAGTGAACCATAAAAGCTAAGTACATTTACCTCTTTAGTATGTTATATATTTAGTGTATTTCATTGTTAAATCAATTCTATTACTTTACATTCAGATTCAAGCTTAATTATCATGTTTTACAATTTGAATCACATTTTAGTTTATATCTTAATTAGGGTTAACATTAATCCAAATCAGGCTAAAACATATTGGTGAGCTATGATTTTTAAGTTCAGGACTTAGTATTAAAAGAGAATAAAAAAACACTAATGTAGATAGGGAAATTAAAGGCAAAGTCATACCAAATTGGTTGGGAATTTTCATGCTTAAAAAAAAAAAAGTAGGTAGTGGAGATTATCATTTAGATACATTATAAGGGAAACTCGTGAAGAACCCTATGAACATCATGCACTTGCATAGATATTACACATAAGCATAAAAAAAAGTGAAATAATTAAAAAACACAAAAACATTAAAAATATTTTAAAATAAATAAAAAACCATGACCTAAGCATGACATGATTGTTATATTACATTGTTTACATATGTTATTTATCACTTATTTAGTAGATTGCATATTATTTTTCATACACACGTGCAATTCAAAATATATGAGTACAATGCATGATTTATAGATCATACATGGAAATGTAGATGTTGAACTTTCCTATACCTAAGGGCCATGCCAATGTTGGAGGCATCTTATTTCATAGGTCATACTATTATAGGTTATATCTTTCTATGAATTTTTTACCATGTTAAACTATCTATATTCCTTACATGGGTCTTGATAGATACTCATCTTTTACATAGTTTTACATGGATATGTTACTTTAATATGATGTGTCATTGATATACATGGATAGTGTAAACTAGGTTTCTCTTGTCTATGTTTCATTGATGTTGTTACTCTTGCATGATATGTTAGTCATTACTTGTTTGTTGTGTGTTATCCTTGGACTTTTTAGTTGTGACATCTTTATGTCCCTTGAGTGAAATCCATTGGCTTTGTTTGCTATGAAAATTTTATGTCCCTTATACATTGCCATTGGCCTTATTTATTGTGACATTTTTATGTCCTTTGTATGTGTCCCTTGGCCTTGTTTGTTGCAACATCTTTATGCCCCTTATTTATGTCACTCAGACTTATATATGGCATTGTGTCCCTATAAGTGTATTAATCTATGAATATTTCCTGAGCTTGTTGATATAGTTGAGGTTACAAGTGTCATGATCCATATCACACACTCCCCATTTGCATGTGATTCCATGATTTATATCATGCATCTCTTTTTAGGATAATTTTATTTGGTTATGTTATCAGTGATGGTTACTACTACATGCCTAATTGAAACATTTTTCTTAATATGATGCTTATATGCCCTACATTACATATGTTACATACATGATTTAATGAAACATACATTACTATGATGATATATTCTCAACATGTTGACATGATTATCCATGATTACATCCTTATACATGACATGATACATTTAAGTCTTATTTTGAGATGAGTGACTTGTAGGGTACATCCCTCATCTCAAAAAATGGTTACATTATTGGGCTTATCATAGAGGAAAAATCCTCCATGAACATAAAATTCAAATTTTGGGATAAGAATACAGGTTTTATAAATTCAGAGTGGTTTAGATACCATATTGGTTTAGATTTTTGATAAATATTTACAAATTGGTATAAATTAATGGCCCGACATATGCCATGCATATGCACTTAATCTATACAGACACAAGATAAAAAATATAGATTCAGATATACTTGAGTGCATATGGCATAGGTGTACATGGTTTATAGGAACAAAAATTTCAGGTTTTCACATATACATACATTTGACATATTGGTTCTAAGATTTGACATATATATGCATAGAATTATATATCAGTTGGCTCTAATTTAGTGAGGCATGATAATTTTTCATAGACAATTACACTTGTTTTAGTGAACACTATTATAATTATTTATTTTCAAACATAATTCAATGACATCGAGAAGTGAGTAACCTCACATCTTTAAGTTTTTCTGTAGCGGTTAATTCATTTTTTTTAAGTAGGTTGAGGTTCAATGATGTTCAATGACCATGGTATTACTCATAGAAAACCTATTATGTGGTTCCCACATTACCATATTGGGGTACAATATTAGATCTAAATTATTTACTTAGGAGAGTTGGGGCATTTATATTCCCACCCTAAAGGCTTGCATGGCTATATAAATTCGAGGCATAGTCTTGAACAAGGAAACACAATTATCTAATGCTTCAATAATGAAACATCATCTCTAACAAGCTTTATGAAAAATAATTGTACCCACATTAGGTGTACTCCTTTAATACTCTCATGTTTCAAATTTAAATTATAGTCTAGATTTTAGATTTCATACATTCACATTGAGTACTACATTTTCATTATAGGTTTTGCTTAAGGCAAACTACACATTTGTAACCATTTCCCAAAGATAAAGTGTGTTGTACACACTCAATTGTATTTTTACCCTTTTAATCTAATATTTGATTTGCATTTTAATATTAAAAGGGGGTCATTTTTAGACACTAAAATATGGTATTAAACACTTGTCAATGTCAATATTGAATTACATTTATTCTACATGACTTGTGCATCTAAAATTAGCTCTTATTCACATTCTCTAACATCCACATGATTCACTATGAGTTTCACCCTCCCGATTTGATGTTAGTCACTTACAAGGGCCACTGAATCTACGTTAAACCAACTATATATATTCCTTAGATGTCTCTAGATGAAGATACCCATATTTGGTATAAGCCTTGTTTCATAATGTATTAGGCAAATTTACATGTATGGATATCCAACTACAAATTAAGTACTCAGTAGTGCATATTTTTTGTTATTTCAATTTCCTTACTAATTTTATTTGGTTGTGTGACACATTTCCTATTATCTTCACCTTGATTTGTCCTATTATAATGATCTTTGTCCCTTTCTTTCATTCTTGAGACTTTTTAGGTCTCGGGATAAATTTGCTATTTTTTTATCATTATCAACTGTCAACACTGACAAAATATGATGGAAGTGACCCAAAGATATTTTCAAATTATTTTGAGCATGTTTCACTGGATAAAATTTGTAAGCACATTTGAATTTAATACGGTCAGCTTTCTGCACCACTAGGTCCTTAATTCAAAATTATAGGCTTCAATATATACAAAGTCACTGTTAGATAAATTTGGGACAAAAACTTTGCATTATCAAGAGCTATAAAATATTATATACTACACCTAAATCATTTTTAGATCTAAATCTGAAGCTAAAACATGTCAATTTACATTTGTATGCTTGTGTCAAGTTTAAGATAGGAGTAAGAACATCTAGGCTTGCATCCAGAATTACATAAATGTGCATATTAAGAGAGAACTACATTTGAGTTTCAATAAACCTTAAAGTATTGGAAAGGTAGTCTAGTGCTTGTTTAGTCACCAGGTATTGATCAAGGTCATTCCAACTCAACCCTTTCTCTTGACAACCCCATTTGGTATTAGTTTACTTGTGGAAAACTAGGGTTTGATCATAAAAATGCATCCATGTGATTCCAAAGGTAATAAAAAGAAAAAAATAGGCATTATAGAAACAAGTGCATCATCCCAAAAGAGAATAATAGATTTATATGTGCAAAGATAGTACCAATTACTACAGTTTAATATTGATTGTTGATAATGACCTAACCTAATGGAAGTGATCAGGGGAAAATATATTGGAAGGAGCCATACACAAATCATTTACACATTATAGAGATGTAATAATTAGACATTAAGAACTCATAAGAACATGACAAACAAGCTAAGAGACTTCTTACCCTCCTATTATAAACTTTATTACTATATTTAGTTTGTGTGTTCAATCATAGTTTCACGAGAATTGGTGCATATTGCATAATTTTGAATTAATCATTAATATACTAGTTTTTACCCTATTAAGGCTTCTAAAACCAAATCAAAGTAAAACATCTAATCATAAGATTTGCATTACTCTCCCTAGACATAAATGTTAGGCTAAAACTATTTCATTGATTGAATTGTCCAGAGTTAGATGTTATTGTTCCTCACCCAACAATAACTATTTTTCAAATCTAATCAAAACCTATGGGTTAGCCCATTTGCCTAGTGTGTTGATGGCACAATAAATCACCCAAAAGGACTCATATAAATACAAATCAAGGTCAAATTTATTATTGATCTATCACTCATATAACACTCATCTGGTACACATCTATACACTGCTACACATTGAGAAAAATTACCCTATTCTTCATAATTTGTAAATTAGACATTAAGAATAGTCATAAGCCAAGTTTGAAGTACACTAAGCCAAGTTAAGAGCAAACATTTTCAAGTGTCAAAATTTATATCACTAGATACATTTATATAACAAAGGAACTTAATTATACATTCACACTAAGGGGAAGAACTACATGTGGCTTGAATTCCCTCCCTAGAGTATTATATACATAGATAACATCTAGTCATCAACAAGGGTGATTGGGGTCAGCTCGACCTATTACACTTCCCAAATTTTTCCAGGGTCTTACCCTTCATAATCACACCTAAGGTTTTAAGCAGAAGGAGAGTGATTTTTAAATTTGTGTTCACAATCAAGAATTACAATCCCACATAAAATTAATGAACTATATGGTCTCAAAACCTCAAAAGTGCCAAGGATAATAACTTTAGGCTATGATTAGTTTTGTTGATGGAATCACCCTAACCTAGAGTTAGTGACCTTATATGCACAAATAATTAGTTCTAGATCCAAGTGACTTGCAAGCCTACTTCGTACTCCTTTCCATTTTCAGAAGTCAATCACAATTAGTTAGAGAACAAAAAAACTAAGTACCTTGATCTCATTAGTATTTTCTATATTTATCATATGCCATTATCAAATCAATTTTAGTACTTTACATTCATATTGATGCTTAACTATTATACTTTAAAATATAAATCATATATTGGTCTCTATCTAATTAGTGCTATCATCAATCAAAATTGGGGTATAACAACTATACATAGTTCTCCCATGTATATGTGTGTGTGGTCAATCATGATCCACTAGAATGCAATTATTATCTATGGATTTTAACACTTAATAACAAGTAAATTTTAGCTTGAATTTGTATTCAAACTTGAATGTAGGGCTTATTACTTTAATGGGTTTTCAGATTTGAGTTCTTTTAGATAATGTCTTGAGGATGTACAAATAGATATCTCAATGTGCAAACGATTCTCAATGTAATTTTCAAGTGATTCTAACCCTTAGGATATATTTGTATTTATATATGACTCTTTGGTATTTCCCTGCATAACCAACATGTGAAAAATGCATAGGCTAACCCAAGGGACATGTTTGAATTAGAAAAATACCTATTGGAAGCTATTAGATTATGCTAGAAGACATAACTGCAAGTGGTAATGATAACTTATAACTATTGTTGGTAGTGTCTAGAGAGGGAAAATATGGGATTTGGAATTGGGAGATATCTGATTAGGATTTTAGAGCATTATGGCACAAACTAAGGTGATCTTGAATATGAATGATAGAAAATTGGGTTGGCCATGTCAACTGATAGATAAATGAATAGAGGAATGTGCCCACAAGAGGGAAATGTGTACACATAAGTCATGTATTTCAAAGATAATTTAAAATTGATGTTTTTAAGTATCCAATATAAGATTTAGTTATCTAAAAATACCCCCCATTTAATCTAATATTGACAATTCTAGATTAAAAGGATAAATGAAATGAATTTGGTGCTTGTGTGTAACTACACTTGGTGTTGCCAGGTATGCCCCAAATATCTAGCTTGCTCCATGAAAAATCTATAAGGAAACATGTAGAAATAAATGTCCACTCATAATATAAATTATGAAATAACTTAAACCATTTAACTATTTGAAATTGAAAAGACAATGAATGAATACACTTGTGGATACATCAACCATGTTTTCATTTGAACTTATTTGGATAATGCCATGGGGTGAGTATTACCCAAGGAGACACCATTGTTAACAACATGGTTTGAGAAGTAAAAATGCATCAATCTTTATCTTGTAAGGAGAAGTGCTATAAATTGAGAGACATAGAACCTCAATCGTATTACTCTAAATATCATAGTATCATTCTTCTTCGCATATCCCTAGACTAGGTTTGTATATAAAAGGTGAAAACCAAAAACATGTTCATATGCAAATTGAAACTCTCAAACAACCATTGAAGATGGATTTTAGACACTAATACCATCGATCCCCATCATACAAATATAAAAGTGTTTTCATGAATGAAATGTTAGTCCCTCGTCTGATCCATATGTACCTCAATGTGATATATAACACCATAATTTGTATATAAAACTGCTCAATTTGATAAATTTTATCAATATCATAACCTACTAAATTTGATCAATGTGATAAATTTAATAAATATTCTCAATCGAACCCATATTATGTGTATCATAGTATAATATAATATTTCAATTATCCCCCACCATTCTATAAAATGCCCCCCATATGCATCACACATGCTTGAATATGCTCAATATATTCCAATTTGAATCATGTGATCTGACCCATAACCACCTGTATGTCATGGTTTTAATCTCTTCAATAAGCCTATTGTTTGCCCCTTTTTGAGGTGAGGTATGAATCTTGTGAATTACTCGTCTCAAAGAAAGAGTTATGTTCATCGTGTTATATGTAAAAATGATATCATCTAAAGTATGTGTAAAAACATGATTAGATATGTCATCATATAAAGATGTGATCATTCAAGCATGTATGAAACCTGTAATCCAAGGTGATGCATATATAAGGGTCATATCAAGCATATATATGAAGTATGCTCATAGTAATAAGCTATGTAAGAGATGCAGGATAGTAATCATGGCATCACACATAATAGAAAACATGTGTGATAGCAATCATGTAATCAAGCTCAATAATAATGATAGGTGTATTCGCACAATATCAAGATCATGAAGCACACAATGACTCATGACATGACATGAATATGACTTGACTATGACTTGACATGGACACAACATCGCCATGTCATATACTAAAGGATCCTTAACATAATGATGCATGATGTGAAAACATGAAATCAATACACACATATTAAATGTAAGATATTACATAATGTAACACACCTCATTGGTCACACAATGTAAAAATAAACAATATCAATATGTATGAAACAAGCAATACCATTTGACATAATCACTCAATGTCATCATCTATCATAACAAAGTATAATATCTAAAGAATATAACACCTTAAAGAGTATATAAAAGAGAAATTCATGTATAAAGAGTCAAACATCTAATTATGATCAATAGAATGCTCATATAAAGATATAACATAAAGATTTATCAACTTACCCCTAGAGAAGGCATGTCGATAATGTAGAAAGGTTGCCCCAAGGTGTAAGGAATGTCTCGCATCTAAATGACCATGTATCACATGTAGCATTCATGTCCTACATCTCACTATTTTATAATAGGAAAATCGTGTGTGTAGAGAATGGATATGTAATCTACCATGTATATAATATAAATAACATCAATCAATCATGTAAATAGAAAAACATGTCATGAAAAGGTGTGTATATATTTATTTTATTTATATGTATTTTTAAATTGAATTTTTTTCATAATAACAAATAATCCCATCGATGGGATGCTAATGCACAGGTATTTAATTATACATGTCATAATCATTAATTTTATTTCCATGTTTATCCATTAATATGTCACAATTTGGAGATTCTTTCTTGTTTATGTCATCGTCATTAACATCAACTAACTCATATGTGTGATCCCAAACATCTTATGTATTTGTAATAGGGTATGTGTAACCAATTACATCATATTATGGAATATATTTATTGGATTTTATTTACTCTTCAATAAATTCCTTGTCATCGGTATCATGCACCTCAACTATGTTCATTGAAGAATTATATATCATTGCTTGAACACTAATTAAAGAAAGGGTTTCCACTTTCTTTTTTTGTTTTGAATATCTTACATCCCTTGAAATGGAAGCAGTCTTACCTCAAAGCTCAAATCTAAAATAATCATGATTCTTACTAGGTATTATATCCATTGATATTATTCACTATATTTATAGCAAAACATTATATTGAGCTAATGTAGGGCTAATGTGGAATGTAGCAAAATGAAAGTTGAGACCAAGAGCAACATACCGCTCAATAGATTATACAATTTTTTTAGATGAAGTTGCATTATTCAAATGTTCAATGTCGTATCCAATATACTTGAGAAGTGTCATGCTACATAATTTAATTTCACAAAAGTTATCAACTATGACATTCATGCATTGCTACCATCTATGTTAGGTCTAACAATGAAAGGTTCTAGGAATGAGGAAGGATTCATGGTTGCACCCTTGGAAACCATGTTTGTAACATTTGTCTTCTTAGACATATATTACTTATGGACTTCCTTCTTGGGTGCCACTTTTTTAGTCAAAACTTATTTATGTAACTATTCTTTTGATAACTCGACCTTGGGACATGGAACCATAATTTTAGTAGATTGATGAAATTTAGGAAATGTTTTTTAATCCAATGGTGTTTTAATAAATATATCCAATGTATGGTCGCCAATATCAATAAGATATTGTATTTTTTTCTTCAAATCCTAGCACTTATCCATGGGATGTCCATGAAATCTATGATGAGCACAATAATATTTGGATTTTTTATAGGATGTATGGGAGGAAAATTAAAAAAATTATTTTGAAGAATGTTTCAAAGAGTTTCACTTGGTGACTTATTTAGCTTGTGCCAAGTTATTGATTCATTATTCATAGATGCATTTTGTTTCTTAACCTATGTTCAGGATGAAATATTTTGAGACACATATTTTTTAGATGGAGAACCAAATACACTATATACATAAGCATGATCAAGATCTTTGGCATCAAGTGATTTATCCTTTAGACATAAAGTTTGGATCTCATTTCCCAACAACTCTATGGAATGCATCATAGTAAGCATTTAGTCATAGATGGATAGACTGGGTGCACTATTGTTGATGTATTGAGAAAAGTTAATTTTAAATATGTAATAATTTCATTCAACATTCTTATAATATGTAATCTAAGGAGAGCTAAGAAATCCTTATTATTAATTTTAGCCTTGATTTTATTGCACGCACATTCAACCCGTTTGATAACATGATTTTGAAACATATGACATATTTTAGGAAAATAACATATAATTATGACAATTATAGTTTGAATCAAAAAATATAAACTATCATTATCCATTATAACTATGATTTACATATGTGAACATCAAAAATTAGATCTGAAACCCTATTGCAAGAGAAATTGTAAACCATGAGAAGGAAATATGAAACCTTGAAGTAAAACCTAGGGTTTTTCATATGTAATATAATGGTTGAGTTCATGAGAATCTTTTAACTTATTTTTAATTAGGTGATCTAAGTAAGTGGAAACTATTGAAGTTTGAATTGCATCAGATAGGGCATAAACTACACAAATATGAATTGCTTAATAGAGATTGATTTTTCTTACTAAATATAGAAACGACCAAGCAACAAGAGAGAAGAAGACATATAGTATTCTATTTCATATTTATCACTACTTACGCATGGTCCTTTTAAATGTCCTATAATAGCTATGTGACTACTCACCTTAGGAAAAAAATTATCAAAATCTACAAGGTTGTTGTTGGTGAATGCTTAGACACATGTGACAACTAGTTCTATCTAATTTTATGTTGGTACTATCCCTATGTATTTTTATTATATGTTCTACCAAATATTTTTGTATTTTCCTATTTAGATGATTGTTGTATTTTTTTCTTTAATTTTGTCCCCTACACATATCCTAATTTTGTCTTCCTTCACCTTAAAACCATAACTCTACTTTATACATAATATTGACCTAAAAAAGGGGGTAAAAGATGGGTTAGATAACCCCAAACCACTTCCAATTTATTGATTGAGTGTTACCTATGGTCCAATACTCTGAAGAGGGATCAAATTTCATGTAATTATCCCACCTCTGTGTGTGTGTGTGTGTGTGTGTGAGTGATTAGCTAGTATGCAATGCATAGCTTTGGCTTTCGACACTTGACAAGATGCAAATTTGACCTTGATTTTATATTCAAAATTAGATTTAGGATTTTTTACTTTGAGGGGTTTATATTTGAGTATTTTTGTATAATGTCTTAAGGATGTGCAAATAAAGTTCTCAATGTGCAAGTGGTTTTTACTGTAAGTTCCAAGTGAGTCTAACCCTTATGACAAATTTGTATATATAGACGACTCTTTGGTATGTACCCCATAAAAAAAATGTGAACCAACATGTGAAATGTGTATAGGTTGACCCAAGGGAGATATTTAATTTTGAAAAATAGCCATTAGAAGCTCTTAGATGCTACTAGCAGAGGCAGGCACTTATGATAACTACCAAAGTCCAATTATTGTTGGTAGTGTCCTGAGAGGGAAAATAAAGGATGTGGAATATGGAAACAATATTCTTAGTATTTAGAGAATTGTGGAACAAGTTGTGGTGATCCTAAATATGAATAATGAAAATTGGTATTGGCCAAGTGAATAAATAGATAAACATATAAGGGGAAGTGTGCACAACAGTCACATATGCATGCACAAGTCATGTATGTCAAAGATAGGTAAAAATTGATGTTGTTAAGTGTCATGTATCAAATTTATATTTATAAAAATATAAAAAAATTATATAGGGTTTGATTCCCCCTATGGCAAATCAAAATTAGAAATAATCATATTTCCCCCAAATGTCACAATAAAATGGATAAATTACTGTAAACTTTTTTTGTATGTCTAATGGTAATAGATTAATTTAATTGTATCTACATAGAAACCCATGAAGGAAAATATTAAATTACCCAATAAAAATGGGCCATGATACTTGCATACGCATGGATATAATTCTCACAATGGCAAAAACATGAATATATATGATTAAGGCATGTTTATGGGTATGATGGCGCATAGGCTGATAAGTGTCATGTGTATCACTGTTCAATTTGTGTAACTAGCACGTGTTTTGGTTTGGTAAATGTGATGGTTTTTGATAGGATATAAGTGTCTTGTGTCAAACAATCATACCACATTTTGTTCAAATTTAATGGTATCAATAATGTTCTAGTGACCAATGAATGTGCTTTCTGCCCTTTACAGGCTTTAAGAAAGAGGTGTATAAATAAAGGAGAGTATTCTTATTGTCATTAGCAAAATTAATAATTACTTTTGTATTACCCTAGGGGTAATTAAGTCATATGACCCAAGATATGTGAAATTATATTTCCTCATGTAATGATTCAAACATTTCCCCTAGTAATAAAAAGTGTAGCATACACCAAATGCGTTAAAATGTGATCGATTATTTTGATAGACTATAGCTTTTCTAAGTAAAATGTCAGAAATCATGTTTATATTGAGATCCCCAATGTCATTACTCTAATTTTTAAAAGAAATGATTGTTTTATCATGATTTTTTTAGTAAATGCACTGTTGAAGGTGATTTACAACTATTGGATTTATTTAGGGCTATAATTTCCATTAGTAGGTCAAATTTAAAACTTGATTAGTGAGAATTAGGTTATAAACCAAATGAGACACATTTGAATAAAGTTAATTTGAATATGATCCATCATTTGTATTTTTTGAACTTTATGCCTTTTTTATGAGTTTATGTTGTAATGGCCCCTATGAGAGTTGATGCACCCAACTGATTGGATCACATTTGTCACAAGAATGTTGTTAGTTATGCCATTAGGGAGGTGTTTTATTTTACTTTAAATTTTGTAATTTCAAAAATGTTTTTTTTTAATTTTTTGGTTAATTTTTAGGATATAATTGCATGTCATCAATCATTTCCTACATTTGATAGTTTTATCCTTTTTCCACTAGGTTTGTCCATAAACCAAAAAGTCTGCCCGATGAGTTTTTATTTTGTCATTGATTCTATCTATGTCCCTCATGATTTTTTCCCTCTCATTTCCAATTTCATCTTATGAAGTGTTAGACCTAAATTTGTTTTTGTATGATGGCTTTTGCTTGTTTAACTTTGATTTATGAACAATGTTTTCTAATATTCATGTTTGTGTATTTGTGATTACAAAGATTTATCCATGTGCTTAAGTCTCGGTAGTGTAAAGCTTGTATCTCTATATTTGATCTTGGTCTTGATTCCCATGATTAGGAAATTGTATATGTCATTGATCTTAGCCTTATGAGTCACCTAGGTATTATAGATACTAATATGCCTCTATTGATCACCCCAATTGAGAAGTTGGATAGTGACTTTATCTTTCTATCTCCCCATAAGGTAGATGACTGTTATGCTTGAGGATGTCTAGAGGGTATTGTGTTTACCCATTCTTGGTAGATATGTTTGGATTGGATTATTTAATGATGTCAAGAGGCTGGTTGCTAGAATATATTATATAGGTGATGCTACGAGTCAGGATATAAATGGTGGTAGTAGATTGATGATCAATCACATTCCCATTCAGAACCTTTGTACTTGCAAAAATATTTATGTATTTTGATTGGTTAATTTATTACAATGAATATTATTAGTTATTTTATAGTGTATGGCATTTGACATATCAGATACGATATTGAGATTCACATGACTATTTATATTTGGGGTAGATGCATGATAACCCAGTTATACGATGATCTATTCAAAATTATAGTAGAGTGCAACTTTATAGGTTTGGTTTCTAGTAAATTTATATAGCTTTTTGGGTATAAACATATTGTGGTAATTTTCCCACTTAACTTAAACCTATCTAATTGGACCCAAGGCTAAGCCATATGCATCTAGATGGGTTCACAGACATGGTCTTCATGCAAGGCTAGGTGATATTATTAGGTTTTTAGAGGGTTTAGATTTATTAAATACAAACATTGTTATCTAGAGACCATATTACTTTTACATTGGATGGCATGAGGATGCCTTTATGTTATGGTAGTATTGAGTTAGTTGGTGGATAGTTGATCATCATGGTATGCCTAAGATATTTCATTATGAAAATATTATGTGTTAGTTTAGTATATGCCAAGACCAATAACGTAGGGCTAATGTTTGTAGGCAACATTTTTGAGTTACACCTCAAGTTAGAGAGTATGCTACCCCCAACAAGACCAATATTTAGAGAGAGTACCCTTAAAAGGTAATTAGATCCTACCTTTGTGGAGCTAAGTTAGAAGATGCAAGTGTCACTGAGTGGTACACAACACATTTTTTTAGGAGCTTGAGTATTTCCATTATTTCCCCCAAGAGGAGTTGGTGTTGTTGGTGGTGGTGTGCCTTCCCTAGATGGTAGAACTTGTTAGACCCCAAATTTTGTAATAATTATATTCTAAGTATTTTAGAGTCACAAGTGTGAAAGATCAAGGGCTCAAGAGTAGGCATGTAGGACCACGACATGAAAGAGTGAAACATAAGGGAACAATTCAAAATACCTTAGCATAGAAGGGTGAGTCATGAAAGTCAAGGAAGTAGAGAATGAGTAGAAGATGTAGGACTTAGAGAAGTGCAAGAATAGGATAAGCACAAGGAGTGGAGGTGGTTACAAAGCATTTCATGGAAGCATCAAATATTAAGGAGATCATAAATCTAGCACTGGTCTACATAATAAGAGAAACACAACATGAAGATCTAGCATAGAGAGAGTATATATAGGTTGTTAGGCCTGATTCATAAGTAAATTAGCTATAACGGCTCACCATGACTTATTTCTTTGAAACAATCATTGGCTTATCATCTTTAGTGTTTTAATGTTGTGACTCGAGGAAAGGGGTTCGCTTGTGTATAAATACCCCTTTTTCTTTGTTTCTAAGGAGTTATTTTTCTTTTCATTATTATTGTTATGTAGCATTTTTTGGAGTTGAATATAGTTATGTTGTTACTGTAAAGGTATAAATCTAGAGAGCATGTATTGAATGATGTACCTATGTGATCTTATCAATTTTATTAATCAAACTAATATTCTATGAACCTTGATGTGATGAATTTGTTTAGTGTTAATTTTGATTTATAATACTAGTGATATGAAATGTATGAATTCCTCAAATGATTGACTATAGACTAAAATTGGTAGTAATAATGACTAAACATAGTAACTCAAGTGCTTAAGTATGAATTGTCTAATCTCCATCACATGATAGAATCGATAAGGACCAATCCAAGCTACGTACCTCGAGTGAGCATGCAAGGTTACTCCTCACATGATATGTTAATGAGAAATCTCATGGGAATATTATTTTAATTAGGTGAGTAACTAATGGTTATGCAAAGTTAATAAAAAAGACCCAACATGTTTGGTTCCATTATTGGGATGGGGTTGCACTAGTTAGCATGATAATATAAAAATACTCGAGCAACTATCTTTGGAAAATATCGAGTGTTGGGTTATTATAGTAGAAGAGAACTTTGTGCTCTAGTATATTGAACCAATAGTTTCTACACATGCATGGGTAGAGAAACATTTATATAATTCTCTATATGAAATATTCTTTGCATAATTACCCATTCACTTACATGCTTGGGTTTCAGCATATGTGCTAGAATGTTCAAGAAGTTATAGATGGAGGGATTCTTAGTAATACATTAGACTACCTTAGATAAATTATAAAATATTTGGAAATGAGTGGTAGGCATTTGGTGGAAGGGAACACTTAATAGCTATAGTCTGGAATACACTATTTCTATGTATTCTTGTCTGGAAGAAGCATGATTTAACTTTCTGAGGGAATCACATGGGAGGTACCTCAAGCAATTTTCTTTAGATATTAAAAAGCTTATGGTTAATTATAGGATTAACAAGTTCCTCGTGGATGGATAACCTTTCTTGCATATGAGCAGTGTGATTGGTGGGGAAATGGAAGGGTGTACATCAATATAAGATCAATAGTTCAGTATGGAAGTTAGATAATGATAATTATGGAAGCATAAGAATGATGAAGCCAGGTGTAAGGCTATGAGAGGCAATGATCCCAAAAGTAGATGAGAGGATACTAGAAGTGCTATGAGAATCCATAGGAGGGTATAAATTCATGGTGATTACTCCTTAACCATGGATTACTGCCCTTCATTAGCACATGTATGCATGGAATAAGCAGGACAAACATTGATAGTGGAACCTAGTCTAAATAGACCTAATTCTCCCACCATATCACATGTTCATTCATTTGAGTTTGATGTAATTATTGTTAGAAATTAGGATACTAACAACACAAAATCTGAAGTTGAATATGAAATTGAAACCATAGAGGATTCTCTATAAGTACAAGATCAAACTAACAATTTACCATTAGTTCTTACATTTCTATTACAAGAGCGACTTATGGCTCACCTTGGGATACCCAATAGACAAAATATAACAAATGGGAAGATTACAATACCAATATTAGCTAATGAACCTCCCCAAATTCCCATCGTCTCTAATGCACCTATTGCTACAAGATGCATGGGAGGAAGTATTAGTGGTGGTTCTTTTGGAGGTGGACCAGGTGGCAGCGTTAGAGGAATTATTAGACCTCCACCATAAGGATCAAGAGAACTAGAGGAACACCATAAAAAGGTCAAATACAACCACATATTTCACCCATAGTCTACTATGAGATGACACTTTACCTACTATAATATCGAGGTGTTGAAAATGTAGCAAAACATGTTCACAAGTGGGAACTCATTTGGAGAGCATGAGGTATCACTTGTTCATAGTGAAAGGAAACTTAGTTTGCCACTAATTTATTAGATCATGTCCATAAATGGTACCATATGTTTGATCTTAAAAAAGTAGTCATGAATTATGAATTATTAAAGGCTACTATTTGCCAAGAATTTGATATCCCTAAATTTGAAAAGTAAAGCATTGTCACCTAAAAAAATATCAAGCAAAAGCTCATTAAGAGTATGAGCATATATGATGAGTATTTAAAAATGCTTCCTTTGAAGTTATCATTTGAGATTAACTTGTAACAAAATTCTTAGTGGTTTGTGGGAGGTTTATTACTTTTGTTCTGACAAGCCTTATCTTACAAGACTTTCATTAAACTATGCAAGGCACTAGAAGCCACCCTCCACACCAGAGTTATGGGAAATATAGATACGAGAATCAAACCCTTTATGGAGATTCAGATTGTTTTGATGGCTTCTCAGTTGGAGAAGATTATGACCAATAATGCTCACAACACCTACAATAGGTTATGGTGTGCTGACTACAAAGTGGAAGGCCATAATAGGAACAATTGTTCATAAAGGAATGTTATTGTTGTATTCAAATAGTCTTATGAATTTTGTAATGAATATCATGATGTAAGGGATTGTATCTTGCTTAATCATGACACCTAATCTAAAGTGTTTCTATATTGTAAAATATGTGATGTATATATGCATGATACCAATGAAGGTCGGGTCATTAATGAAATTCGTGAAGCATGCTTGAGAGGTACGTGCCAAAATTACATAGATAACAACTAAGAGGCTGATAGAAGTTGATATTTCAAATATAGAGGCATGGAAATGGATGCGAAGGTGGTCATTTTCCATGTAGGACATGTTACAAGTTTTATTCTCTGAACCATTACCAGCATGATTGCATAGTTTATCTAATATGCACCTTTTGTAAAAATAAACATAACATGGAAGAATATCCCAATTTGTATGTTGACATTACTAAAGAATGAAATTAAAATGGCATCAAGATGATATGTGTTATATAAAATCCTAATACCTATTAGAGATCATGTCGTGCCATTCCACCATCTAAATCCAAGGTCAATATCACTACACAAAATAATACTCATTCCCAACTAGTCTCAAATCCACTTATTGATAATGCAAAATATGGAGAGCCTCATACACAACACTATCATGATGCTCAATGACATAAAGAAGCGTTGCATGAGACAATGGCCTTAGATCTATAATTTAAAGGAAAAATTAAGTTCTTAAAGGATAACGATGCTAAAATTTAGGTCAAGATGCAATGAGATATGGTACCCATAGACTGGTGACATGCTAAGTTTTAGGAGTTGTACAAAATCTTCCTTACTAAATACATAATTCCTCTCCTTAAGAGTTGTCTATGATAGAAAACAACAAAGCCTTAAAAGGAATGACATTTGAACCATGCATAATGATAAGATAACCTTATTCAAATAAACCTTAAGTGTGATAAAGATGTCTTTATCAATGCATCCATTGATGGCTAGATGATTCATGACATTTTGGTAGATATTAGTGCAAAAGTTAATGTTTGAACCAAATATGGCTAGAAAAATATGGGGATCCCCACTTTATAACCCTCTCCACATGTCTTGTTTATGGCCAACAAGACTCATGCACTACTCATATGCATTCTTAGGGATGCCATCGTCAACATCTTGGGCATCACATTCAAGGGTAATTTCAAGGTAATCAAGCTTGTTAAAGATGATAATTTTCTAGTGATTTTGTGTTGACCTTGGTGTTATGTGAACAATGTTGACTTATATTTCAAGAAGTGATATATTAGCTTTGAGAATGATACTCAACACATAGTCATTCCTCTAAATTTTAAACAATGACCCCCCTTTGTAGAACATGTTTAGGTTGATGAGGATGTCAACATAATTTATAACATTAATGCTCAAGGACGTGAAAATGTGGATCTTACTCTTGATGTCATCTTACGATGAGAATATGATCAATATATTTCTGACATTACCAATGTTGCTTGTGACCAATGGGCTCAAGGCACATTTGGTCTATCAAGGTGCATTTGTGGTATTTTAAAAAGCTACCTAAATTCCCCTCCAAATCTCACTAAGTGACATAAAACTATTTGTATCATACGTGAATTCCTAATGGATAGAACACCCTTACAATTGGACCAGGCACCTAGGTTTCATTGACAAATGGAGGAATACTTACAATAGTTACAGTCTTACTTTGTTAATGAGGATGAAAGGTTATGTGCAATCGCCTTTCTATTTTAAGAGACAATTGCTAGATGGTGGTCTATTCATTGGTACCAATTGGATACATGGGAAAAATTATGTGCAACCATTCATAATCACTTCCACCATCACAAATGTGTTCACACCACCCTAATTTACAGTGGTATTACTTTGTTAGAACAAAATATAACACAATGTGAAAGCCTTTAGAGCACCGCTGAAACATTTTTAACATAATTCTTATGGGTACATGCATTTTATGTTTCCTTATGTGGCTAGGCCATGGTGTGTTAAATTCACCAAGAAACGTGTAGAGACAAAGATACCTGACAATGCATCAACATGGATTTCTTACCACATTTGTATTTTCTTCACTATAGAGGAATTTGAATTTATCTCTACAAATGATTTGTTAGGTAGTAGTGGGTGATCAGGCATTAGTTGAAGACTAGATATTGCATAATTGAGGAAAATTTGGCCATCTTCCAAGAACCTAATACTCCTACCATGGCTTCGTTGGAGCTTAAATCTCAACCAGACCATGCCCATAGGGAATAAATACAAAAAGGCAAGCAAAAGGTTGTGTACCAAGTTGATGAGGATATCATTTTTGATCAACCAGGGCCATTATTTAAACAATTAAATCTACATAAAGAGTGTGGAATTTGTGATGTCAGAGATATGATACACATTGAGAAAAAATTATATTCTATGCCACTCCAAACCATTCAATAGAATATTGGAATAGACGATGTGCCTAAACTAGCATCTATGGGAAATTACTAGTCTAATGTTGATATAACCAATTTATTTAAACTATTACATGAATACCAAGATGGTTTCCCATGTAAATACATACAAATGAAATGAGTACATCCATTTTTAGGCAAGATGCACATCAAATTGGTTGAAAGTGCTTGACTAGTGAGGAAGCAACCATATCAAATGAACCAAAATCTACACTCAAGTTAAGGAGGAATTGGTAGCATGTTATGCGCTAAAGTTATTACTCCCATTGATGAGTTTGAATGGGTTAGTTTAATGGTAATAAACATCAAGAAGGCTGGTCACATTTTAAAGTGGATTACAAGCTAGTCAATGCAGTATGTGTAATGGACCTTTCCCAATGCCTTTCATCGAGGAAATGTTGGAAGCTATTATTGGTTGCGATATCTACAACTTGACTAATGGCTTTTCTGGCTATCACCAAGTCTAGATTAGTATGGAAGGTAAGGCAAAGATAAAATTTTCAAGTGAATGGGGTTCATTTGCATAGATTGTTATGCCCTTTGGCCTAAAAATACACCAACAGTGTTCTCTTGCATCATAGTGGAAGCATTCAAGGATATTATTCATAAGTTCTTTCAAGTATACTAGGATGACTAGACCATGTATGGTCTAGTGCATGATCACTAGGATAACTTTTACCTTATACTTGATCGATACCACCAACTTCATATTTCCTTTAATCTCAGTAAATGCATCTTTGCCACACCTTTTGGGATCATGTTGGGGTACATCATTTGTAGGGATGGATTACTAGTGGACCTAGCCAAAATTGAGGTCATTGTTCACATCCCAACACCAACCACTTCTTAGGTCACATGGGGTACTACAAAAAGTCCATTTGGGGTTATTCTAACATAGTTTCACTGTTGCAAGACAAACTAAAGCACAATGGCTTATTCTTATGGATGGCTTAACATCAATAAGTGTTTGAGGCCCTGAAATAGAAACTGGTTACTACACCCATTCTCTAGTTCTTGAACTGGAACCAATTATTTCATGTGCATGTTGACACTTCAGGCATGATAATCAGTGTTATCCTATCACAACCTAATGAACATAACCTTAATCATCTTATTTATTTTACAAGTTAAAAGATCACACCAACAAAATGAAACTATTCCACCATTGATTGTGAGGCTTTGTCTATGGTTTATGCACTTCAAAAGTTTCACCAATACTTGTTGGTAACCCCATTTATCTTCTATATGGATCATGAAGTAATTGAGTATTTGGTAATTAAGATAGTATTACATGGATGCATCTACTGATAAATTTTTCATTTTCAAGGAATTTAGTTCTCTGTGGTCGTATAACCATCCAAAGTAAATTTCAAACCTAACCATCTCTCATGTGTTCAATCTGGTGAACCAGTGCATGCCATAGAGGATGATTTACCTGATGCACAAATCTTTCAAGTCACACACATGCCTAAGTAATTAGATGAAATTAAGACTTTTCTTACAATAAGCTCAACCCCTGATCATCTTAACACCCAAGAGAAAAATCAACTAGTTGTGCACGCTGCCCCTTTTTAGTTTATTGGCAAAGACCTGTACAAACTTGGTTGGAATGAAGTATTATGAAGGTACATAATGTAACATGAGAATGCAAAAGTACTTTAGGAGGTTCATTTGGGTATCACAGGTGAACATTATGATGGTGATTCAACAATATGTAAGGTATTACTAGTGGGATTATGGTGGCTTACCTTATTCAAAAATGCCAAAGCTTATGCATGCTGATGTGATATCTATTAAATGATAGGTAAACCAAACCATTAGGATGTTATGCCTCTTCATCCAATCCTTTCTCATGAACCATTTGATAAATGGACTATTGATTTTGTTGGACCCATTCAACCTACCATAAGGGGGACAAGCATGCACTACATTATTACTGCCACAAACTATCTCACACATTGGGATGAAGTAGCACCCACATGTGATTATAATGATATAACCCCCACTTGATTTCTATGTGAAAATATCATCACTAGGTATAAATGTCCATTAAGCTTAAAAAGTAATTGTGGCACTCACTTCCTCAATAAAACCATGCACATCCTCTTGGTTGAGTTCATGATTGCAACCCATAATACCATGCCATACCACCCTTAAGCTAATTGTATAACTGATTCCTTCAACAAGATACTAGGTAATATATTGACCAAGATTTCTAACATTGCTCACACTGATTGGGATGATTGAGTTTCCACAATCTTATGGGCGTATCAGACCACATACAAAAGGTTGAATATGAGTACTCCTTTTAACCTCATCTTTGGCACTAAAATAGTTTTACCAATTGAGTTCCTTATGCCTTATTTTCGTCTTGTGCACATTGGTCAATGGGATGATGAAGAATATCTAAAATTTCTCTTATATGTTCTACTTCAGCTGGATGAATCATGTTTTCTTGCACATTAGAATCAAGGAGATGAGAAGTAGAAATAAAAATCCTAGTATGATAGACATATCAAAACCAAAGTTTCTTATCCTGATATGCATGTTTTGATCTATGATTCCAAGTTCTCACCCCACTTAGGTAAACTATAGATGCACTAGTACAATACATTTATTATTCACCCTATCCCTCTGATAGGTGCTTAAAAATTGAAGAGGTTAAATGGCCAATTTTTACCAGGCCATTTTAATGGTAGTTGGATCTGGCCCTACCATTCTATGTAATTCTCCCTATTAAACAATAAAATTTTTCCACTAGGTTAGTCTAGGATTTTGTTTCATTTTCAAATAAGCATCACATTGGTTGCATGCCTTTATATAAATGGTTTGACATTTGTTAGTCTTCTGGTTTTTGCTCTCTTTTTCTTTCTTGACATGAATTGCACTATGGAATGATATGGAGGATCACACACACATTTTAATGTGGGGTGAGTTTTAAGGATGGATATGCTAATTAAGTATAGGAATCGTTCAAAGTAAACATGCAAGAGGAAGTGCGTAGAGGGGGCACGTGAAGGAAATGAAGTGTGTGTGAGAAATGGGGCATGAAAATAAGGCATGTAAGGGATGCACACAAGAGGTGGTGTGTAACCTAGATAATGGGAATAAAAATGGCAAAGGAAACACTATTAAAAAGTGGGTTAAAATGGAAAATATAGTTCTCACCATGATAATGAAAAAATTGAATTATTATACAACTAGCATGCACTATAGAGAAGGTGTAATTACTCTCAAAGGAAGGATGGGACATGTTAGTTATTAAAAAGGGAGTGGTATGAATGGAAAACATGATAAAAGGATGTCAAGACATGTTTTTTGGAAGATTAATGACTAAGTGATGGATGACAATGTGAATAAAATTAATACAACATAGAGGAGTTAATGAAAATAATTTAGGATATCCTATAAAACTCTATAAGGCTTCATATTTCTTATTTTTACGATTGAAAATTTGAAGAATTACATATCTCAACTAGGCAAAAATAATGATGAATAAGGTGATAACACACTACTCTCATTTGAAAAAATAATATAGAGATATAAGCGATGAGAATTCAAGGAGAGGAAATTAGAAACACATCCATATAAGTAGAAAAGAGAAGTTATAGGTTGCAGGCAATAGGTCCACCATTAGAGGAGGGTGAAGTAGGGAGTTGATGTATTTTGGGTTTAGGGAAGAAGAATCAAGACATACTCATTCAAAAGAGTTGGTTGGTTGTGTGTTAACATTTGGGGATCTCGATTGGTGATGTGACTGAAGAGAAAATCTAATAGGAGTAGATAACCATTACTAACCATTCTCAAAGTCGAAGAGTTTGAGGGTGTGAATGGAGGTCTTGTGTTCATTCAAGATGAAGGTTCTACTTGGAGAAATGCATAGGGAAAGGACTTATTAGGGTTGAAGGAAGGGAATCCTATTGAACAAACACCAAAAATGGCATGTGTGGGGAAAAAGGCCCCTCCAATAACATCTCTTCCCCTATTCTAATTGAGTAAATGCAATAACCAAAGTTGATGTTGCATGTAGATGATTGGGAATCTAACATTTCTGCTTGTTAGGATCTAGATTATAATCACCACCAACATGGAAATGAGTTTGCATTATAAAAGGAATACTAAGTGGAGTTCCAAAACACTTGAAATGAGATCACCTATAATCTCATAATCTACAACTTGATAGAAGGTGTAAGGGTGCTCCAACTCTTCAACCTATCACATTTTTTAAAACCATAGGAGGCAGTTTGATTCTTAATCTCATACATTCATGAAGAATACCTCTACTTTTCAAGGCACAAAATGAGGATCACACCTGAAGGATCAGTAGAGTAACTAGGCTACTTTATTCTAGAGATGATCTCGATGAAGATCTAAAAAACTAGGTAGTAATTGATAGAATGGTTGTGGCATTAAAGTATAAGAAGGAAGGCCACACTATATACATAAATAACTACGAAGATTTAGCAATTTGAGTAGATGCATACTTGGCCATGACTAAGATGGGAGGTGTGGATCGATGGAAGGTGGTGGACATGGCAGACCTCTATGTAACTATCCAAATGGCCAAAGGAGCAAAGTAAAATTACTCCCTATACTTTACAAAGATGATTGAGCAAGATGTAGAGAAGGCACATCATCTGCCCAACCAAAAGTTTCCTTGGGGTACTTTTAGTCTTTAATGAGATGGGAATCCTAGAGTACTCAAGAAATGAGTTAAAGTGGGTTTACCCACCAAAAGATACATCCCCCATAGAATTGTTTGAGCAATTCACTTGACCTGATGCCAACACACCCTTCTATAAAGCCAAGATGAAGGGTTGGTTTGATGGCATGAAAGAGGCATTTCAGAATGAGTGGCACATACCCAAAGAGTTTCCCACATAGATGGGATCCTATGCATAATTTGTTTTAAAGCAACACTATTCCCTCATGTATTTATATATGGTAACCATTGATAGCTTGTTAGGGTCACTTGAAGTGTCTTATACTTTTACCACCAACACTTCATGGATTTGATCAATCACATTTCAGATGTGCACCCTATGAATATTGATGAAAACAAGATTGATGATGAGATCCATATTCTTCACAATATTTATGTTTACCTAGGGAGGTGTGTATATGTAGAGAAACATGACCCTAACATGACTGACCTTAATCCCTTTAGGATAGTAATGCAAGGGTAGTCTGGGTGATCTTATGTATGCTCAAGCCACTAAAGAAATCAAAAGGCTAAGAGTTGGAGAAGGAAACACTTCCCTCCCAACTAGAGACACATGTGGAGGCAAGGGCATGGGCAAAAGAAAAGAGGCCAAAACCCAAGGTTTCTAGCTATAGCAGGACACAAGGCCAGCCTAAGGTTGTCCCAAAATGCCAATGGTAGGCCTCATCACCTCCTAAGACCCAGGGATTTCCTATAGAGTAGGAGGACATCATTGTATCTTGTCTGGCCCCTCAAGTAGATCTTAAACAATAAATGTGAAACCCTTCATCGACAAAAGTTGAGGAGAATTCAGTGGGATAGAAGGATGACTCTACACATCCCAGTACTCAAGTAGAGCCTGAAAAATAAGTGCTTTAAGTGGTAATTCTAGACATGGGTGAGATATCTCTAAAAATTCACCCTTTCAAGGAACCCACCCCTGAGCCAAGCAAGAAATAACCCCATGAGTATAGTGAAGGATAGACTATCGCACCAACTGAGGAACATCTTATATCCAAGTAGCAAGTGGACATTGAAAGTCCAACTCCAAAAGAAGCCGATAAGGGAGAAAGCCCAATCAGAGAGAACTTTGGCACTGATACCAATGAGTAACAAGAAAAGAGTCCCAAAATTATAGACTTGGAGTTTGACCCCCAAAAGGGAAAGGAATCAATGTAAGAGGTAGAACAAGAATAACAGGCAAATCAAAAATCTCCCATTCACATCATGTTTTAATAGGACTTGCCTAAAAAATAATTGTATTTGTGGAACTTTTTCCTTAAACATGAGTCCATGGACCAAACTTGGCATGAAATGTCCTTTGATATGGAAGTGTATCACAATGAATAATGGTTTTATATTCCAAGGGAAATCACTAACATAAGCCCAAAAGTGGCAGGTGTTCCAAACATGCTCTGGATAAGTCCCACAATTTACTTTCCAAAGCAAGCAGGAGCAACATTGATCAAGTTTGCCTTAAAAATTTCTTGGATTTTTTTTTAATTGTCATGACATGAGCTAAATCCACACCAAACATTGAGAAGTTATGTAATTATATAAAAAAGAACATGAAACATGGTGGAAGCTTGAAGAAGAGATTAAATAAATAAAGCGCCAACTGAGTATGGTAAAAGCAACTCAACTTAGGACATTGGTCCTTTACCAAAGAATTTTGAGAAGTGAACTAACACTTGTAGATAGATTTCCTATTATTAGTAAGGTAATAAATAAGTTGAAGATGATCATGGACCATTTGTTCACTAATGTAAAAACGAAGTGGATCTTAAACATAAGAAAATTTGTGTAACTGAGCAGTTTTCTAAGGCCATGGAAGTCTACCATGAATTTTTGAAAAACATGGTAACATGGCCAAATAATATGTTAGAAACATAATTGCTTCTCAAGGAATAAAACACCAACAATTGGCTAAGAATGCTTTGAGCATCAATGACATGGCCTAATGTGTAAAATCTTTCTAGGACATCAAAGAACTGGAAACACAAATAATCACCCATTTACATCAATTAAATGTTAATTTCTTAGTGCTGCAAGCACAAGTTGTGTTAGAGGTTGGGGCCCTCGAGGATGCTCATAAGACTGCAAATTATCATCTTGAAACTTTGACAACTCATGCTGATCCTTTTTTGGATCAGCTTGAGGACATGAAATGATTAAAAGGTGAGGTGGAACCTATTCCTTCCTCTCTTTAGATGGCCCTCAACTAGTGGGAGGAGTTCAAGCACAAAGTATAAGAGGTGGATCTATTAATTTTATCAATTGAGGAAAATATAGCCTAATCTGAGATCAACTACAGATTTAGTATGGGGTGATGTTGGACCCCAAATTTGTTAATAATTATATTCTAAGTATTTTGGAGCCATAAATGTGAAATAGCAAGGGCATAAGAGTAGGTATGTAGGCTCACAATGTAGAAGAGATAAACATAAGGGAATGATGTAGAAGGCCTTGGTGTAGAAGGTCGAGTTGTGAAAGACTAAAAAGTGGAGAATGAACAAAAGATGTAGAATTCAGAGAAGCATAAGACTTCGATAAGAGTGTAGGGAGCAGGGTTGGTTACAAAGCAATTCATAGAAGTAACAAAGATTAATGAGAGCACAAATATAGTACTAGTTTATGAAATAATACAAACATGACATGAAGATCTAACATAGATATGGTATATAGGGGCTGTTGGGCCTGATTAATAAGGAACTTAATTTTAATGTCTTGCCACAACTTCTTTCTTTGGAATAGTAATTGGTTTGTCATATTTAGTGTATTAATGTTATGACCTAAGGAAAGGGGTTCACTTATGTATAAATACCCAATTTTATTTGTTTAGAAGTGGTTTTTTTTGTTTTCGTTATTATTGTTATGTATCATTTGTTGGAGTTGAATATAACTATGTTGTTATAGTGAAGGTATAAATCTAGAGAGCATGTACTGAATGATGTACCTATGTAATCTTATCGATTTGATTAATGAAACTAATATTCTATGAACCTTGGCGTGAATTATTTTTTGTTATTAAAATTGATTTATAATAGTAGTGATATACAATGTATGAATTCATCAAATGATTGACTCTAGATTAAAGCTGGTAGTAATAATAACTAAATGTAGTAACTCAAGCACCTAAGTATGAACTGTCTAATCACCATTGCATGATAAAATTGATAGGGACTGATCCAAGCTACATGCCTCAAGTGAGTGCATGGGGTTACTCACATGATATATTGATGAAAAATCTTGTGGGCATCTTATTTATATCAATTGCATAATGAATAGTTATGTGAAGTTAAGGAAAAAGACCCAACAGACCTGATAGAGGCATTGGTGGTCAAGTTTTAATAGTGGAAACCCTAGCAGAGGTAGCTCATGAGAAACTTAGTAAGTACTTAGTTTTTAATTAATTTTGGACACTTATTAAGTTTGTATTGCATTTACTTGCTAGTATGCTAATATTTATCATTTTTTTTGTTTACAGTAATAAAATTATGGATTCTTATTATGGATGGCATTACTCATGTGCTGACCCAAGAGGTTCCAAAGTTTGAACATCCCGTTTAAGACCTGAATGTTATTTCCAAGCACTATACCCCTTTATTTG
This sequence comes from Torreya grandis, assembly GCA_037957365.1. Classification (NCBI taxonomy): domain Eukaryota; kingdom Viridiplantae; phylum Streptophyta; class Pinopsida; order Cupressales; family Taxaceae; genus Torreya; species Torreya grandis. Next base: position 1,316,114 of record JARHVA010003620.1, on the reverse strand, counting down.
TTCCACTAGTTGGTTTATGGGTGGTGTACTTTAATGAGTGATATGTATATATAATCTAGATGTTGAGATTCAATAGTTATGAGATCATGGACTTGGTTGAGTAACACCTATGGAAGCCCATCATGTAGATATTACAAAACCATTTCAAGATGTGATTAAACAAATTACCAATGAGATGACTAAGGTCGTATTAATCATGTCATATGTGATGGGTCAAGGTTATGTTCCTCTTATTCTTAGTGTGACTATAGAGGAGATGATGATTTATAATTTGCTTTGTATGGGTCATGGTACCCAATTTTTTTTGGAACTATGTACATGCATGATGATTATGTGATATGTGTGTGTGTGTGTGTGTGTTATGAGTTTTTTAATTTTTCATAATATATTTTTTAGGCATTTGTTTGTTGTTTATGGTTTATGGCTTAAGAAATGTGTTAAAATGATTTTTTTTCATTTGCATTTTGTAGTGTAGAATGTATGTTTATAAAATGACTAGTGTGTATCTATGATAAAATGATATGAAGCACATGTGTTACAATATGTATGCAAATTAATTGAATAAACATAGGTAGATGTTCCACCCAATTAAATTATTTTTTATAGCATATAAACTAGTGTGTATGTTGAAACATATAGGTTTGATCAATTCTACAAATCCTTTGTGACTAATTATATCATTTTTGGCGTAATGAACTACATCATCTTCAATTGCTACATGGTTAGATATGTAATTGTTATCGTCCTCAATTGATGTTATCCAAAAAAAATAAAAATCTTGTTATGTTGAAATAAAATGCAATATAATCATGGTTTATATCAAGTGTTGCAAGTATTTCTCTTATCCATTAATTTATTAATATGGCTTTACATTTCCCTAAATTAAAGTCAATATGAAATGTAACAAGACAATGTGTTTGATCAAGAGTCATTGGTAATTGAATTGATCATTTTGTAAGTGACACAGGGTAGATTTTTTTAGTAATTGTTCAATATTATACCTTAATTTTTCTAACAATGCGAAACTACATACATTTACTTCGTGAGAGTTTTTAATTACCACATTACTAGATCATTGCCATCTTTGCATGGGAAAAAAGGTAAAGGTTCCTATGTTACAAGATGATTTTCAATTTTTATAGTAGAAACCTCACTTGTTGTATTGGTTGATTTTTGAGAATATATAAATTCTTAAGTAAGCTTATTGTAGGTGATTCTTCGCTAGGAAAATGTACATTGCTTGTAATGGGTTTTTCATTGATGAACAATTACAACTCTTTTGTAATAAACTCTTCTTGCATAGGGGATGAAACAATTTATGAGATAAGTGACAAAATAATGATTGGAATCATAAACTTTTCTTTTATAGGTAAAGTCACACTTGGTGTTATTAGGATCTTGTTAAATAAGAGACAGGATAATATCGTTGGGGCGTGTTTTATTACCAAACTTGCCTTCATCAATTAGGATAATAACTATGTTTTTAGCGCGTAACACATATTTCCATGTAATATATGATAACCACAAAAATATTTTGGCTTATATTAATTACATGAAATTTGAAAATCACAAGCGGGAGGTAATGTTATCAATTTATTTTGACACATATTTCTCAGATTTTTCACTTAGAGAATCATTAAGCTCAAGGAAATTTGGTTGTTTAATAGGACTAGATGAGAATTGTTTTTAAACCCATATTTGATATAAAACCCTTGGGGATTTAGGATTTTAATTGGAGAACTATAAAACAGGATTGTTATCAATGCGATTAACATATTGAGAATATACAATCTCCTTTTCTAGAGATAATGTTTTATAGCAAAGAGAATTAAAGGTGTCATGAGGATGATAGAGTAGTTTCTCTTCTAGAGGAAAAAAAGGCTTTTATAAAAAATGTATTATTTTATAAGTTGATTGGTTGGTATTTCAAATGACACAAACAATATGTAAACCGTAATATGTAGGTGATAATAAGCTTATATTATTCAAGGAGAAGAGAGGAAAGATGTTTAAATGTAACTCTTAGTTCTTTATTGTGAATGTATTATGTTAAGAAAAATTATTCTAATTCAAATTTGTATGTAAAATTCCACTAGGAAAATTATGGAACTAATTTAAAGCTTGACTTGTGAGGCTTTTAGGGAATGCTCTCAGTAAGACTTTGTCATTGACATTTTCTTTTCTAAGGGAATCCCAATTTTTTTAAGGTACAAATAAGGATCACCATTTGCATTAAATAATGTAAATTAGTGATTACAAAGTTACGAGGAGATGGATAATTTAGGATCTTATGTATTATAGAATTTCACTATAACACTTTACAATTGATCTAAGAGGTACATGCAACAAAATCTAAATATTGCCTATGTATTTTGTGATGTAAGTCACTATAGGCACCTAAATTTGGTATTAGACACTAGAAAATATTATTTTTGGCATACTTTGACATACATAACTTGTGCGTACACATGTTATTCATGTGCACACTTTCCCCTATATATTTATCTATCTATTGACTTGGCCAACCCAATTTACTATCATTTATATTCAGGGCCTCCCTACTCTATGACAAAATGATTCATTATCCTAAGCAAACTATTGCCATTTTCCAAGTCACATGTTTTTATTTTTTAGATAGTGTCGATAATGTCAAACATTGATAGTTATTGGAGGAGTCTGCCTTCATCGATAAAATCCCACGATCCTTAGCGACTACTTTTTTAAAATTTAAATGTTTCCCTTAGGTTGACCTAGGCACATTTCATATGTCAATAACTATCGAAGAGATATATAAATATGAATCTATCCTAAGGGTTAGACACATTGGAATTTACATTGAGAACCACTTATGTATTGAAAAAAATATTTGCACATCCTCGAGACATTATCTAAAGAATATACATACATAAAAACTGTTGAAATGAATAAACCCTAAAGTCAAGTATGAATACAAAGCACAAGGTTAAAGTTGCATGTTGACAAGTGTTGAAAGGCAAAGCTTTTCATTAAATTCTAGTGGATAATGATTAAGCACACACACTATAGGTGGGATAACTAAGTGAAGTTTGAGCAATATTTAGAGTATTGGAACATAAGCAACCCTTGACCACTTGGAGGGGAGTGGTTGGAGATATATAACCCATATTTTTAACTCCCTTTTCCAACTCAATATAGTGTTAAAATTGAATATAGGGTTTTAATGTGAGGGTTTCAATGCAAAGAGAAACAAAATTAGACACTATGCATAGGGTTGAGGGTGAAAAAGTATACAAAAATCATCTTAAAAGGTAGGTGCAATGATTTAAGGTCAAAAAAATTTCCACGATCAACCTAGATGGTGCTGGAAGATAGTGGACAATACCATTGTCACAAGTGTTTAGGCTTAGCCAACAATGTTCACACAAAATTTGACAATTTATTTCATGAGCTGAGTAGTTACAAAGCTATTATAGATAATTTTATAGGACTTAACATGGGATGAGAGCAATACTAATCATAAATTTAGATAAGTGCCTTATGTCCCCTATTTGATTGGTAATTTTTAAAAATAGTAATTGAAATCAATCTCTCTTTTACATTTAGATTTTATAGCAAATTTTATATCTTATGCAATATTAATTTCAATAGTTTTAGCTTATTTAGATCACCTAAATCTTAAATAATTAAAATAGTCACCTAGCGTATGTGCTATAGTTGGATTCTCTTTCTAAGACACATTATTCCTTATGGGTTGAGAATTTGAATGTGCATTGTCAAAAATCTTAGGGAAATATATAGTTGAATCTTTTATATTTTTACCATTTTTGTTTACCCCATTTCTTGTTTTAATAAAAATAAGGAGCAAACTAGGTTTAATTAAATAAATTTAACAGTGCATGACTTAAAATTCATAAATATGATCTATTTAATAGGATATGATGAGAGTTAAGTCCAAATACTAAAAATGAACCTAGACTAAGCAATGAAAATGACAAAGGGGTAAGGATCGATCACTTTTATTTGTTGTTTTATAAATATGAGATTGTAGATGGACTGTGTAGACTATATGCAACCTACCCCTAAAATATAGAAACTATGCAATGATCTAGGATATACCCATTCATTGTGACAAATTAATTCTTGTGTTGATCCTACTAGGATAGACTCATATGGTCGTGACTATATCACTATGGCTATATGGTCTTACAAGGGTTTCACAACTTATTTTTTATTTCACCTTTGCATTGTTGCATTCCTATTTCATGTGAACCTTCACTTTGAATATTTTTCATTTATAATGTGAAAATATGTGAATCTCCTCCTTGACCTAGATTACACTCTAAAAGAAAATAAATAGTTATGGAGTCATGCAACCATCAAAACATCATTGCAAATTACATATCCCACACACATAGAACAAGACATCCACATAGTTTCATGAGTATGTGGATGGACTAACTCAAGTCAAGGTTTGTGAACCTCTTATTTTATATAAGTGATGTTGTAGCTACATGGAGTCTAATACCTTCCTTTGTCACTATGGATATGTAGAGAGAGACCAAGATAGAATTACAATGTAAAAAAAGTAATTAGGCAAGTAAGTGAATGATATTTGGCTCTAGGCTTGATCTTGTATGTGACTAGTGTTTTATGTTTGCTTATAGATGATAAATGGCTTGGTTAGACCTTGCATGTGTAGGCATATCTAGGATAACTTATGCACACTTATCAATTATGGTAATGTAGAAAAACAAGATCAAAGGTGCAAGATTCACGATAATGGGCTAACTAGCCAACAAAACTAAAAGGGGCAAGCCTATGGAGAGTATGTTTGTGAGATACACACCCATACAATGTCTAGGTCTATATATAAGATTATTCTAACTTTTTTTTTGAGTTAGGGTTGGGTAATAAGTCAAAAATAGATAAAATATGTTAATAAACACCTTTTTTTGTAAGTGTTCAAGTGTTTTTATTGGGAATAACTTGTGCATGACAAACAAATCTAGAGGAGAGATATATTATGAATAAATTATATAGAAAAATATAAAGACAAACACACATATATGTATGATTTTCACTTGGGAAAACCCTCTCAATAAAAAAACTTAGTACAATAAGCTTCTTGATTATAACATAAACTAGACCATCTTACTATACTAAACCAAGTCTCATGGTTCTATGACCTTCATATAGAGATTTATTGTATTTTATAGTGCACAAACTTAACAATGTGTATTCAAAATTAAACAATGTTTGTTACACATATCCTTTCTTATAAGAGCCATGCCTTTATCAAACACTCACTTGTAAGGTTAGCATGGTAAAAGAATCTACATTCACCAACTATTGATCTCAATGATCAATGTGTAATGATATTCAATAGGTCCACATCAGAGGCCTACCAAAACATTGATATAATTTCTTTAGTCTAATAAATAATGTTAGACAAGTGTATGAAATGCCTTTAGATAACATTTCATTATTCTACATGTTGCATAACTCTTCACATCATCATATTGTGACTCAAGCACTACGTTCCACTTTGCCACCTCCTAGAGTACTGTTATGATTCCATATTTTCATTACATATATTTTTCTATTATTACATTGACATTATGATGCTAGACTAGTTTTAGCTATTATTTAGATAGATTATCTATGGTACTTACCACAACAGTGTTGGTTACGTACTTATTTATGTGATTAATTATGTTATGGACTATTTATTACTCCTGATGATGATTTTGTAATATATATTAATTATTGATTATGACATAATGTGATTATGCCATTTTGGTGGTTGTGGGTTTTATCTATGAGCTATGTAGGTGATGGAGGCCGTAATCTAGGAACAATGATTTTTGAGCATGTCTACAAGTCTGAGAGGTATACTATTGTTTCATTGTCCTTCAAACACTTTGATTTAGTTGTTGTGTTTATTGGCTATGGTCTTTGTGTTTATAATTATCATTGTACTTCACCAGTTCCATTATAAGTTGTTAATTATGGTTATGGTTCATTATATTTTTTGTTGGCCATAGCCTTTCCCATACACACAACTTCATTCTCTATTCTTGTAGGCCTTTTGAATCAATTTTTTTCTCTATTAGACCCTATCGACCTACTTAATTCATACCTAAACCACCTAGACCTAACCCCCTTGGAAACCCCCATGTTACCCTAACCTCCTTTGACCTAGCATTATTATCTAAGGTTGGTGGCATATTATTTTAATGACTAATGTAGTCATGGTTTTAAATTATTTGATGCTATTTTAAAATCATATCAACTTAGGTTGATGCTTTCAAGGGAAGTATGTTAACCTCATTAAATGAGGTAGGTGGTATTATGGTGAAGGTTTAAATGTTTATCCACTTGATTTATGGTTAATCTGATTTAATTAACACTAATCCTATGTTTTATTGGATGAGGGATGCTTTGTCATTGAGTCTTCCAGACTCATCATTAATGGTAAGGTTGATAGGATTGCCTTAGGATACGATGGGTTTATCTCTCCTCTTGGAATTCAATGTAAATTGATTGAGGGTATGGGGAAATAAACAAAAAATAATGGGGAAGGTGGACGACAGACAGAATGTTAGGAAGATGGAGAATTTGAAATGCAAATAGTAAAATAGTTCATCTAGTTTTAATGGTGAGCTCGTTGGTTTGGGAAAAACATAACAACATTGGGTGAGTCTTAGAGTTTTTCATCCTTTTGAGAATCTCCTACGCGTTTGCAAGTAGGTCTTTTTTTTTGAGTTTTCTTGATTGATTTTACTATTGTGTTGTTATAATGATAAATATTTTTAAGCTGCACATGTAGCCATAAGTCTTTAGACTTTCGAATGCATACATAGACCTATTATATCAATATATCAATAGGTTCATTGTATATAAACTTAGAATAAATGTATACATAATAAATATATATCAATAAGATCGAATCCTTATCATTATGCAATTGTTTTATTATTATAAGAATGGGTTGTGGTCTGCATTGAAACGATGTGTGTTGTCTACATGTTAAACAAATATGTAATCAATGAATGCTTTAATGGTTGAAAACTTTGTTTCTATTGATATAATGATTATAAAATCATTTTTAATGTATGTGGTTTTCTTTATAATGGCAAAATATTATGAAGATTTATAAGCTTGGCAAACTCTATGTGAATCATCTCTTTTTATGACTATGTTTTATAAAGTGATTTCTGCATGATTCTTCGAGATATATGCATGGGTATTTGAGTTTGTAAGAACTAAGGATATTCTCTTATGGATAAGATGAAACCTAATTATAAGTAACTGTGTTTTATTTTAGGATTCAACTGTGTTGAAACGAAATATCTAGATCTTTTTATTAAGTTATTATTGACTGTGTTGGTCAAGTTTTGGTCTCTCAAGTACGTCTTGACTGATATCTTCGTCTGGGTAAACCTATTTTTTCATGTCCTATGACTGAAATCTAAATGAGTTTCATGGTTTTCAACTTCTTGTGAATTTTACAATTGATAACCTGGTTATACAATTCAAAGGTTATGGACATAGGTGTTCTTGGCGTTATTATCTTGGATTTTGGTTATATTGTTACTGAGTTTTATGTTACATGATTTTTTATCAAACTCATGTTATGTTGGTATCTTAGTATTTATGATTATATTCAATTAAAATTATGGGTTTATTGGACTATTGGATGGGATTATTCTTGGGTTTCAATATATTAGTATTTTGTTTGGTTATGCTATGTTGAATGCATCAACATCTTGGCCATTTTGATTTTATTTTGGGTTGTATCAATCCATTAACCTTTATACTTATCGTATCATTTAAATCAATATTTATTCATTGTATTGAAAATGGGCTATGGTATTTTACTGTCTATGAAGGAAAGTCATGACTTTGTTTTTGTGATGGTTCCTGGGTTATCTAGTTTTGAGTATTGTAGTGTTGATATTTTAAGCCATATTTCTTTTATGTGATCCCATTTTAAATCGATTATGGAAACTTTTTTTAAGCAACTGTGTTTGATTTTTCCTTGTCAAAATATATAGATGGTTAAATTTATAATAATATGGACACACACACACACACACATACACACACATGTAAGTATACATACATATATATGTATGGACGTGTTGTATGGTTTGGTTTAGTCGTGATTGTGATTTAGGAATTTTGGGTTTTTATAGTTTTGAATTGTTAATACTTTAAGCATTATCTCTTATTTTTATCATTTGGAAGTCGATAATAGATTAGTCTTAGTTTGATAATTGTATTGAATTGTTTGGGTGTTTAAAGTTATATATATGTGTATATACTTATGTACTTACTTTCACCATATGAGATATGTGTCTATGTTTATTTTGTGACTAGGTGGTTCGATTGAGCCTTGTATCCTTCATCTCGACCCTAGTAAATGGGAATTAAATTGTATTGGGTTTGATTATTATGCTTTGGGTTAATGATGTTGTCCATGTCATTTTATTGATTGTGTTAATAATATGATTTTATTTTGACTTAGTCCTTTCAAGGTTCTTGGGTCATGTTTGGACCTATTACATTGGAAGGCATGATTAATTATTTTTTTTATGATCAAATTAATATTTTTAATTAATTAAACTTAATTATTATTTAAATTATTTTTGTTATTGGTTGGAATGTGTGTATTTTCATTCTTAGACTAGACCAAAATAGTTACAAGTATATATTGTGGATGCGAATGATTAAAGACTGATCGAGAAATTGGATTGGTTTCTAAGTAGGATAAAATTGAAGGATATATAACAGATTAGGATTAATCCATTCTATGTCATTCGATGGTCTAAGTTAACCATCCTCACTCTTAATTTATACTTAGATAATTTAATTATTCAAGTCTCGCCTTATACTGATTTAATTGTATTGGGTGTGTCTTTTGTTCGATATGCCTTTTGCTCGAAGGTTGATGTGATGAAAATTCATTATCTATTCCCAATTATCACAACCATCATCCTATTAATGGTTGGGATGGTATGGGCCACCGATGGAGGGCTTATAGGGCTGGTTGGGTGGGTTGTCCTAATCAGTCAAATCATGTTTAACTCCTTATTCTGATGACTTCGTATGGAGGATGGAAACTAATGTATTTATTAATTTGATTTATTAATATAGATATAGTTATTGATTTTAATAGTGATCTTGTTGGCTACTAATTAATGTTGTGTACAGGTTATGAAATTGGAATATTGAAAAGTTAAATTAAGTGTTGGCTAAGCTATATACAGGTACCTTGTATTATTTAATTATTGAATTAAATATTATTCTTTATGATCACAATAAAATATGAATTGATTGGACATATTTCTATTCTTTATATGTTATAATAATCCTATATTGACTTAGTAATCCTGAGATTGGATTTGGGTGTGTAAAATAATCAAGTCATGTATGCTAGTTTATTACTTCAATAAATCGTCAATGATCTAACATGCTTGTATGAGATTAATTTTATCCTAATTTAATTAGTTAAAGATTCATTATTAATTCTAGATGTTAATTGAATTAATTCATTAATGTTCACTTGATATTTACAAAGACTTTTCACATCTAATTCTAAAAATCTATTCTAACTAGAAGTTAATAATTGTTTTAAGTTTTGCCATTTCACGGAATACATATACATAGGTGCCTTACATTAGTTGAAAATGGCATAACAACTTGCCTTAGATAAATTATTAATTAGACAGTTGGTTACTCTCATTCATAAATACATTGATGCATTTAAAACATCTAACCCTTGCAACAATGCATAAGCCTGATAGCGGGACTATGAGAAAAATAAAATAAATGCTTCCTCTATCATGCACTTCAAATCTATTGGTTATGTGCAAGGTATGTTTTCTATTTACAATTATAAAATATCAATTCTCAAAAATATGTTAGATTGTGAAATCTGAAAGTAATTAGTAAATATTTATATTAATTAATGTTTAATTAATTCTTAAAATTTAATGAATGATCATAGACAATACTTTTCCTATATTACTTATTTAATACATATTATGGAAACTATAATGTGGTAAAAAATGATAAATAAGTTATGAAACTATAATGTGGTTAGAAATGATAAATAAGTTATCATATCATAATACGTAAGTTGTACGCATGTTGTTTACTTTACCTTCCTTCCTTATCTTTAGCTAAACTTGGTTGGTTGGTTGCCTTGGATGCCAACAGTGGAATTTGTAAGAGTTATTTACAAGGAACCTTTTATTGGGGTCCCATTCGTCTTGAAACTTGAATTGAATTTCATTATTTATGTTGCTTAAATTTTGTCATTATATGCTTGCTGGTTTTGGTTTGCCTAGTTGTAATGCAATGAATTCATAACATACTTATGTCTTTATAAAATTCACTTATGAATTAAAAAGAGTTCTTTCTTGAATAGATATCTTCTAGAAGTCATTATTACTAGTTGCACAAGATATTCTTTTTGTATAGAAAGCTTAGACTTAATTGCTTGTACACTTTGAAATCTTTTATAACATTGGCTATGCCAATTTAAATAGCTGCATAGATCATGGAATGGCAATGATTAGTTATAAATTGTTATAAATAACCATGTTTGTTATAAAATGATGTACAAATAGTGTAATGACCATAAAAGCTGAAGGGTGTTATAACCTGATTGATAGTACTAAAGAATCTCATACTTAATCTATTTTCCCTTATGCTTTAGCATAGTTAGTTGTGTAAATCAATAAAAAATTGCAAGTGATGAATTAATTTTGTTTTATAATTTTTTTTAGTGCTTATTTAAATTATATAGCATGCATCTTGATTTTAACCCATGATTAACTTGAATGATAACTTAAGAATGATGAAGTTATCCTTCTTGGTTAAACCAATCTTGTAACTTAACCATCCTCAAATAAGATTGAAACCCATTGAGGAGAGTGAGGTAATTACCCAGGGTTAAAGACCTAGAAATGATCCTCTGAGGAAGTACGAGTGCCACTTATGACACTTGGGACTTATTAGTGCATGCGTACACTAATATGCCCCAAATTCCATAAACCCTCTAAATAACAACCAACTTCCCCATAGTGTCTTTTGTATGTGTTTACCTTTAGTAATTTGCCTCAATTCCCCTCCTTCGGTTCTAATTACATAAGCATGTAGTGCATTGAAAGTTTCATTGCATTAATAAGTCTTGTAAGTGGGCCTAACATGTTTCTAAATCATATGCTGATTTATGATTCTAATTTTTTTAGGAGGTTATTTCAAGTGCAATAAAACTATGCAAAATATCTTTTGAAGCCTTACCATTATTCCCACACACTAAAAGCATTGTGAAACTATCGACAGTCTACACACAAGTTTGCACAAGCATCCTTACTTGCATAATCAATTTGTACAACATTCTATGCAACCAGTGTTTACACAAAACACCTTATGTAGCACCTACCTTTTGCATAATTACCATTGCACATATCCATGCAAAGTTGTGACATTTCCAAAAAAATTCTTAGTTGAATAATTTGAATAATAGAGCACACATTCATCCTTCAGTAACATTGGGTAGCCAATCCCATCTCCTTCTTGCACTAAGAAAACTTTTCAATACTCATTTCCTTATTTAATGAATCCACATAGTTTTCCTTTGTGTCCACCTTCCCCAAATATATCTCTCTGTCTTCCACCTTGTTTGTTACAATTCAATATTGCACACCAATGTGCTTTGACTAAGAATTATACTCAAGGTTCTTTTCTAGATAGATTGTGCATTGACTATCATAATTTATATTTGTGGCTTTTTGTGTGAACCCAATTTTAGAACATAACGTTTGAATCCACACTACTTCCTTTCTTACATGTGTACCTATGACATATTCAACTTTGATGGTATATATCATAACATTAGCTTGTTGTTTGCTCATCCAACTTATAGGTCCACTGAATAAGTTGATTATGATAGTCAAGATATCCATCCCAATCATATTCCATAAATCCATGTGGATTTAGATTGTTTATTTCACCAAGTTTTCTCTAATAACAAAACACATACTAAGAAGTTCCATGCAGATACCTAAGATCCTCTTCAATTCTACAAAATCTATTAGCGATTCTCATTACTTGTGCAATGCTTGGTCTTTTATAGACCATTAAGTACATCATGCTTCCAATCTCACTTGTATATGGAACATGACTCATGTCCTCCAAATACTCCTACATCTTTGGAATTTATGCAATTGATAGGTTCTAACCAACTGAAAAATGTGTGCCCACAGGTTTGTAGTCCTACATCTTAAACCTTTCTAATACCATTTTAACATACTTATTTTTAATCTAGCTAGAGCTTCCTATATGCATGATCCCATTTTTTTTCATGACTAAAGTGAATTTTGTAGCACCAATATATTTTGTAAAACCCTTGTCAGGAGTTCACGAAAAACTTGCAATTTTATTCAACACACATTAGTTCGTTGAATACCATAATCATCACAATTTTTTTTATCTTTAACCATTATGGGTACTATGAATGAATTTAATCTAAAGTGTTTAATAATAAAAAAAATCATAAGAATAATATTCAAGCCTATTTTGAGACCTCTTAGTCTACCCAAACAACTTTAGTTTCCTCAGAGAGGTCTTAAATTTCAAAATATTTTTCCATTTTACTCAACTAGGATTTAACACCGTCTCCAAGGACCATGCCATCAAACTTAAAAGGATTGACCTTTTTTAGGTCCTTATCAAATTTAGTTACAAAATTAGCCTTTTACCTTATAACATTCCAACATCCCTTTGATCTTGAGTTTCATAACAAGAGGATTGTTTGTTATCTTCATATCCAAATTTAAACCCTCACTTTGGGTTTGATTATGGATCCTATCTTAGTTATAATTTTGTTCCAAGTTTTCCTCTTCCATATATGGTTGTCCATGAACTTCCTAATTTAGGGAACCTATCCACTCATAGGTTCTATTTATAACTACTAAAATTTGATAAAGCTTGTCTACTTGGTTAATGTTGTTGGTATTTCCTTCCTCTGAATTTGCTCAAGTTTAGACCATATTTCCTAGTCAATCTGAAGAGTTAATGTTGTGTTATCAATAGTAAACTCAAAATTCATGATCATTGACTCTAGGTTTTGATAGCATAATTTAAGAACCTCATTATACATTCATTGTAAAATGTGCAATTTGTTTTTGTCACACATTTGTTGGTTAAACACCAGAATCATAAAGTTTTTTCTATCTGTGACCTTTGTTGGCCCTTTGAATAAAACTAATCTAAAGTGTTTAACAATAACAAATTTGTAAAACTAATATATCATTTTGTCTTCATAGTTAAATGGTGAAGTTTCAAATCTCATCAATTAATTTTAAAATAAAAAGATTAAATCTAAATTTTCTTACACAACTAATTCCATTTTCACCTTCTTATATAATGAATACAAACATGATTTGGAAACAATAAGTATAGCTATGTTAGGGATCAAACATGTAGGATTGGATAATTAAATTACATATAATCAAGTATTATCTACATATGGTGAATCAAAATGTACTTATTGACAATTAAAACAAATAAAAATCTAAATTTATCACTGAATCATAAACTGAATAATAAGTTGTGTATTGAAATGAGTAATAATCTAAGTAGGTGTAACTTTGGAATAGCATTGTGCAAGTGAGAGGTAGACCATCATATGGGCATTTTATCATCCAACCACAGACTAAAGGGTCCCCCACACACCTTTTGAATTGGGACTAAGCATTCCCTTCTATAAGGGAGGTAGATAAAAGAATTCAGTTCTGAACGTAAGCATTGATAATTATGTGCAAAAGTAGTACAACCACTATCACATACATTCAACTAAGTATAAATAGATTACTTCACTATCTACTTTTTAAGCCAATTAATATGTGAACTAAGAAATATGGTGGATGAATAATGAAACAAACAATGCCATTACTTTGGCTAAAACATTTCACATACCCACTTATGAGGAGTAATAATAATCACAATCATAAAATTGTCAAACTAGATCCTAAAACTAGAACCACAACTATCTCACACCATGTTCATAATAAAAAAAAAATAATTATAAACATAATCATGGATAAGGAAATGCCCAAAAAATTGATAAGGCTAGGGTTTCTTTATAAGATTTACTATCATGCACATATTGACATTCCATGACAAATCTACACATTTATTATTTTTTGTTAACACATAAAATTTAACTTATCTTAAAGAAATTTAAAAATATCATTACAATCAACATATAACATGTCTAAGTACATTTAAACCAAGTTATGATTGTATAGATCAACAAGCAAATTTAAGCCAAAAATTTATTAAAAGACTCATAACTCACCAAGGTCACAACTATAACTCACATACATATCAAGATCAATAATACTTAGTCCTTATCAAACAATATTATAACATAGATGGGTTTTCATAAATTCATACACCCTCACAATTTTAGGTGTGTTCATTAATTCATCATCAAAATGCATGTAGGTGTTTATTATTTAATCTAGACCTAGATTTCCTTTGTTAGTACAATGCCTTAAGGTTGTACAATCCATGGATAGATGTCATCATTTGTAAAATGTAAAGTACAACTCTTGTTTTTTTTACTATTTCCAAACCTGGGTCTATATAATGAAATTCCTAAAAAAATGTTTACCCAAATGTATTATGTACTTTCTATAAATCAAAATTTATAATTAAGTATGATGCATTAATTTGAAAACAACCTAATAAGTCAATGTTGATAGAACTAATCACTTTGTGTAGTTCCCAAGTAAGCTAATGCCTTAATAATTTAACACAATCCCCATATTAGATTTACATTATTCTTAATTACACATGAATAAGAAATATTTATACAACTGAAAAAAACTAAATACATTGGTATGTTGGTTGGTATTAGTCCTAGTCAAATGCCAACACAAGTATAAGTCTATTTTCAGGTTGAGAATGGAACATTAATCTATATTTAGTCCAAGGTAAATGTGTATTGTAACTAATATTGAATACCTATGATTATCTCTTGCAATGAAATATGTACTTGAATTCAAACCTATAAGGCATTCAAGTTGTACTTGACAATATCAAGAGTACCCAATATTTAAGAAGATTCAAATCAATTAGATACATAGAATGGATGTCACAAAAGTATAAATCTTAACATGGAATTTTTATTATAACTAAAAATAAAGAACTCAATCTAAAATGTGATGTAAAGACCTGGGTTTAGTCTTTCAATAAGCAAACTTAGCATGAAAGTTATATCTATAAGAGTTTTATATAATAATTAAAGTTTCAATGTAATTCCAAAGAAATATTTAAACTTAGGTGGCTTGTATGGAAGCCTTCTAAGTGTTATTAACAAGTCTAGGGCTTTATATAACCCTTGCACATCATTAGCAATAACATGCATAATTTTTTAACCCTTCTCATAACTAGCCATGCATCCTAGATAAAAGTATTTTAAGAATGAATAAGGGAGATTTATCTGCAGTCCTCAAGCTAGTATAGGAAGAGAAAAGCATATTGGAAAATACATTCTATTGCTAAAATGTTACATTTAGCTACTGACCCTCGAAGGAGAAAATCTCATTTGTAATTTCATACCAAAATAAAAATTAATTAAAATAAAGACAAATTGATTATTTCCAATGTAACATCCCCACAAAGATTTACTAGAATAATGCAATTTTTTTCAATTTATTTTTTACAATACATATATTCTTTCATTAGATTACACCATGAGAATATAATTAGTGATCTAACCATATTAACTGAGTATGTTAAACATAAAGTAAGCTTGTAACATTAATAATTACAGATCACTAGCATCACATGTAAAAAAACATAACTACATAAGGAAAGTAATTATATAAAGCCCAACCATGATTGGTACAATAATAAAACCATTGTTATCAATGTACAATATGTAACAAATTAAAATATCCATCAAACATTATGCTTCATTACTAAATACAATAATTGATACAATGCTCTATAGAGCACAAGTCTCATGAACTCCAATATCTCTAATAATCTCAAGTTTAGTCTTTAATAAGTACCACAATGGGGAGGGGGAGTAGCATCCAAGAACTTTTCCACACCAACCATAGACCATCAACCCCCCACACAATCCCCCAAATAAGGAATGGCCTTCCTTTCACAGATGGGTAGATAGTGATGGTGTAGGAATCTAAAGAGACATGCTAGTACCCGTGTGTTGTAAGATTTCTTATTCATGATGTGTACCAGAAAGAAAATACATTCTAACATGATATCACACAAACATTTAAATCATACATATTAAATGACAATGTCTATCTAAACATTACTTTGGCCTAAGTTTTCAAATAGCTATTGATCTTAAGGATCAGTGAAATTCATACACACCACTTGATTGGATTATCTTCATCTGACATTGGTGATGCTAAGTAAGTGTTGACACAGTGGATTGCACCCTTTGAAAGGAAACTTATCTCCTTTATTCCATGTGGCACAATGGAGACATTCCTCTCGCTGTGGGTAGCAAGTTTGAGGAATGAATCTCTAGATTAAGGGCTAGCTCCCCTTGATGCACCTTGAGGCCCTATATTTCTACTATTAACAATGGGGGGGAGGGTCAAAAGAGAGAGGGATACTACAAATGTAGAACCTAACTAAAGTGGTGATGCAATAGAATTGATTGGTCTACTTAGTTTTTTACCTACACTTTGCACCAAAGGAGTGGACAGGCACTTATTTTGAATAAGAAACTAAACTACATCAATGCTTCAAGAAGGGGTTTTATGGACGTATAATGAGGAAGAACCTACTAGAGGTGCTCTAAAGGCACACTGTTGGATGGTTGTTCACTTGCACCTATACTTCAACCTAGATGCTTCTTGTTGACCTACAAAAGAAGATCAAGAAGACACTAGATACACTGGCATCAACCTATGAAAACATTTAAAATAAATGACTGAACATAAGATAATATACAAGCATATCCAAAAGTGCAAAAATAAAATGGAGGTAAAACACTTCTTTTGATTAAAGGTAAATTTCTTCAGGGCTTCACCCTATAAAACTGAGAGATCCTTTCTTCAAAACTGAGAGGTTACAATCTATAGAGAAAAATGGAGAAAGATCCTTCACTAGTCAAGAGCAAGAGGCCCATACTACATTAAACACTTCTACATTAAAGAATTTACCCATGATACTATCGCTTATCATTAAATGTGCTTGTGAAAGCCATGTTGTAGGTGTCTCATATATTGACTTTGCTGCTTGGGCGTATTAAACACTCTTGTAAGAGTATGGGTCGCTTCTCTCAATAACCGACCAAGCCATCTCTCTTCATGTCATGGGCCATGGTCTTCTTTAAATTCTCATGCAACTAGCTACTTATTAATGTCAAAATAAGGAAAAATAAGCCACTCCCTTGAATGCTAGCACAATTCTCTTAATGGCTATTCAGTGGAAACTATTCCACTTGCAAGCATTTACTTCTTCCACTGACACCTTCTGTGCCACCTAGCATGGTCTAGTTCATCCCTCTACTTGATTTGTTATGCCACTTGGAGCATTCTGAGTGTTTTTCTTATATGTTCATGGCTATGTTCTATATTTCCCATTTTGCTTTTCTCTTTTCTGTAATTTCTTATCTTTTTTCTTTACCATTCGGGCCTCTCAGGGCTATCTCCTTCTTTTCTCGGGCACTTTCCTTCATTGGTCTCTAAGTCTCCCTTTGGGCTTCCTCTTTGGCATGTTTTTGAATTTATTTAGGCAAAATGCTCGAAGGAATTCCTTTAGACATTTTTTTTGAAGGACCTCTTCCTTCACGCTTTCCACTTGTGAGTTCTTTCAGACAAAATCTCCAAACAAATTCTTTTGGGCATTTTGTCTGAAAGAATTGTTCTTTGGCCTCTCTCCAATGGTTAAACCATCACCTTAAAATTGACATCCATTGGCCTGTCATCTCATTTGAAAACTAATGGCTATTTTTCTACCCTAAATTTGACGTTCGTGGGCCTGTCACCAAATATTTAAACTCCAATGGCAAGCTTATTGCCTTAAAATTGATGTCCACAAGCCTGTCACCCCCTTTTGGTAATCCTTTCAGCCCTTTGCAAATGGACTCTTTTTAAGGGAAAGTGACCCTTTAAAAAAATGGAAAGGTCCTCTTCTCACGACTAAGTGTCCTTTGAAAGGGCACCTACCCTTTGGACTCTTGTATTCTGAATTCCTTTGGGTTTTCTTCACTCACCAAATTTCTTCAGACAAAATGTCTGAAGGAATTCCTTTGGACATTTTACCCTGAAGAAATTCATGCCTCGAGCATTCCTCCTTCGATTTCCTTCAAACATTTTGTCTGAAGGAATCCCTTCTTTGGCTTGTCATGTTCCCTAAATGAATCCTTTTTTTACAGGATTTTTGCCTTGGATTTTTTGCAAACGGACCCTCTACCCTCTGCAAGGACACCTTGAGCCCAAGGCTACCCTTTGGGCTTTTTTCAAAGGTCCATTTCATCACTTTCCTACCCTTCGCAAGCACACTTTGATCTCTGAGTCACATTTTGAAAGAATTTGTTAAGGCCTTGTTTAGCATGCGAGTGCCCTCCATAAGGGCACCTACCCTTTGGAATTTTTGTAAAAGACCCCTGCCTCTTTGAACTTGGTCCATTTTGTCGATAAAAGGCCCACCCAAAGTAACATGTTTGCCTTGATAAACATCTAGGATTAAAATGAGTTCCAAATCAACCCAAATGATCACCAGACTCAAAACACTTGACGATTAGAAGGAAGGAAATCTTGGTTTTTCACGAAAAGAGGCCTATCATAGAGAAAACCCATAAAAATACTGTGGGGTGAACTTGTCAGAAACTGGCTAACAGAGCCTGCAAGGAAAAGGAAAGGGAGTGCTCAATTTTGACTAGCAAGACCAAAATTGGTCAATAGTAAGCTAGTGAAATCCATCTCACTGCTTAATTAGTACTAGAAATGTGAGATTTGGTTAAAATTAATGTAACCAATAAATTCATACTAATTATTTACTACTAGCAAGTATAACTTATGATAAATACAAGAATAATCACATTCCATACATTTAGTCCATCAAACGTAAGAATAAATCTCTATTATTATTATTATTATTCACATAAATAATAAGCATAACAAGTAAGTTTAATTACCAAATGGGTAAAATACAAACTCATAATACATTATCTACTTTTTTTAAGCAAATACAAATGTAATCCAATCAACATTTTCATAGTATATTACACATAATTACAGCCAACAGTCATAATGATTATAAAAGACAAATAAATCATAAACAAGAGCATAATCTATCATCTTATTAAACATTGTAGGAGGCTTTATGCATATAATTATAGTACTCAATCCTTAGGATTGTATGACTTCATTTCTAGTCAAAGCTATAATTATAGGCACACATCTGATGTATGCATATAAGCTATATATGTATATGTGAACCTAAGTTCACATATAGATATATATCATATATTTATATAATTTGCATATATATATATATATCTATGTTTTGTCATACTATAGTATTTTCCATTTACTTCTAGACTATAAAATTCAAAAACTTTTTATGGACAAGTAAATAGATCTAAATAGGGTCTCAACATTTCATATAGCCCCCAATTATATTCACAATAAACTACATAATAGATATAGTCTGATTATGATGAAAACCATTCCAAATCTAATACCCTACTTTTTCCTTTTTAATTAAGTCCCTCGACTATATAAGTATTATTGGAAACATAATATAATAAACAAAAGACCAATACTATGCCTTGTTTATCTGTTGGAGGTTTATAAATTTACTGAGGTTCTAAGTGTATCTCATAATCAAATCATTTTCTAAAACAAATATACCAGACCTTTACTTATTTGTAGACATTCCTAAAGATGTAAACTATTATTGGAAACATAATATAGTAAACAAAATACCAATACTATGCCTTGTTTATCTGTTGGAGGTTTAGAAGATGATTACATTATACATATAATTGTTCAAATAACATATAATTGATATGACCTTGCCTTTTGTATTTCTAAAAACATACTCTATTCTTATTTATATACTCGGTTTGTAACCAAAGATACATAATCTGTTTCCTTATGGATTCTCAATGATTAATGCATAATACTATAATTCATTTGAATATATGAACATAATTCTGAGTATTAATAAACACACAGTTCATGTAATATAAATTTATTTTTAGTTTGTATACAAAAATACATAGTTTGATTTTATATTAATTTGCAATGTTAAAGACTTATGGCAATGGCTTCAACATATATACATAAACTCTAAATTTTGTGCAATATATGTATACTCATTCTACATGTATATATATAGATATATGTCCAATTCAAAATTTTAAGTGCACACAAAGCATATATAAATATATATACTCTATATATATATATTTTCCCTAAATGCCCAACCCATGTAATCTATGCATATATACATAAGTTCGATGTAAGAAATGACTTCCTTTCATTTATATTTCTATTCATGGTTTTAACTGATAAAACACATAGTCGACTTACCACCCAAATTGATAGTCTCATCATTATACAACCTTAATCAAATCAATATTTATAATATAAATATATACTAAATGAATCGACAATAAACATGATTCCTAGTTAATTTGTTTGAAATCTTTTGGACTCAGACCTTGTTTACATAAAGCACTCAGGACATGTATAATACCCTTGTATTTAACTATATATAATAATGACCAATGGAGAGAGAGAGAGAGAGAGAGAGAGAGAGAGAGAGAGAGAGAGAGAGAGAGAGAGAGAGAGAGTGTGTGTGTGTATCACCTGATCAATGTTCTGTTTTGATCTAGAGCTTTGTATTGTCAAGCATATAGATTCATTTATCCTAAATGGCTTAACACATAATTCAATCTAGTTTGCAATCTTAGGAGTTTTAGAGGATATTTGGCTTAGTTTTTTGGATGATCATGCCATCTAAAGGCCAAACTCTTATCCAAAGACAAAATACAATTTATTTTCAAAACCTTATTAATCCAAACTAAACACATAAGTCTTTAAGAAAATAAAAATAATTACTTTACCAACCTCAATATCACTTCAAATCTGTAATAGAATGAACCAACTTTCTTTCTCCTTTCTACTTTGAACTTTCTTTCTCCTCTTCTTCATCATGCCATACTCCCCTCTCAACTTGCCTCTTATCATATTTTACTCACCCATATCTTACCAACACCGAGTCTTGCATGTAATTTCTCTAAAAGTTGTTGTCACCATGCATAGACCTTATTATTCTTTAACTCAACTAAACTCTCTGTTAAATTTCATTATCCAAACCAGAAAACCCTAATTTTTGCCTTAAATCTTCCCCTAATTTCTTTATTTATTGTTTTATTCACTTCAAAACTTTGCATGATAAACTACGTTACTAGCCCGAGTTTCCCACTCAAGAAAAGTCCACTTTAAACATTTATTCAAAATGATAACTTCAACTTTTAAATCTCAACATAGTATATGCATGATAATCAAATACTAGGTTTATAATTCAATCTTTGTAATAGTTTTGAAAAGATAAACAATATCACAATATTGTAACTAATAATAAATTTAATGATATTTTCTAATCCAAAATGTAAATCAGATCATTATTATTCTAATCATAATAGTATTATAGTAACATAATTGTTGCATTATTACTATTTTATATAGAATAAATACATATTTTGTTATCTTTATAACTTATGGCTTATATTGATATTCTCTAGTATCAATGATAAAAAGCTAAGGTTTGAAAACATTGAAAAGACATTTTTGTTAGTCTATATATAATAGTAATTAGATATTATCCATATAATTTTCACATTCCCAAAATCATAAACAAACATGAATACATAATATAATCATACTGCAACATTATGCACTAATTCTACGCCATATATACATAATATGATTACTTACAAGATTTATTACATATATATATATATATATATATATATATATTAGACTGAACTAACACTCACTAACACACAAAATCTAATAGTTAATTGAAAATAATTTAAAAAAAACATACTAACTCTAATAATACACACACAAAATGCATATAACATGTATCAACTAATATGGTGTTTGCAGGGGATTTAACAGTTCCTTTGTCATCTTTCAGCATATCCATCTACATCACCCTCACTAATGATGCTCTCCATTTGTCATGATTTGAAAGATGAACTTTCCTGCATCTAACTCATGACAAGAAGGTAGTTAACCCAATACATCATGATATATATCATAAAATAATGTTTTAACAATAATTTACATAATCATAATGTACAAAATTTAGAATATAGCCAACTCATAGCAATGAAATCATGAAATCCAAGTAACATGCAATTGTCCCATAAAAACTTATGACTTATAGTTTAGTTAAAAAGTAACAAATTAATCTAACAATCATAATAATCTATGGACAATTAGGTAAATCAACTTTGTGAGAAATCAGGATATAGCATCTTTCCCCCCTAAAGTTGGTCATCATCTTGATGACACTTATTTAAATAATAGTTCTAAATAACAAACATTATTTAGCAAAAAAATAACATAGTATGAAGCATCAAATCAAGCAAAAAAATGTGTAAATAGCCTTTAGAACTCCTCAAAGTCCTCCTAAGTAACACTATCCTTAGAGTATAAGTCCCACAAGACCTTGCAGTGTGACACTTCTCTATATGTAAACAAATTTTATGAATGCCAATTACTTTGATTAGTTCTAGCATGACCACCCTGTGATCCAAAACCTACAAAACATTCCAATCCAACACATGTGAAGGATCAACTATATACTTTTTAAGATAAGATACATGGAAGACATTATGCAATAAAGCTAGGACTGGTGGCAATACAAGCCTATACACTATATGATTGACCACTTCTAAGACTTTGAAGGGTTCCACAAATCTCAGTGAAAGTTTTATTGACTTCTCAAATTTAATCAAGCTTTTTTACATCTTAACCCACAAGAATACTTTATCATCTACTAAAAACTACTTAGTTTTTCTCTTCAGATCAACATAGCTCTTTTGCCTATCATTGGCATCAGCTAATCTCTACCTGATTATTCTAACTTGATCTTCCATTTTTGAAAGTATCTCAAGTCCAAAGACTATCTTGTCTTCCAATCTATCCCAACTAATTGGTGTCCTACATCTTCTTTCATAAAGTGCTTCAAATGGTGCCATCTTTAAAGATGGTATGAGTTATTGTATGCAAACTCCACCAATGGAAGATGTTTTTCCACTTGTATTATTGATCCATGTAATACATATAAAAAATTTGATCCTCTAACACCTAACTAACTCACTCAATTTGATGATCAGTCTATGAGTAATATGAAGTACTAAAGTTTAGTTGTGTACCCAAGGCTAAATTTAGAGTTAACTAAAACCTAGAAGTCATCCTCAAATCATGATTTGAAATGATATTCTCTAGAAATTTATGCAATCGATACACTTCCTTTATGAATCTCTTCACAAGAGTTGGTGCATCATCTGTCAAATTACTTGGTATAAAATGTACTACCTTGGTTAGTTTATCAATTATAACCAAGATCATGTCATGCTTATTCCATGATAACTTAAATCATTGGGCAAAGTCCATACTAATCACTTGCCATTTCTAATCTAGTATGTCATATGGATACAACAATCTAGCTAGATGCACATGTTAAATGTTTACTCATTGACATTTCAAACAACGTGACATAAAGTATATGGCATCTTTCTTGATTCCATTCTAGAAATAAAGTGGTCTAAGCTCTGCCATGAGATTGGTTACTTTTATATGTCCTAAATATGCGGTATTGTGTAGTTTTTTTAGCATTGTGCTCTTCAAATTCTCTCTATCTAGAAAATACAACCTTCTGTTATTCTTTCTTCCAAAGAAAAAATTGTAACTTTATTCATTGGAAAAAGCTACAATGTGAAGATGTAAGAAGCATTAACAACAGCAAACCAGAATCCTCAAATGCCATAGAGTCCAACCAAAACAAACAAAATGGAGTCCAAAAAAAAACCCCAAAAGAGAAAATACCAAAATGAAAATATGAAAAAAAACACCATAAGAGGGCCAATGGAGCTCACAACCTACCTCCCTACAATGAAAAGGACATGTAAAACAAACCCCCACCACGCAACAAAACAATTGAAAGGTGCCATAAAGCTATACATAGTAGCATAAAAAAAAATGTGGTAATCACAACTACAATCATAGAAGAAATGACACAACATTACCCATTGTCATCACACATCAAGACTAATACAACATGTCCTCAGGCAAAGTATGTCAAAAAAAACCAAAAAAATAGGCCCAAAAGAGTCAAAACACAAGAATGAATCTGCCCCATAACAAAAGTGCCAAGAGAATCTCCCAGAAAAAGAGTAAAAATAATAGGTCCAATTAGGGGAAACCACCACCACAAAGCTATGAGAAAACAACTAATTCTCATAAAAGTTGCTATAGATAGTGGGCTACAAAATGCCCTCCTTTGTCTCCATCTATACCCACTAATCAGTGTCCAATAGGAGACCTTCTTTGGACAATACATTCACCTTAGAATTAAGCTCCCAATAAACATGCTTGAATGATACATAAATGAAGGCCTTAACCATAAGAGTAATCTGCTCAAAAAGTGGAGACAAAAAAAGGATTTCCATTCTATTAACCTTTTGCATCCAGTTAAGGATTTCAAGTGAATCACTCATCACTTGAAATTTGGAGGTATTATAATCCCAAGCCAACTTAAGGAGTAACTTGAGAGCAAGTAATTCAGCAAAATTATTAGTGCCCATCTCCAAACTAGCTTTGAACTAATAAAAATGATTGTTGTTGATGTACATGACACCACTAGCACCACAATGACCTAAATTACCTTGATATGCCCCATCAAAATATCCCCAAGGCATGGTAGAATCGATCACCAGCAGAGATATCTATCTAGGGACCTTGAATTTCATACTTTTCTTTAGGCCTTCAAAAACATTGCTAATCTAATTAACAGTCTGAAAAGGAGGAATGAAAGTATTTTTGAAAATGTTCGCATTCCTCACCAGCCAAATCCCCCAAGCAACAATAAAGGGTAAGGCTCCAAATTACTATAAATTCAAGTTAGTAAACCAAGTATGCATACAAACTTCAAGAGAATCCCCATGATACGCATTGGGACTCTTAATCATAACCCTCAAATCATCCCAAACATCCTATGTATAAGGGCATATAATAAAAAGATGATTAATGGTTTCCAAATCAGATTTGCATAGAGTACATCTACCTGGTCCCTACCATCCTCTTCTCAAAAATGTTTAAGAATTTTATTATTAAAAGCTAACCACATGAATGTTTTGGTTTTTAAAGGAGTTTTGACCTTCCAAATAGGTTTCCACCACCAAAGCAGATTCACAGGACCACTAAAAGAAAACATTACTTTGTAGCCAAGTTTAGCAGTGTATTCCTCCTATGAGGGTTTTTAATCCAGATAATTTCATCCTTAACCCTAGTTTTGATTTGACCATGGCTGCAAACCAAAGTTCCCACATATTCATTCTAGAGATCACTATCTCTTCCCACAAGACCCAAAGGCTGAGCCTTTAACCATCCTTGTCATCAAAGAGAGGTAGTGGTAGGATCAATAACATGAGATAAAGTAGTATAACCAACATCTTGAAGTCACTAAATAATGTTAATTGGAAGCTTATGAGTGTTACCACTCCCCACCCAAGGATCAACTCCAATCCAAACTTCCATACCATTAACAATTTTCCAAGCCAACCAATTACCAACCAAAGGGAAAGCTAAAACCAAAGCCTTCCAGCTATTAGTGACACAACCCATAATCCAATTGACAAAATGAGTATTGAAACCAATATGACGTAGAAAAAATCTAAGATACATCGAACTCACCCTATCATAAGCTTTAGATAAATCCAGTTTGATGATAGTGGCAAGTAATTTCTTAAGCTTGATAGAGTGTAAACCTTCTTGTGCAACTCCAACTACATCTTGTATTTGTCTTCCACTCAAAAAACCAAATTATTCTTTAGATATGGAGTCTGAAAAAACTTTCTTGATTCTGATACTAATGACCTTAACAATAATTTTATAAAGATAATTGCAAAGAGATATAGGTCTAAAATCATCAAAAGTTTTAGGTCTATCTTTTTTCAGAATCAAAGCTATGATTGTAGAGTTAATATCTGAAGGAATCCTCCTAGAAAGTTTTGTTTCTTCAGTCACCCTTAGCAAATCCCTTGTAATCAACTCAAAGAAGCCTATGAAAAACTCCACGCACCACCCATCAGGACCTAGACTTTTACTCTTCTGAAATGATAAAAGAATAGATTTGAGATCAATCTTTGAAATCAGTGCCATCATCATCTCATTATCTTCAACAAAATAAAAATTGGGAAAGTAAGAAGAAAGTTTCAAAATCTTAATAATATTGGCTTGGTCTACCTCCTTAAACACTTGTTTGAAGTGTTTAATCCCTAAATCAACGAGATCATATAAAGACCTAGCCTTAAATCCATCCTCTTTTGGCATCTCCCAAATATTGTTTATATTTTTCTAATGATTAGCAAAATTATGTAAAAATTAGTATTTTCATCACTTGCTACTAGCCAAATAGCCCTATTTTTCATACGCCATTCAGCCTCCCAAGCTATTAAAATCTCACATTTCAATTTATCTAATTCTCTAATCCTAACCTTAGCTTCAGCATTGAAGAAACCATTAACTTGAGCATCATATAACTCCACAATCTCTCTTTCATGTTGAATAATAATTTGATCTTGTCATCTAGAATAATTAAAATCCCACTGAGAAGCTGTAGCCTTAACATTCTATAAATTCATGGTAAATTGAAAACACGTAGAATCCTCCAAAGTATAATCATACCCTTTCCATGTGTTATTGACAAGTTCCTAAAACTCCACATCCTCCAACCAAGATGGATTAAACTTGAAGGGACTTGGGGGTTTACTAACCTTGTCACCAAAATGCAACAAAATAGGAAAGTGATCCGAGTCACCACCATTATCCACCCAAGACTGAATCCTTTTCCCATCTACACAAATAGCCTCCAAAACATAAAACCTATAAAGTCTTTTGGAAATATAATCTTCCCCCAACCTATTATTTCACTATATTGGAAACATTTTAATAGGTTCAACATACACTAGTCCCATTTCTAAAAAAATTATGGATAAAATAATTAGCTAGAGGATCCAAACGTCCACTACACCCCCAAACCTCAGTTTTATTCAAAGTGAAGTTAAGATCTCCACCCAAAATAATCTTATTATTTTTGAGAAAATCCATTTGCATCAGTGTATCCTATAACCAAATTTTATTAACATAGGGCCCATAAATATTGACCATCACCAAGTCTACCCCCTTTTTAAAAGAATGCAGTTGAGGCCCTAATCCTGAATAAAGGGGAAAATAATTAATAAGTCTGAAAGATCTCTCCTTCCATCCCTAAATAAGGCCTCCAAAATGGCCCTCAAAATCAAGGGAAATGAAAGCCTAGCCCTTCGATAAGGAATGCAAAATACTCTCCAGTTTGTAGCCTTCAGTCGTAGTCTATTGTAAAAAAAAGGATATCAAGATCATGTAGCTTAAGTAACCTACACAAATAAGCTTTTTTGGAGTCACTGCCCATCCCTCGAGAGTTGAGGGAGAGTACAAACATTAAGTGACTAATCCAAGGTTTGTTCTTGCTCTAAAAACCCCAATAATATTACATTATTTCCCACTTTGTATGTCCCTCATATCTTGGATTTTGGCATGTATAAGATATGACTTCCTGCCCACAACAGTCTTACACTTCTCCTTCACATAATCAGGACTTAGACCTCTCCAAACATTTCCCATTAAATCTTCATCAATCTTCTTCTTAGATCTAAGATAATAACTATTCCCACCATAGATAACAACCCCTTCCTCCAAGCATTGAGAAGACTTCAAGGATCTATGGAATGAAGGAGTATTACCCCTAAGAGAGTTAGACTCATGAGTATTCAAAACACAATTAACCTAATTAGTATCCACACATTGTCCACCATTCACACAAAGTTCCTCAATCATTTCCTCACCATCCCGCCTAGATAATGGAAAGAGGGGTAATGAATCACGCAAAGATGAATTAACAATATAAGTTAGATTAAAAGAATCAAAAAATTGGCAAGGGGAAAGAGAAGATGAAGATAACATCCCCTTGTCCCTTGTAGTAGGAATAAAAGAAGATTCTTTGGATGGTTGAGAACTAAAAATATGTCAATCCTATAATCCTACATAAGACAGAAAAGGTTTAGATTTACTCAGATCTAGAATTTGATCTGCCTAACTTCCCTCCAAATCATCCATTCGATCCTCCTCATTTGCAACCAAAACCTCCTATATCCTAAGTCAAGCCAATTTGTTAATAAGAGTTATCTTTTCTATGAGAACACAAGTTTCAGGTAAGTTAGGAATGTGTTTCACATTGTCTAAATTAATCTTCCCAAATACACCAATAACATTCTCCAGCTAGCTCATCGAAGCTTGAAAATCTTCAAAAATCTTCCCTTTCATAGATAAATCCTCAATGTTCTACTGAATCAACCCTGGAATGAGATGGTCTAAAACCTTAGGTCTCTAATGTTGTCTTGTGAAAGTCATAGAACAATCATTCGCCAAATGCCCATAAACACGACATTGAGCACAATGAAAGGGAAATTTTGAATATTCTAAAATCTAAACATATATCCAAATGCCAATAACAATCTCAATGACCTCTGGAAGACCTTCACTAAGATCCATCTCCACCAAAATTCTGGCTAAGGATCATGAGTTACTCTTAAAAATCTCCTTATCCCAATCCAAAAAAGTCCCCAAAGAGTTCTCAATCTCTTTAAGGATTTTAAAATATCACAGTTCCAAAGTAAACCTAGCATTTTGACCAAAATAGGCTGTAATGTTTTGGATTCCCATATCAGATCAAAATAAGGGGTCTATTTCTTTAGACTCAAAGCAAATGTACCCTAATACTACCTCTTTTGAAGTATCTTCAAAGCATCCTTAGCAATCCTCAAGGAGAAAGTAAACCATCCCCATGCCAAGCTATAAAAATTTAGCACATACCCAAGAAAAGGGCTCTAAACATTAACAACCCACTCCCTCAAAGTCTTAACATAGCAAGTTTTACCAAAGAATCTCTAGATAAGAGTTTTAGCTTCCATCTCCAAGACTTGATGTAAAATAATGTCTTCACCTAAAACCAAATTTGTCATTCCTTATTTTAGCTTAACACATTTATTCTTTTTCTTAGCAGTGGTCCCCAACCTTCCCAGTGTAGGAGGATCAATAAATGGTTAACCTACATACTCATCACTCTGGTGTTTTTCACCATTATAACCTTCCACAAAAAAATCACCTATGCTTCTCAAATATTCCAAATTCACCACAATTTCTCAAGATCTAATCTCCATAAATCTCAAATCCCATTCACTAGTATAACTACAAATAGGGCCCTGTATATCAGGTTTAAATCCATTTTTAAAATCCCCAAAATTGGTTGAGCAATCCCTAACCAAATTATTAAACATTTCATCCATGTCCCTCTCTACTTGCCATTTATGGAACAATTCAAAATCGTCAGGAAAGATTGATTTATCGCCACATGCATCTTAAAAAAAATTCGTAAGTTCTTCAATGTTCTCATTGAGATTGTCCACTGTCATTCAAGAATAATAAGAACAATAAAGCAAATCCTATCCAAAAAAATTTGAGAACCCAAAATCAGCCAGTGTATCCCCTAGAAATCACTCTCGATACCCAAATAAATTCACCATAATCAACCAATCCTAGGACTTGCACCCAAAACCAATCAAGGACACCATATATATATATATATATATATATATATATATATATATATATATATATATATATATATATATATATATATATATATATATATATATATAGTTAAAATGTTGATCGTGTAGATTTAGACACATAGTATTGGTGTTGGTAGTATAATTAAATGGTTACTAACCAAGGTAATTTATGCATAATGTTGTATTCTTCTGACATATTTGAGATTAGAATCAAGTTAAACCTGTAAGAAAGCTATTGGTAGTTGTAAATCTAGTCTCTTTAACCTTTGTCAGAATCCTCCCTTCTTATGCTAATGTGAGCATGACAAACACTCTCAAAAGACACATATTTCATTAAAGTATTTTGTCAAATAGTTTTCCTGCCTCCAATCTAATGTATTGGAAAGACCTTGGATACTTTTGAGAAAATGAAATTTGCTGATATGAGGCCTAGTTCACAACCTTCAAAGGATCTTCCTAGCTCGTACCAAGAAGGGAGTCATGTGGAAGTGTTTGAAAAAATCTTGAAGCAATATGCTGGCTCACGTCCCAGGGTCTTCCTCAATGAGGTATTTTTCCAAACATTTCACAGGCCTTCAACTGATTATTCTTTCTAGAGTCTTCTTCCCGATACCCAATCCTTTAAATGATAAATTCAAAGATTAGAAGGTGCCAAGGAATACTACAAAATGTAGGTGTTTGAATCTACTCCTCCCTATTCACTCCTCTTTCATAGATCATTTAATTTTCCCACATATTATTCTGTTGCCCTTTTCCATAGTCCTGCTCCTAGGTTTTTCACCCCTTCTTAAAAAACTATCCCCTTGCTCACTGCTCCTCCACATCCTTATGTTATATCTCAGAAGACCATCACTTTCTAATTTGTATCCTTTATACCTAATATTTTGAGCATTCTTAGACAAATATTTCCTAAGCTGATCATATAATTCATCTCTTGGTGAGAATTTCATCACTCAATCCCTAAAATTACTCCTGATAGTAACCATAACTATTATGTACCTTCTATGACTTAAGGCATCAACTACTCTATTTTCATTGCCTTTGATGTAATTGATTTAAAGTCATAGTCAGACAAAAACTCTAACTAGCATCTTTGATGAACATTCAAATTTAGTTGGGTGAAAATATATTTAAGTCCCAAGTTGTTAGTCTTGACCTCAAACAATTTTTCCAAGAAATAACGTGTCCAAACTTGTAAAGCATGAACAATTGCTGCAAGTTCAAGGTCATGAGGGGCATAATTCACCTCATAAGGCTTTAGCTTCTTTGAATCATAAGCTACCACTACACCATTATGCATAAGGACTCCTCTTAGCCCATCCCCAAACACATCTATGATCACTGAAATTGACCATTGACATCAAGAACTCTTAACACTAATGTTGAAGTACACCTTATTTTCAATTCCTAAAAATCTACTTCACACTTATCTAACCAGATAAAACTTTGATTCTTATGTTACATAGAGGTAATCGAATTAGCTATCTTGAAAAAAATTGAATTGAATTTCTTGATCAAAGTCATAGCCAGACAAAAATTCTAACTAGCATCTTTGATGAACATTCAAATTTAGTTGGGTGAAAATGTATTTAAGTC
The DNA here is from genome assembly GCA_037957365.1 of Torreya grandis. NCBI lineage: Eukaryota > Viridiplantae > Streptophyta > Pinopsida > Cupressales > Taxaceae > Torreya > Torreya grandis. The sequence continues at coordinate 1,284,556 of JARHVA010003620.1, read as the reverse complement.
CCAAGTTGTCAGTCTTGAGGTCAAACAATTTTTCCAAGAAATAACATGTCCAAACTTGCAAAACATGAATAATTGATGCAAGTTCAAGGTCATGAGGGGCATAATTCACCTCATAAGGCTTTAGCTTCTTTGAATCATAAGCTACCACTACACCATTATGCATAAGGACTCCTCCTAGCCCATCCCCAGACACATCTGTGATCGCTGAAAATTGACCATTGGGATCAAGAAATCTTAACACTAATGCTGAAGTACATCTTATTTTCAATTCCTAAAAAGCTACTTCACACTTATCTAACCATATAAAACTTTGATTCTTATGTTGCATAGAGGCAATTGAATTAGCTATCTTGGAAAAATTTGAATTGAATTTCCTGTAATACCCCTCTAATCCCATAAAACTTCTTACCTCATGGACATTCTTTGGTGTCGAACACACCATAATGGCTATTATCTTAGCCAGATCAACTAAAATGTCATCCACTAAGATAATATGTCCTAAATATTGCACTTTATTTTATAAAACTACACACTTGGAAAATTTACCATACAACTTGTGCTTTTGCAAATGTTGTAAAACTAGTTTCAAATTTTGAAGATGCTCTTCTTCATCTTTAGAATATATATGAATGTCATATATAAAGACAAAAAAAAATGATCTAGATAATCTATGAACATGTTATTCATGAGATTCATAAAAGCTATAGGTGCATTTGTCAACCCAAATGGTAACACTGTAAATGTTAGTGCCCATATCGAGTTCTAAAATGTTGCCTTAGGAATATCCTCATCTTTTATCCGTAATTGATGATATCCAGATCTAAGATCAATCTTAGAAAATACTATTGATCCTCTCATCTAATCAAAAAGATAATCTATATGAAGTATTAGATACCTATTTTTTATAATCACTTTCGTCAACATTCTATAATCAATGCAAAGTCAAAAAGTACCATCCATATTATTGAAGAAGATAATCAATGCATCCCATGCTGACACACTTGATTTGATCAACCCTTTGGATAATAAATCTAGAAGTTATGTTTTCAATTCAACCAATTCAATTGTTATCATTCTATACAATGCCTTAAATTGAGATTTTGATACTAGTTTGATAACAAAAGAGAGATCAAACTCCCATTCAGGAGGCAATCTTGGCAATTCCTTTGGAAACACATTATGAAAATTCCTAAGGAAAGGATAATATTTAATTTATGGTTCCCTATATTTCTCCATTTCATTTATCTTGATGATAAATTCTTGACATCCTTTACCTTGGGCCTTCCTGAGTTACATTGAAAAAATATACCTAAGCTTTAACTCCCTTTTCTCACCCTGAATTAGTGTTTGATTTCCAGAATTGTCTAGGCACTCAACCTTTTTTTTGATAACATTCAACCTTGGCTTTATGCTTTGTAATCCAATTGACTCCTAAGATCACATCATATGACCCTAATAGTTCTATATAAAGATCCACAATTGTTGTGAATTCTGATAGCCTAATTTCTACTTTAACTAAACACTTGTCAACTTTGACTTTAGAATCATTCCCATATTGTACCAACCATGCATTTGCCATTACTCCAACTTTTCTAGACAATTTATTTAGAATTATAAGATCTATAAAAGATTATGTAGCCCTTGTATCTATCAAAATGGAAACTAGATGTTCAAATAAAATACCTGATAGTTATATGGGTGAAGCTTGGAATTCGGCTTGTCAGTTATCAACTACCTAATGAATATGTTGTTGAAAAGTTCCTTACCGAAGGGAAAAAATTTTGTTCCTTAATTTATCTTGGGTAGATTCACGTGCAAAATGGTCACCTCCACTAATGAAGCAATCTCTTGGTGGTCCCTTCATATCAAACTATTGGTTTCCTTTGAAACTACCTTTGGAACTATTACCTAGTTTCTTGCTACTTGAACCACTATTGAATTTGGTATTCTAACTCTTAAACTAAATCTTGGAGTCTCCACTCCTTTGCTTCTAGTTCTTCTTTTTGAAAGTTGGCTTAAAACTTCCAAAACAATTCTTAAACTTGTCCCTGACTTGAGCAAGAGATTTCAACTTTTGCTCTTGCTTGACTATTTTCTCAAAGACTTGGTCCATGGTAGATGGTGCATAAATGTCCACCTCTCCACCAACCTATGGATTCAATCCCATGATGAACTTCCTAATCTTTAAGTTCTCATCTACCTGATATTGAAGAATAATCTTAGAAGCTTCATGAACTATTCCTAATACTCATTCACTTACAAATGTCCTTACTTCAAATTCTAAAAATCTATAAGCTTTTGGTCAAAATATAACTATGGAAGCCACCATGATTTGAATAAGGTCAAAAATTGCTCCCAAGTATTGGTGGTCAAGTTCATATTCATTTCAAGTTCTTCTTAGCCCACCACGTAGTTACTTCTCTAGCCAACTGATATGCTCCCCAAATGGATTTGGTGACCTCAAAGTAGTTTCAAATATCAAAATGCTTCTCCATTTCAGCCAACCATGCTTCGACTCTATCTCCCATAATGGTTTTGTCAAACTTAGGTGGATTCACCTTTTTCATATCCCTTGCCAATTCCATGGCTACACGTGCTCTCACGTCTTGAGCTACTTCCTCGTGTCTCTACTCTTGAGGGATTTCTTGCTCAATAGGATGCTCTTCAGACTCATCTTGATGGGCTTTCTCCTCATGTCCATGAATTTCCTATTATAGGGCTACTCATGGTTGGAAGAATCTTATCCAACGTTACTGTTTGCTCAATGGAAAATTGGTTAGGGTCAAATGGAGGGTTATTGTCATTGATATTTAAATGATATTCTCCATATACTCTTGCTCTCACCATTCTTCTTTATATTAACAAAAGAATATGAAAATGTTATTAGACTCATTAAGTCCTAGGGTTAGAGCCATAGGTCTGATACTACAATGTAACATCCCCACAATGATTTACTAGAATAACATATATATATATATATATGTATGTATATGTGTGTGTGTATATATATATGTATGTGTGTGTGTGTGTGTGTGTGTGTGTGTGTGTGTGTGTGTGTGTGTGTGTGTATGTGTGTGTGTGTATGTATGTATACATAATATATATACATACATACATACATACAAATGTTACATGTTTACTTTATGTTTAACATACTTAGTATGCTTAGATCACTAATTAGATTATCATGGTGTAATCTAATGAAAGAATACATACATACATACATATATATATATACATATATATATATATATATATATATATATATATATATATATATATATATATATATGTATATATATATGTATGTATGTATGTATGTATGTATTCTTTCATTAGATTACACCATGATAATCTAATTAGTGATCTAAGCATACTAAGTATGTTAAACATAAAGTAAACATGTAACATTAATAGTTACAAACCACTAACATCACATGTAACAAAACATAATTGCATAAGGAAAGTAATTATATAAAATCTAGTCATGGCAAAATATGTAACCGATAATACAACCACTACTATCAATGTAAAATATGTAACCAATTACAATATCCATCAAGCATAATGTTTCATTACTAAATATAAAAATTGATACAATGCTCCATAGAGTATGAGTCTCATGAACTCCAGTATCTCTGATAATTTCAAGTGTAGTCTCCAATAAGTACTGTAATAGAGAGGGAGAGCATCATCTGAGTGTTTTTTCACATGAACCACAGACCATAGATCCCCCATACAATCTCACAAACAAGAAATGTCCCTCCCTTCACGGATGGGTAGATAGTGATGGTGCAATAATCCATAGAGACATGCTACTACCCATGTGTTTTAAGATTTATAATACATGATGTGTACCATAAATAAAATACGTCCTAACATGATATTGCATAAACATATAAATCATACATATGAAATGATAATGTCTATCTAAACATTACTTTGGACAAAGTTTTCAAGTAGCTATTGATCTCAAGGATTAGTCAATTTCATTCACACCACTTGATCATATTACCTTCATTTGACATTGGTGATGCTAAGTAAGCTAGTGAAGTCCATCTCACTGCTTAGTTTGTACCAACAATGCGAGATTTGCTTAAAATTAATGTGACCAATGGATTCATAATGATTAGTTCCTACTAGCAAGTATAATTTATGCTAAATACATGAATAATCACATTACATACATTTAGTATGTCAAACGTAAGAATGAATCTCTATTATTATTCATCACATAAATAATAAGCATAACAATTAACTTTAATTACCAAATGGGTAAAATACAAACTCATACTACATGATCTACTTTCCGTAAGCAAATATAAATGTAATGCAATCAACATTTTCATAGTATATTGCACATAATTACAACCAACAATCATAATGATTATAAAAGACAAATAACTCATAACCAAGAGCATAATCTATCATCTTATTAAACATCTTACGAGGATTTATGCATATAATTATAGTACTCAAACATTAGGATTATGTGACTTCATTTCTATTCAAAACTATAATAATAGGCACGTATTCGATGTATGCATATAAGGTATATATGTGTATGTGAGCCTAATTTGACATATATATATATATATATATATATATATATATATATATATATATATATATATATATATGTCAAATTAGGCTCACATACACATATATACCTTATATGCATACATCGAATACGTGCCTATTATTATAGTTTTGAATAGAAATGAAGGCACATAATCACATTACATACATTTAGTATGTCAAACGTAAGAATGAATCTCTATTATTATTCATCACATAAATAATAAGCATAACAATTAACTTTAATTACCAAATGGGTAAAATACAAACTCATACTACATGATCTACTTTCCGTAAGCAAATATAAATGTAATGCAATCAACATTTTCATAGTATATTGCACATAATTACAACCAACAATCATAATGATTATAAAAGACAAATAACTCATAACCAAGAGCATAATCTATCATCTTATTAAACATCTTAGGAGGATTTATGCATATAATTATAGTACTCAAACATTAGGATTATGTGACTTCATTTCTATTCAAAACTATAATAATAGGCACGTATTCGATGTATGCATATAAGGTATATATGTATATGTGAGCCTAATTTGACATATATATATATATATATATATATATATATATATATATACATATATATCTATATATACACACACACACACACATATATATATACATATATATACATATATACATACATATATACATATATACATATATATATATATATATACATATATATATACATACATATATATATATATATATATACATATATATATATACATACATATATATATATACATACATATATATATATATATATACATATATATATATATATACATATATATACATATATATATATATATATATATATATATACATATATATACATATATATATATATATATATATATATATATATATATATTATGTCATATATATACTGTCATACTATAGAATTTTCCATTTTCTTCTAGACTATAAAATGCAATAACTTTTTATGAACAAGCAAATAGATCTAAATAGGGTCTCAACATTTCCTATAACCCCCAATTAGATTCACAATAAACTACATAATAGATACAGTACGATTATGATAAAAACCAAATCTAATACCCTATTTTTTCTTTTTTAATTTAAGTCGCTTGACTAGATAAGTATTATTGGAAATAGAATATAATAAATAAAAGACCAATATTGTACCTTGTTTATATGTTGGAGGTTTATAACTTTACTAAGGTTCTAAGTGTATCTCATAATCAAACTGACTTATAAAACAAAGATATTAGACCTTTAATTATTTGTATACATTCCTAATGATGTAAAGTATACACAAACATCGCTCATGCTTTAACACAGATGATTTTATATCATCATTGTATTAGAAGATGATTACATTATACATATATGTCTCCCTAGTTTGACTGTTCAAATACCATATAATTGATATGACCTTCCCTTTTATATTTCTAAAAACATACTCTGTTCCTATATATATACTTAGTTTGTAACCAGAGATACATAGTCCATTTCTTTATGTATTCTCAGTGATTAATGCATAACACTATAATTCATCTGAATGTATGAACATAGTTTTAAGTATTAATAAACACACAGTCCATGTAATATATATTTATTTTTAGTTTGTATACAAAAATACACGGTCTGATTGTATATAAATTCACAATGTTAAAGACTTATGATAATGGCTTCAACATATATACATAAACACTAAATTTCATGCAATATATGTATACTCATTCTACATGTGTATATAGATATATGTCCTGTTCAAAATTTTATGTGCATACAGACCATTACTCTGTATTTATTAAATTTCACTGAATAACCAGTCCATGTAATATATGTATATATACACAAGTTCAAAGTAAGAAATCATTTCCTTTCATTAATATTTATGTTCATGGTTTTAACTGACAAAACACATAGTTGACTTACCACCCAAATCGACAGTCTCATCATTATACAGGTTTAATCAAATTGACAGTCATAATATAAATATATACTAAATGAATCGATAATAAACATTATTCCAATTTAATCCGTTTAAAAAAAATTCAACTCAAACCCTGTTTACATAAAACACTCAAGCCCTGTATAATACCCTTGTGTGTGTGTATATATAAATATATTCTCCATTGGTAATTATTATATATATTTGAGCATATATATATATATATAGCATATTGCTCATATGTATACATATTTGGAGTTTCAAAAACTCAATATGTATGTATGTATATATATCACCTGCCCAAGGTTCTATTTTGAGCTAGGGCTTTGTATCATCAAACATCTAGACTCATGTATCTTAAATGACTTAACACATAATTCAATCTAGTTTGTAGTCTTAGGGTTTTTAGAGGATATTTGGCTTAGTTATGTGGATTTTCATGCCATCCACAACTAAGCTTGTATCCAAATATAAAATACAATTTATTTTCAAAACCCTAGTAATCCAAACTAAACACATAATTCTTTTAAGTAAATAAAAATAATTACTTCACCAACCTCAATATTGCTTCCAATCTGTAACAAAATGAACCAAATTTCTTTCTCCTTTTTATTTTTCAAATTTTTTATCCTTTTTGCCATTGTGCCACACTCCCCTATCAACTTGCCTCTTATCATATTCTACTCTCCTATCTCTTACCAACATTGAGTCTTGCATGTAACTTCTCAAAAACTCACAGTCACCATACATAAACTTTGTTATTCTATAACTCAACTAAACTCTCTATTATCTTTCATTATATAAAGCAGAAAGCCCTAATTTTTGCCTTAAATCTTCCCCCATTTTCCTTATCTATTATTTTATTCATTTCAAAACCTGGCATGATAAACTATGTTACTCAAGAAAATTCCACTTTAAACATTTATTCAAAATGATAGCTTCAACTTTTAAATCTCAACGTAGTGTATGCATGATAATAAAAGACTAGGTTTATAATGCAATCTTTGTAATAGTTTTGAAAATATAAACAATATCATAATATTGTAACTAACAATAAAGTCAATGATATTTTCTTATCCAAAATGTAAATTGGATAATTATTATTCTAATCATAATAGTATTATAGTAACATAATTTTCATATTATTACTATTTTATATAGACTATATACGTTTTTTGTTATCTTTATAACTTATGTCTTATATTAATACTCTCGAATATCAATGATAACAAGCTAATGTTTTAAAACAACGCAAAAACATTTTCTTTTGTCTATATATAATAGCAATCAGATATTATCCATATAATTTTCACATTCCCAAAATCATAAACAAATACGAGTACATAATATAATCATACTACAACATTATGCACTAAGTCTACATAATATATAAATAATGCAATCACATATAAGATTTATTCCATATATATGTACTAAACTGAAATAACACTCACTAACATGCAAAATCTAATATTTAAATGCAAATAACTTAAAAAAAACATACTAACTCTAATAATCCACACACATAATGCATATAACATGTATCAACTAATGTGGTGTGTGCAGGGGTTTTAGCATTTCCTCTGTCATCCTTCACCATCTCCATTGATGTCACCCTCTTTGATGATTCTCACCCTCCATCATGCTCCAAGGGATGAACTATCTTGCATCCAACTCATGACAAGAAGGTAGTTAATCTAATACATCATGATATATATATCATAAAACAATGTTGTAACAATAATTTACATAATCATAATGTACATAATTCATAATATAGCCAACTCATAGAAATGAAATCATGAAATCCAAGTAACATATAACTGTCCCATAACAACTTATGACTTATAGTTTAGTTAAGAAATAACAAATCAATCTAACAACCATACTAATCCAAAGATAATTAGGTAAATTAACTTAGTGAGAAATCAGGATGTAACATCCAAGCCCTCAACCTGAGCATAGTGTCATTTTAGAAGCCTCAACAAATTACTCATAGCATGGGTTTTCCCTATCATATTGATCATGTTCATGGGTTGTTTGTAAACCATAACGTCTAGATTTGGGTTTGAGCTTCAAGCACCATCAACCATATAAAAAATCCATTCTCGTGTTCCCTATCATGGTGTTCTCCAACTCTATATGTGTGTGTGTGTGTGTGTGTACATACATACATATCAACAATTCCAAAAAATAAGTGTAAAAAATAATGTGGAAGCCCACTACATGATTAAATTCAAAAAAATGGAAAAAGATAAAAGAACACTTGCTTGGAAAGCACAAATAAGAAATGGATAAATATTCCCATGAAAATCCTTCTCTTCTCCACAAAAGTCTTCTTCCCCACCCAAAAAAAAGTGTGTCCTAGATTCTTGAATATGCTTTCATTATTCAGAGCATAATTTAGCTCATAAGGTTAAAGTTTTCATGACTCGTAGACCACATCTTGGCCTTCTTTCATTAGCACTCCTCCTAACCTATCTCTTGAAGCATCTATAATGACAATGACATTTCTATTTAGGTATAATATTTTTAGTGCCGAAGCTAAATTTTGATTTTCCTTAAGAAGTTAAAAATTCAACTTCACACTATTCTAATCAATCAAAATTTAGGCTTTTTTTTTGTAAGGAGGTGATGAAATTGGCTACCTTTGAAAAGTTTGTATCAAGCTTCCTATAATATCCAGCCAACCCCATAAAATTATGAACCTCATGAACATTTTGAGGTATGAGTTAACCCATGATTTCCTAGATCTCAATTGGATCAACTGAGATACCATTTGCTAATATTATATGTCCCAAATAGTGTGCCTTTATCTAGAATAAAACACACTTTGACAACTTACAGTATAGTTTATATTATCTCAATCATTTCAGAATAAACTATAAATGTTTTATATGTTCTTCCTTGTTCATGAAACCATAGGTGTGCATGTGAATTCTATAAACCTATGAAAATTGGGAAAGTGTAATGGTTTGAGCTGACCCAAATCACCACCATTTGATGATTGACCGTTGCCTACATATCTAGTACTCTGAGAAGGGAAATCAAGCCACATGTAGTTCTCTCACCTAATGTGATTGTGCAATTATGCTCCTTCACTATATTTTTGTAGCCAATGATTTGTCTTTCATACTTGACAATGTTGGCTTTGACTTGAATTTAGTGTAGTGATCCTAGCGATAGATTATAAATTTAGGAAGAATAGGGGAAATTTTCTCAATGTGCAATAGTATATAGTTGTATACCAAATAAGTGTCCTATCCCCTTTGAATTAGACCTTGATTTGTTTATATATGAGTATAATTGGGTAGTTTCTCACACCACTGACACACTTGGTAAATGGGTCAACACTAAGAAAAGGTTTGATTTTGAAAATTATCCATTACTATGAAATGGTTAGTTTTGCTTACATTAGGTCAGTACCAACTAGCAAAATTAACTAAATATGGTGGAACTAACTTGGGTATAGGCAAACTAAATTGAGAGTCTAGAGATGTCTAAGTAAGTTATTTATCATGTTTGAAATAGATGGTGAGGTTCATATAGATGTGTAAAAATATAACATGAGGTTCAACTCATAAGATAACATGCAAGCATGAGAGAATGGCATATTAGTACCTTGTTTATGTGCTTAAGTCATGCATGGTAAATGTGTGTCAAACTTTCCATTATCATGTACTAAGTACCATATTTTAGTATCTAAAAATTCCCCCTTTTATTTTAGTAATGTAATTGCTATAGGAAAATGATAAAATTTACATCAGTGTGTATAACACACATTGTCTTTGGTATGAAGCTCTAATTGTACAAGTCACTCTATAGTAAAACCAACAATCATGTCTAGTCAATGTCTATAGATTGACAATTTTAATCCAAAACTAAATTATTAAAGTTTGAAAGAACAAGGATAAGAGTACACCTATGTGTTGGTGAAAACCATGTTACCCTTATAACTTATTTGAGATTATGCTTCCTTCTCACACATGGGTTTGGAAGGAAACACGTCCCAACTCTGATGAATATGGGGATAAGTATGTGATGTACTAACCCAAATAACTATGCAAGTAAAAGAGAGAACCATCGGGCTAAGTCCACTCAAATAAATTAAAACAACGACTATGGATGGATTATAGATTTAATTGTATGGTTTTACTCAAGTTCACTCCATGTGAAAACTAAATGCATGATCACAAGGGAATGAAAATTTTCATGCCTCTATTGTGAACACAAGATTTTCATTGTATTATTTCACTCAAGTTAACTTAATGTAGAATAGAAAGCATGATCGAAGGATAATTAACAATGTTCATGTGCCCATCATGAATTCAAATCTGATAAGTGTGAAGTGGAATGATAACCATTTTACATTCAACTAAAAACTATGTTGTTGTGTATGTGCAAGAACCAATATCATGCCCTCTAAATATGTACCAACAAATATATAATGTTGTGCATATATAGGTTGCATATGAGAACATGTATCTCAAATGTATGTGTATGTGGAAAACCTAAAATTATTTTTTCTTGTAAACTATGTGTATATGCACTCAATTATGTATGAAAATGTGCTCAAGTGTATGTAAAGTGAGTTCATATGCATGGCATGTGCCCCTGTAATCTATATCAATGTGCTAATATTTTTCATTTATCTAAACCATCTGATATGTAAACCATTTTAAAACTCTAAAATCTATACTCTAATATGATTTTCTAATCATGGAAACTTATGTATCTATGACAAATCCACTGTAAACCCCCCTTTTAGAATGAGTAATGTATATTTTAAGTCATTCATTTCAAAATAAGAGTTAATTATATCACATCATGTATAAAGACAAAATTATGTAATATAATGTGATCATGTGGAAAAAATGTCATCATAGTTATGTGTATGACGATCAAGGGATGTGTTTAAAATATGCAATAAAGAGCATATAAGTGTTATGTCTAGGTAGATGCATCATTGAAGCATCATAAAAATATGCTAAGTGCAAAGTAGATTATCATGTAATAGAGTAACAACATCAATGAAGCATAGAATAAGGTAACTAATCTAAAAAATCCATATGTATCAATGTCACATCATAGTAAAATAACATATCCATGGCACTATGTAGGATATGAGTAACTAACAAGGCATGTGTAAGCAATATAGGTCGTTCAACATGCCAAAAAGATCATAGAAAGATATAACATGTAATAGTGAAATATGTGGAATAAGATGTCGCCTATATAAACATGATCACTTGATAAAGGAAATTCTAACATATATATTTCCATGTGCAACATGTATCTCTTGCATCACACTCATATACCATGAAATAAATGTGTGTATAAAAATAATATGCCATCTTCAAAACATGTGATAAATAATGAGTGTAATCTAGAAATCATGTCATGCTTAGGTCCTGATTCTTTATTTTTTGAATACTTTGAATGTTTTTGTATTTTCTTGATTATTTGATTTTTTTTGTATTGCCCATAGATATATAATTAAGTCACCCTCATTGGGATTAAAGTTGACATATCATGACTTATCCTTGAAATCATGTCACCGCATTGACTTTTCTTCCACTCTCTCTTATTGTTCAAAATTTTCCCATGTCATTATCTTTGAATACCTTTCCTTTTACCAAGTATAATTTCCATCATGTTGGATCCTAATTGTCTTTTACTTATCTGAGAAGGAGATATATTGATCTATTTTATTCATTGTAGTGTGCATATATTTATTTTAATCCTAATGTGAGTGTCGACTAAGCAATAAAAGGTGGTACCAATATAGATGTATCAATGACCTTTGGCCCAAAAGCAATTAGTAAGCTAATATGTCTAAGGAATGTACCATAATGTGGATTACATAAGTTCTTATTGTTGATCCCCAAGTGTTGTAATAATTTTATACCACATACATTTTGGATTTGTTCTTCATTAATATAAATTTCCTATCAATAAGCACCTTTTAAATATGGTGTAATGGTCAAATATTCCTATCGAGGCCCTTTTTTGCTTGTGGTGGTTGTAGGTGGTGTCTTTGTGAAGCTTATTGTGAGTAGATCTTGCTCACATCGTATTGCCTTGATAATTCTCTCATTCTTGGATTTTTTTAATTTTCTTTTATAATCCATTGCAATGATCCATATAATGCCCTGTGATTATATGATAGCCACAATTTATTTGCATTCTCGATGTGAAAAACATCCCATGACTGGATGTTGAGTGGATGGTAATGTGATAAGATAATGATAAAGTAGTATTTGTAATATCTTTTTTATTTTATCTCAAATAATTTTTATGTATGACAGTGTTGGAGTCTTAGCATCTTCCATATCCACATTATTTACTAATGTATGATTGCTTCTTTGTCCAAGTCATGTTTTACTTCAGTGTTGCTTGAGCCTAGAGTGAAATAGTATTACAACTATTGTTGGTAATTAGAATATACTCATGATCTATCATTATTACATTTCCATTTTTTTTACTAATAAGGTTTTATAATTCATCCCTTATTTTAAATGAGTCATCTCAAAATTTTCCAACTCCAACATGTATGAATAGAGTGTGAGATATAAATCCTTCTAAAGGATTATTGTTTAAATTGTGTAATTGATCATCCATCATATCTGCCATGTTGGTATCTTCATCATCATTGTCATAATAATATGTGACTATGCCATCTTGATATTCTGAATTCACTAGTAAAGGAAGATTAGGAATAGATTTTAGTTTTTTTGTATTAACTTGTGGTTCATGTTGTGAAATTCATTTGTATATCATGATGAGTTCCTTGTCATTTTTTGTACTTGATTCTCCCACCTCATATACATGCATTCTCATATACTAGAATGGGTTTTAATGGATAAATAGTAGTATGATCTTCCAAATATGATTGTGATTTGTTCTCATTAGTTGATTGGGTCATTTTGTAATAACTTAATGGGTCATCAAGTGTTGGTTTTGAATAAGAATTAGCTTCATGAATGTATTTCATACATTTGTGTAATGTTAATGGTACCACTTTCATAACATGTATCTGTGGTCTCTAAAAAAGTAGGTTGTATTTTAACTAATTAGCAATCACATGAAAGGTATTAGGTACCATCTTGCGGCATAGTCTCATATCCAATTATATGGTTCCAATCATCTGACACAGAGTGTTAGCAATTCCCTTTGTGTGTTGATTTGATTTTTTAATTATATTAATGTTGTTCACCAATAATTTTAAGAAGGTGGGTTATAAGTGTTCAATCCATAACAGTGATCTACCAACACACATTTAACTAGGTTATTTTACACTCAAAATTTACTAAATAATAATAAATTTTTCTATCATGTGTTGTGTAATTATTCTTTGTCAAAAGTGATGACATCATTATGATCATTTAATGTATTCATAATTATAGGGGAAAAGCTATAGGTTGTGTATCAGTGGGTAGATTTATTTCCAATAATGCCTTTTATAATTTGTTTTTATATATTGTTGATCTCTTGAGTAAATCTAAGATAGAAATGTTAACACAGGTGTTCTTTAGTTGATTGATGATATTGTATCATATAGGTTGGTTAGCTTACCTTATAGAAGGTGGAGGGGTTGATGAATAAAATGTTGACTTTCTTCCTTTTTTCATGCATGATGAGGCACCCTAGCTCATTTAACATTGATAACATGGGCCACAAAATCTAAAATAAATCATGGTTGAATAATTGGAGTAGGATGGTAGCTTGTAAAACCTTGATGTATTGGGAGAGGAGGAAAAAAAATAATAATGCATGCCCTTTTGCATCTATATTAATTATAAGCATCTCAGATTGGATATTACAAAAATAGAATTTGAAGAAGTATTGGGATTGATAATTTTTAAATTTAGCCTTATTAGTGTATTTAGGTTTGATATTTTTGATCCATTTTCTTGCATAGTTGATTAAAATAAGATAGACTATCCATGTAGAACAATATGAAAAGAGTAATCCCATGACTTGTGTTAACCAATAATGTTCATTCGATATGGCCATAATTAATGTGTAGTAGTGGGGAATAATCAAAAATCAAGTTTGAAAAATAAACCCTAAGGCTGAAATATGAAACCTTAGAAGGATAAAACCCTAATGGTGTATTTAAATCAAAAATAATATCTGGAACAATAGGACAAAAACTTTAAACCTTGGTACGATGGTTTGATCAATGTGTATAGGTTCACCAATATGTTCTTCCCTAATTTTAGCTTAATACTAAGACTAACCCTAATAGGATAAAAACATATAGAGTAATTTAAATTACCAAGTGTTATTTAAGCATGAATCTAAATGTAAAACCTTGAAATTGATTATGATGATTTGAAAATTGGCATATGCTAAATGCAGTAGGTACAATAAAGGGATAAGTACTTAAATTTTATGGGTGATTATCTCACTATTAATATAACTAAAATCAAGCCCACGATTTATTTGGTTTATGATTTGTATCTCTATTTATGCAAGGTCAATTTTGTCAATCTAGATTTTACCTTAATTTGGATTTTACCTTAATTAGGATTTTACAACCCTAATTAAGATAAAAACTTGAATATAACTCTAATTGTAAAGTATGACAATTAAACATAAATATGAATGTAAACTACTGAAACAAAATTGACAACTGGCATGTGCTAAATATGGAAAGTAATAAAAAGATAAATATACTAAGCTTTTCTTATTTATTGATTAACTATGACTAACTTATGACAGTGGGAAAGGGCTAGAAGTAGGTATGTGTGTTGCTCAAATTCAAAATTGACTGTTTATTTGTGAAGGGTCATTAACATCAAACCAAGGTAGATCTGTTAATATTAATGACAAAGGTTGATGTTATTATATTTTGTTAATTTGGCTCTATGTATCCATATAGTTAACTATGATTGCTTGTGATACCTCTATATGTGTGATATTGATGCTTGATTGTGTGCACAACTTCATAAATTAGTTTCCCTCTCATTGAAACCCTAGGTCCACCCATTAAGGGTAGAAACCTATAAAAATTTGATAAGTGTAATGACTAAGCTATCATTAATCACCCTCATTTATGATCGACAAATGTTTATGTATCTGATATTCTATAAAAGAAAATCAATCCACATGTAGTTCCCCCACCTAGTATGATTTTACAAATGTGATACTTCATTATATGTATGAAACTAATGATTTGGATTTGATAGTTGACAATGCTTTATTTGACTTGGCTTTAGTGTGCTTTAGACTTGGCTTGTGACTACTTTTAGTGATAGATTAATAGTTTGGGAAGAATATGCTAAATTTGGTCTATGTATAATAATGTATATATGTTTATTTGATAGGTGCTCAGTCCACTTTGAATGATACATTGGTTTATTTATATATGAGTATAATTCAATAATATCTCATGCCAGAGCATTGTCTTCTCTATTGGAAGTAATGAACAAGTTCTTGTTTTAACCTTGCACTCAAGAACACTAGTGTTGTTACATGTGTTGATTATTGTAGTCACATTGATCACATATATCATATTATTTGTAAGGCTAGGAATGTGAAAAATATCAAGGAGATTTTTGTTCCTTAAATGTATAAATTTCAGCGTCACTGTTCTTATACCCACAACCTTTTAAGTGAATTGTCTCCTCAAAATAAATCATCACCATCATATTATTTATATTCACATAACCACTCCCTCGAAGTAGTCATATGATAGGAGGGTCTAAAGTTAATATAAGACATGTCAATGCATGCATGCGAGCTGAAGACTGCAACATATACACATTCATCTTCATCTTCATTAGTGGAGACCTTTTCAATTGAAAATTGTTCAACATATAGTGGTTTTCCATTTTTCACCTTTTTCACTCTATAGTCTTTCTTGAAGTGTTTTGTCTTGTCACAATTCCAACAATTTTGTAAGGATCTATGTACAGTATTAGATCTACCTCTAGACTTACATTTACCCCCAATCTTCCACATGTCTCTTTCTTGTAGATGATCTCACATGATTAGGTTGTCATTTGTGTAATATATTTCCACAAACTTTCCCCTCATCTCCTATAATAATAGATTTATAAATACTTTTTACACTTTTACCTTTGTTGTAGTAATAATGATTTCCATCACTAGGTTATCCCATGAGTCTAGCAAAGATCACAACAATGTGATACACCTTTCTTCATCATTCATGCTAACATCCATGAATGAAAACTATCTTACCACTATGTTTAAGGAGTTCAAGTACTATATAATAAATTCACCATCAGTCATTCACAATGAATACAATTTATTTCACACAAAAAGTTTATTGACCAATGACATGACCTGTTACAATGTTCCCAACTCATCCCAAAGAAGATTTGTAGTATTTTGAGTCAAAACATTTGGTAACATTGAATTTGATAGAACTTATATATATTTTACATCAGCATTTCCCCATTCTTCCAATTTCATTCCCATGGGTGTTTTGTCTACTACAACAATCCATTGATCTATCTACTAAGAGATCTTTCATCTTGAATTTTCATAACTCAAAATTTTAACCATTAAATTTCTAAATTTCTATCCTTGTGCTTCTAGTCATTTTATTTACACAAGATTACTCCATAAATCACCACTTCAAGGAGATTATTTATCACAAGTTACTCCAAGTTCTATAAATCTTTCAACTAATTTATGCCACAAAATATTGGGAATAACTTATGCACGATAAAAATATATAGAGGAGAACTTTGTTATGCAAAACTTACATAGAGAAAGATAAAGAAAAACTCACAGTTATGCACAATTTTCACCTAAGAAAACCCTTTGGGTAAAAAACCTAACATTGTAACGTTTTTTATTATAACATAAACTATACCATCTTATAATTCTAAACAAGGTCTCAAGGTTATGTAATCTTCATATAATGCTTTACTATATATTATAATGCACAAACTTAACTGTGCATGTTTAACATTTAACAACCTTTGCTACACATTTCCTTCCTTTTAAAAATAATGAATTTAATAGGCACTCACTTTTAATGTCTACATAATAGAGGAATTTTCATTCATCGACTACTAAGCCAAGTGGTCAATCTCTTCAATATGTCCCCATCAAAGCATCACCAAGATGTTGCTAGTACTTATTCAGTTGGACAGATGTAGTTATACAAGTGTATGAAACACTTTTAGATAACCTTTTATTCTTATACAGGTTTCATAATGCAACAACTTACTATGACTTAGCCATAACGCTTCACTTCTAACCTTCCAAAGTGTAATGAAACTATGGAGAATATCTTGTGTAGCTTTGCACTCAATCCTACACACTAAAAACTTTATGTAAATATCTTGTGAAAATCTATAATTAATCTCTCATGCTGAAAAACCTTGCATAACTATCACAGTTAGCCTCTATGCAAGTCTACATAACCATCCCTACTTGCATAGACAATGTACACAACATCCCATACAACTAGTGCTTATGAAAAACACCTTACATGAAATTATCATTGTGTAGATCCATGCAAACTTCAAACATTTACCAATAGTTTTTAGACTCAATAGATGAAGTATAGACCTAACTTGGAGCTAAAGTAGTCATAAAAACATGATAAAATATACAAGTTTACCAAAAAAGGTAAATTATGAATAATACTCTAGGAGTAAGGGTCTTGAGCCAAATTTAGGTGTCTACATAATCCCCCCATGTTGATGTGGGTATGTGAGTAAAATGCTCATGTGTTTCAAAGTACAAGTGCAAATAATTTAAACACGCACATTCGCTTACCTAGGGAAGAATGAAGGAATTTCATAAACACATGCATTGAGCTTACATTAACACTAATATCTAGTGTACCTAAAACAAATGCTAAATGGTACATGTAGTTAAATGTTCATTATATTTTTTTAATTTTTGAAAATTTGCCAAATTGAATTTAAAAAGAGAGCATAGGAATGAATACACCTACTTGGTATTGCCCCAAATTCCACATCAACAATACTTTTGATAGGTGTTAAAACATAGCCAACACTTCTCTAAGACTCATTAGAAACCCAATCCACTTCTTGATTAAGGAAGTAAATAAATTTGCCACCATTCCACTTTGTCATATTGCCTTTTTGAATATTTTGGATTTGTAAATACCATAATATATGATCCCATTTTGAGTTTAGAGGTGAATAACTTGTGCTACAACCACTCATTTAAAAATAAAAGGTTAAATGTCTCATATGTTAGGAAAAATAAATTAGTTGAAGAATGTTGCAATCATAGAAATATATGAATTTGAATCTTGCGATCATTGTAAAATTTTAAAAAGATCTTATGTTAGGAAAATTAAATTAGCCACAACATGTTATAATCCTTTAAACATATGTAATTTGATATTTCACACAATCATAATGTTTTTGAAAGTTTTTCATACAATTATGCCACATATAATCATGTAAAGTGCAATCTAGACTAAGATAGATAGTATTATATCAAACATAAGGCTATAGGGTGTGTTTCCCCCTTTATTAAAACAAATATGGTAAATAATCATTATGCCCCCAAGTGTCACAAGCGAGCCTCTAGCTAGGCTAAATAAAATAATGATAACACACACAAGTAGAATGCCCTCACAGATGCATGGTGGAAACCATGACAACATAGGCATAACATAAGCATAACACAATATGCATGATAGACACAATGGCCACAATCATAGTATAGTAATATAGTGCACTCAAGTTAGGACCACATAATGTTAGTGATCACACCCAAGTTAGTGACAAGACATGCCAAGACCTGACACACACAAGACATGATGATAAGATGATCCTCTATGAAAAAGATGCACAAAAAAATAAATACATGCATACACAAATAAGTATTTATGCACAAAAAATCAATGTATAAGTGTAATAATCATAATGTAGAATATCCATGTGATAATAAAATATATAATACACTTGTAAAAGATTTTGTAACCAATGTAATCTAGCTATATATGATAAAGGACAAGCAAATATGGATATCATCATGTAAATATCTATTGAAATGGAAATGTCCTCAATATAGGACATGTTGTCTATGAAATTGACCCCTAAGTATGAAATCTAGTCTTATGTAACATATGAATCTGCATAACACTCACACAAGACAATATTGTGGAAAGAATTTGAGTAAATTGTGGATAATGAAAACATGTAACATATATAAAACAATGTTTTTGTACATTTTAAAATTTATCAATGTTTTTGATTTTATGGTTTTTTTATAATGTTTTTGAATTTTGAAATTATGTCAATGTTTTTGCATTTGTGAATTTTCCCAATGTTTTTAAATTTTGTAAATTTTCTAATGTTTATATGTTTCAACCCCAAGATGGGAAAAAAATGAGCTATGTAGGTATCCAACATGATAAACATAACATGATAAAGTAAACAATATTATACTGACAACCATGATCTATGTAATGGTGCAGGTCAAATATGTAATATAGGTCCCAAAGTGTAGGATAAAATTGAAATGTCATGACATATCATATAGCTGACTACATGGTAAGGAAAAATGGAAAGAGGATCATAAGTTAAGGACATTGATGTATATCGGAAATATCTCTTTTCCTCCAATATGAAAATGCTCAAAGAAAGCTATATGTAGCAATGATAACAATCATATGTCAATATAGTGTGTAAATTATATGATTTGAAGTTAGGAATACATAGTGTTAATGTATATAAGAAACATTTATGGGTGAAAGTCCTCTATAATTAAATATGTGATGTATAAACCAATCAATAAATCTCAAGATGTAAATGTTGTTAAGGATGTGAAAGCTCAAACTAATGTAACAAGATAAGTCATGCAAGTAATTTGGCCTACTAATGTGATACATGTATATTCATTATAATGTGTAGGATGAAACTATGGGTGTTATGCCCCCATGGGAATATTATGCTAAATTCATGCTCAAATAAACTCATAATTAGTTAATGAGAAACATGTGAAGGCACAATTTATGGAAAATCATAAATATGCGTATATATATGTAATCAATGGAGATCATCTTAGGTGTTTCTACTAAAATCTAGTATTAGGTACTTGATATTGTCAATTTTAGCCTACCTTCACAAAATATGACTTGTCTATGCATATATGCCTCTTATTCACCATTCACTCACATCCATATGATTTTTATGATCCCCTCTCATTTTTTTATCAATCACCTATTGGAACCTCTCAATCTATGTCAAACTAGCTAAATATCGTACTTAGACATCTTTAGATCATGAGATCCATAATCCTATCTCTTGGAAATTAACCTTAGGCTTATATAGTATTTTTGATGAAACTGACTTGAGGGTGATGTTAGTGACTCTTTCTCAACAAAGGCTATCTTTCAAAATTAAATCACTCCTTTAATTCAGTGCATTTTCCTAGCACGTTTGTGACATGAGAAATTATTAAAAGGGACTAATATAAATAAAATTCAAACCCACACTTATTACTCACTTGGCACTTGTCTATCAAGCATATATATACTACTACACATTAAAAAAATCTACCCTATTCTTCTCCAATTACAATTTAGTCACTAAGAGTAGTCATTAACCAATTCTAGAAACAACACCAAGCCAAGTATCAAAAGCTAAATTCTAAGTGAATTCATATAGAAAAGTATCACAATTAAAAATTCACCTTAAAGGGAAGACTTATGCATGGCTTGACTTCCCTCTTCATATCATCGAATACATATGCATTAGTCAATCATCAATGGGGATGATTGGGGTCAGCTCATCACATTACACTTCCTATGTTTTATAGGTTTCTACCCTTCATGATCAAACCCAAGGTTTCAAGGAGAAGAAGACCAATTTATAGATTTGCACACACATTCAAGTGCCAACATCACACACAAAGGTATCATAAGAATACACAACTAATTGTATGGTGAAAAAATCCAAATCATCCCATTACAATAATGTCATCCCTAATAACTAACCCCAATGGATCTACACTAGCCTGACATTAGTGACACTACATGCATAAACAATTATTTTCATATTTAAGAGACTTACAAGCCCAATTCTAACCATTTATATTGTCATAAGTCAACATAGTTAGTCAAAAAATTATGTATCTTGATCTCTTTAGTAAATTTTATATTTAGCATAATCTACTTGTCAAATCTATTTCAGTAGTTTACATTCAATTTTTTGCTAAATTTTCATACTTTACAATATGAGTTACACTGAGGTTTCTATCTTAATTAGGGTTGTATCATCAAAATTATGTTAAAACATATTTTTAAACATAAATATTTCTCAAACCGTGTCAAACCTTGGGAAACTCTTAGGGTTTCATCCTTCAATGGTTTTCAAATTTCTACCTTAGGGTTTTATTTTCATATCTGATTTTTCATTTTTCCTCATATTAAAAATTAAACATGGCCATAATGGATGAACATATCATCTATTTTTTGACTCAAGGCATGATTTTACTCATATCATATTGTTCTACTTTGATATGTATAATTTGGATCAACAATGTAATCAAATGGATCAAATATTTATACATTGATAAGGCTGAAATTAATAATAAAAAATCTCAAACCTTCCTCAACTCATATTGTTGTAACATCCAATTTGATTTGATTCATGTTAACAAAACATAAAAGGGCATGCATGTCTCCTTTTGTTCCTCCTCCCCTGAGACTTCAGAGTTTTATCAGTTACTATTTCACTCCCATTATTTGCCCACAACTTATATTGGATTTTGTGATCCATGTTGTCACCGTTCGAAGAATTAGGGTGCCCCACCGTGTGAAATAAAATGGTTGTATTCAAAATTTCCCCTCTTAAACCCCTTCACCTCCCATGAATCAATTCAATCAACCCAAAGTATATGACAAATTTATCAATTAAAGAACACCCATGCTAAGATTTGTATTCTCGAGTTATTACAAAGATCAATAGTTTACAAGGATATATCATATGAAACATTACATGAAACAACTTTCTCTAGTAACACAAAATTGACATCCTTTGCTTTTATCATTAATACATTAAAGGATGTAAGAAAATAATCACTTTTGACAAAAAAATATTTACTCACACAATAAATAATAGAGTAAACTTTGTTACTATTTATTTACATGCAAGTGCTAAATAAAGTAGTTAAATATATATTAGTGGATAATGGCTCTGTATTAAATATTTTTAATACAATTTTATGTCAATAATTGGGTGTAAATATGGATAATATCAACAAATTAGGCCAAATCATCAAAGGATGTTATAACACATTGCACCAAGTACTTGGGACAATATCATTGAATATATAAGTAGGTTCAAAAATGGTATCTACTATATTTTAGGTTATGCCTAATCATCTAAATTGAAAATTGATTTTGGGGTCACCTTGGATACATGCCATGGAATCAGTACCATCTACATTACACCAATTTATCAATTTAATGTATGAAGGCTATCCATACACATTACCTACAAATGACAATCCTTTCAGATATTGTAAGGGGATGCAATATGTTGTTCCCCAAAAATGTCAGCTATTTTTGGGACAACATTTGAATTATTTTGGTCCTACAGACCAAAATAATCTCTTCCTTTTCCAAATTTTGTCTTGAGCATTCAAATTCCTCATTTTTCAAGCTTTTCAAAAATCTACAGACTACAAATAGGCTCATTTCTACAGGTTCAACGGGCTTCACGACTTCTGCAGGTGTGTTCAATCAAAAGAATCAATTTCTAACAATTGGTCATTGTTGGAATTGGTTCATCACCTTGGTTCAAATAGAAATTTCCATCGGCAAGCATCAGTAGCAGGTTCAACATTTGGTTCATCCACTCAGCTTTAGCACTTTGATTCATTCTTTGGTTCAATCAAACAGTTCGTCAGTTGGTTCAAAGCTTTGTTTGAAACATTGAACCAAAATTTGGTTCAACGTCTTGGTTCAACAAAAAGGTTCAAAGACTTGGTTTGAAAGTTAGTTCAAAGACATGGTTCAAAGGCAAGTTCAATGTTTGGTTCAATGCTTAGTTCATTGGCTCGATTCATTCAAATTGAACCATCAACTTGAACCATTTTTGGTTCAACCGATTGGTTCAATGTCTTGGTTCAATGGAATGGTTCATCGTCAAAATTCAAAGAAGCCTGAAGGCTATTCAAAAGACTCCCCGAAAGGTAGATACCCTTGTGGGAAGCTCTTCCTGACTCAAAATGAGTCATTTCTTAAGGCCTAAAAGGATAAGTGCAATTTGGAAAAGTGCTAAATAGAAAATCTGAAAGAAGACAAAGGAATGACGCACCTGGAAACGTCAAATTCAACACAGTGAATTAGCCATTGATCCTTTAAACATACAGACCAAAATACATTCACAGATCTCAAAGCCAAGACCAGCAAAAAGCAGAGAGGGGACAGAATAGTAAATTAAATCCAGGGCTTGATTCAATTAACCAAAAAAGGAGGAACGATGAAGATAAGATCAGATTGCCAGGAGAACATTGGAAGTTTCAACTTTCAATAAGCGCGACTTATTTCCTTGCATTGATAAAATCAAATGGGTAAAGCACCCCTAAGTTCTGGCGTGTCTCCTTAACAGATTCCAATGCAAAATGATGTATTGATTGTTCCCAAGTCCTTGAAGAGGCTATATAAGGGACTTTCTTCTATTGTAATAAGGATCTCTTTTTTGACATTTAGAACGAAACTCTGCCCAAATTGTAAGGCATTACTAAGACTTTGAGCTCAGATTGTCGATCATATTTTGTTACTGGAATAAGAAAGCAAGTGGTTTTTCAGACTTTGTGCTATAATATCTTTGTTATTGAGGAAATTGTTCTTATGTCTTTTTCTTCAATATATCTTCTATTCCTTTAATTCAACAAGAAAAATTAGTGACAACAGTCAAGAAGGTGTCCTAAAGAGTCAACTGTGGAGAGACTTTGTGCCCCCATAATTGCCTTTAGTGTGTTTTATTTTCATTTTTGTGTAAAGGACCTTGAGGCAACTTTGTGCCCTCATTGTCCTTCGTATCTTACTCTTGAGCAATCCAGGTGAAGAATTTGTGCTGCATCTCGATTTGCTGGTTATTACATCATTTGCTACATTTTGTTGTTACTACCAGGAGTGTTCTTGTGGTTTGGTGAATAGTACTTTTGAAAGAAGAGGAGTATTGTCTGTCATTTCCCCTGAGTTTTTCCTTTGATCCACGTGCATTATCTCTGAAGAAAGAGAGATGGATGGTTTGTCCTACCCATGAGTATTATTTTATATATATATATATATATATATATATAGCATACCTACAGGAAACCTCCCCTTGATGAGAGGAGAGATCAGTGTCTTTTTGATGTGGTAAAACTACACATTTGGATGACTAATCTTCCTACTGTGGCTAAAAAGACCTATTTTGTTTATCAGTACGTTGATCGACAAAATATTCAACCAACAGTTTTTGGTGACTCCACTGGGGAAGAACATGTAGTCTAAAGCCTCAAGTTTCAGATTGAAGCAGTTCCTTCCCTTATCCATTATAGAGTCTAGCGACTCCCATCTAGGTCTTACCCATTATCCATTTATATCCTTACCATTTTCATCCATCTCCATTATATTATCTGGTTTGCAAAACCAGAGCTGTTGGGAAAGAAAGTGTAATTTAAAGCCTCAAGCTTTAAGCTGAAGTTGAGCCAGTCCTTTTCCATTTTTGTTTTGTAATCTAGCAACTCCACTTAGATGTGTTATCCCTATTGTTCATAATCTGATCATGGTAGTTCGAGGCCCTTGGGGTAACTCATTTGGCCCACTTAATCTAACTCCACCCCTGCATGAGATACCACTCAATTCAAGGAAGAATTTCCCCAAATTCTTTGGTGATGGAAGAGTCCATCCTGATGAACACATTACAGCATTCACCATAGCCTGTGGTGTGATAGGGGTGGAATTTGAAGACGTGGCAGTTAGGCTTTTTGTGGAGACCCTACAAGGTGGTGCTGCAGATTGGTTCTACCATCTGCAAGTTGGATCAGTGACTGACTGAGATACACTTAAAGCCAAGTTCAAAGCAAGATTCAAGCCTGCAGAAGATGCACATGCCTTGCTAGCCTAGCTCACATAGATGAAGAAGGAGCCCCATGAACCTATGAGGGACTTCATTGCCAGGTTCAACAAGCTGAATCATAGGATTCCCATGATCGCCCAGTCGACACCTCAAAATCTCATGTGTTTCTTCATCAATTCACAGCTACTTGAAGTGAATTTTCTATTGAGACGGGCTAGACACATAGACCTTGAGGCTGCTCAAGGCTTGGCTACTAAGCTAGAAGATGATCTTATCTTGGTATGAAAGATAAGGAGAGATCCTAATAGAAATAGAGTTTCATCATCTTCTGAATATTCATCTACAAGCACCACTGACCCAATGGTGCAAAAGCTAGCAAATGAATTGCTAAACTTAAAAAGGCAAATGGCACAAAGTATGTCTTCTACTCCTCTATATAAAGATATACCAAGGAGGACATTTCCTAATTAGCCATATCAAGGCAATGCTACTAGAAGTCAAGGGTAACAAAATCATCTTCCTCCCCCACAAAGGAATCCTGCCCTTGAAGCACCTCTAACAAACTCGATAGTTGGATATTTGAAAACAAAGCATGTTTCCTATTTCCAACCTGAGTTAGAGCAAGAAAATGCCACTGATCTCTTCAGGGAGGATCTAGAAGAATCAGTTGGTGACTCCCACATTGGTTTCTTGAATTACCAGGATGAACTCAAAAGTGAAGGTGAAGTAGTCAAAGGATCATACGTAGTATTCACCAGGTCCCAGAATCAGTCAGCCCAGCAGGTTGACAAAGAGAAGACAAAGGAGCAACCCCAACCAGCAATTTCAATTGTTGAGCAAAGAACCCCTCTTCCTTTTCAATCTAAGGACCCAGTGATTACCAAAGAAGTAAGTACATCGAACATCTCTAAACCTTCTACTTCAATTTCACAAACCAGTCCTCCCCTTCCCAAAAATCAAAAGGATGAACTCCCATCTTCTCTTCCAAGCCCATTCCAATCATTTGACATGATTAATCATGTCAAGAAATCCAAAATTTAGATGACTAAGTTTGAATCCCTGCAAGCTAACCCTGAGCAATTGGACATTGATGGAGAACCAAGTGTGGACCTGTCTAAGGTAAAAATTGTGGTCACCCAAATGTCGGCCCCTGCAGCTCAAATTCTATTTGAGCTTTCAAGCAGGGGTAATTACTTCTTGACCACAAAGGATGCTCATGTCTCAGTTGATGAAGGTCCTGTAGCTGGTAATCCAGGATTTGATCCAAACAAGGCATTAGAAGAATTAGTAGGTTGCAGTATAAACAAAAAAGGATCTTCCATCTCTAATGAAGAGAAATCTGATAAGAGATCAGCTTTTGATGATGACAACAATTCTTCCACCAATGATGAAGTTGGGACTGTGTTGATATCTCCTCAAGGAAATATTCTTCCTTCATGCAATTTGCAAATCAGCAACACCTTTAACATAGTTGGATGCAAATCTTTGTTGCTCAAATTGAAGATTTCTCAAGATGAAGAAGTCAAACTCCTTCACATCAAAGGAGATGCTAAGCTGATAGTTTGTCAGGAGTTTGATGTGGACAATCCAATCATTTGCTGGACTGAATCAAAAGAACAACCAATTATGGTAATGGACCATGCTACTGCAAATCAAAATCAGGCAAAGGAATCCTTCACCAAGAGAGCAAGGAGTTATGGTTTCCAGTTTGAAGACCATATCCTACCTTGGAACAAGAAGAAGAAAAGTCCAAGAGGAAGACACAGAAAATTGGTTTCTTGGTGGAGAGTTCCATTCGCCCATCATCATTTTTGGGGACAAAATGGTTTCCTACTAGTTTATCAAGATGGCACACCATTTTCTCTACCCCACAATGGGCAGCATCTGAAACACTTCAATTCTTGAAGTATCAGATCATTGCCTCTGTATATATGTATATTTGTACAGTTTTTAATTCTATTTTGTTTCGTTTGTCTCCATTTTTGAAGCCTTTCATTTTTGGGTAGCATGACTCCGTAACCCAATGGTACACATGAAGACACTAGAGATTCTGGATTCTACTCCTTTTAATTTTTTTTGCAATTGACAGAAGTTCCCCAACTAGAGCCAGCTGTTGTTCCCCAAAAATGTCAGCTATTTTTGGGACAACATTTGAATTATTTTGGTCATACAGACCAAAATAATCTCTTCCTTTTCCAAATTTTGTCTTGAGCATTCAAATTTCTCATTTTTCAAGCTTTTCAAAAATCTACAGACTGCAAACAAGCTCATTTCTACAAGTTCAACGGGCTTCACGACTTCTGCAGGTGTGTTCAATCAAAAGAATTAGTTTCTAACAATTGGTCATTGTTGGAATTGGTTCATCGCCTTGGTTCAAATAGAAATTTCCATCGGCAAGCATCAGCAGTAGGTTCAACATTTGGTTCATCCACTCAGCTTCAACGCTTTGATTCAATCTTTGGTTCAATCAAATGGTTCGTCAGTCAGTTCAAAGCTTTATTTGAAACGTTGAACCAAAGTTTGGTTCAACGTCTTGGTTCAAAAAAAAGGTTCAAAGCCTTAGTTCAACAATTAGTTCAAAGACATGGTTCAAAGGCAAGTTCAATGTTTGGTTCAGAGCTTAGTTCATCGGCTCAGTTCATTCAAATTGAACCATCAACTTGAACCATTTTTGGTTCAACCGATTGGTTCAATGTCTTGGTTCAACGGAATGGTTCATCATCAAAATTCAAAGAAGCCCAAAGGCCATTCAAAAGATTGCCTGAAAGGTAGATACCCTTGTGGGAAGCTCTTCCTGACTCAAAACGGGTCATTTATTAAGGCCTAAAAGGACAAGTGCAATCTGGAAAAGTGCCAAACAGAAAAGTTGAAAGAAGACAAAGGAATGACACACCTGGGAATGTCAAATTCAACACAGTGAATGTTTCTAAGTATTTTTTATTTTTTCACATTCAGAAGATGAAAGAAACTATGATAATGGTCAGGGGTTAGATGATACCCAGATGAAGTTTACACACTATATCCAGATGACTGAAGGAGCTCCTCTTTGGCTGTGGAGGATGACACCTGTAGATAAGAAAGACTTAAATAAGGAAAATGTTAGACAGATAGATGGTGGACTGCCAAGCAAAACTCAATCCTAGAAGTGTAAAGACTTCCTGGAGGGATGACAGTCCACTAGTTGATAAAAGAATGTTGCTAGAAAGAGAAATGGTGAAAGACTGAACAAAATAAATACAAATAATGCGTACTTATATTCTGCAATCTATCTTCCACAGTCACCGACGTCGGTAGTTCTATCGGAGTCAGTTGGTTAAGGTTTCCGGCGTCAGTTAGGTCGTTGATGTCGGTGGGGGCAATGGGCCTTGAGACCAATGTCAGTGGGGGTAATGGGCTTTGGACGAGTTTTGGGTTTGTCTGTGATCACCAGAATGATCTGGGTGTCTGTGGGAGTTTAATGGCTTGTGCAAGATTTGTAGGATAGAGAGTATGGCCTAAAAAGGGGATCAAATAGAGGATAGGGGTGAAAGGGAGATAAAGATGAGGGAAGGCTTTTTAGCCTTTCTGAGAATAACAGGTTGGGTTGTGTCAATAGTGCTTAGAAATGGACAATGGACTGATTACTAATGTATCCTAAGAGTACTGAAATAAAAACCAGTAGAAATACTTAGCTCTTGGTGGAGAAGCAGAAGTGCAAAAGCCCTGTTTTTGTTATGGCTGATATGGGAGATTTCGTGCAACCTTCAATCCAGTGTGGAGTGACTGATGCAGAGTTTTTGAGCTTGGAGAGTGTTGTTGGGATGTTGATGCTTACAAGGAGTCAAGGAGCAAGAGAACTTGGAACCTAGAGCAAGAGAATTCACATTCACCGGGGGCCGTAATAGAGGTCGGATTTTACTTTTAAAGAAATCGACGTCGGTGATACCGCCAGTGTCGGTCGACTTTTGACCGACGTTGGTGGCTAAAGAATGGGAAAAGAGGCTATTTTTAGCTTTTTGACTATTCTTTCAACTGCCAGGGTTAATTGTTATTGGAAAACAATCCAAAGGCGGATTAAATAGACGTGAGAGATTAGTGGGAGGGTTGAAATGGGGTCTTAGGAAATTAAGATTTGCCATGGGGTGATGGAGGTATCCAAGGAGAGGCATCCAAGGTGGGGTGAGGTGTCATGGGTGAGGTGTCATGGGTGATGTGTCAAGGGTGGTGTTATCAATTTAAAATAGTTAATTTATTTTAAATTAATAAGTGTGTGGGTTAGAAATGTTTAGAAGTGGACCAAGGGGACCAAGGGGGGGTGACCAAGGAGTAGACACAATTTTGGTGTCTATATTTGCCTCTTTTTGTCTTGTTGGTTGTTCTGACAAACTGCAAGACAAAAATAGGAGTAAGTTGCCCCAGGTATGAGATGAAGTATTCCCCCTCAAAGTGGGAGTCGAGGGAAGGTAACTTGATATCGAGTGCCGATTTCATAGATAGTGGATGGATATGGTGAAGGTTGAGTGTGAACGCTGTAATAGTTGAGATTGCACATATACCACTTCATGTGATAAGTAGGTCAAATTGTCACAGTCAAGGGTCAAGGAGTGCTAAAATCAAAATAACTGGTCCCCAGCATTTAGTCATAGCTGATTGGGTTAAATGATCAAAGTTGTAGCTCTAATGATCATCGTGTTCCAAGTATCCCAGGCTCAGGAAGTGCTCTTGGAAAACATAAAAATGTCACAAATATTAGGGATTAACTTGCTCGCAATTTGATACTTGTGAGGGTCGTAATATGGGTTGCGGACAATTTTGCTAACTATTCGTGAGGTAGCATATATGCAATCAAAATAACCAAGGCAGGGTTGTCTCAAAAGTGGTCGTGGTCTGAGGAGATAGTCGGGATCTCCAAGGTCATTGGTCAAGTCAAGCTGAGATATAAGTGATCTCAAGTGACGGGTGTTGTGGTCAGGGAGATGTATGTGATCTCTGATGTGCCCCATGAGAAGTTGAAGGTGATTCCTACAATGTCAAGGCTGGTTGTTTGGTCATGAGTTTGGGTTGGGATATATAGTTGGTCCATTAGATGGATGGATGAAAGAATGGCCAAGCTAACCTCAGAAGACCCCATGTCAACTGAGTGCTGCCTACATAGCCCCTGTCGTTAGGGGCCTCAGGCCGATGTAGTTCTCCCAAAAGGGAGGAAGGAGTCGAGGTTATGGATGGGTTTGGACTAGGTTAAGTCATGGTTAAAAGTTGAAAGGTTTGTCCATCAAGTAGACGAACAAATGGATGTGGCTGAGCTAACCCCAGAAGATGTTATGTCAAGTAAGTGCTGCCTACATAGCCCCTGTTTGAAGAGCCTCAGACCAATGTAGTTCAGACTGGTTGATAGGTTGGTTTGGTCAGGTTAGGGTTGATGAGGGTAAGATGATGTTACAGCCTTTTCCTTATTGGGTGATGGTGTATTCTGTAACATTGGTGATAGGGTTTTCCATCCCTAGCAAGTGTCCACATTAGTGATGGACGTATGCTAAAAATGAAATGAGTATGCCTATTCTTTAGCAAGTAATGGTTTATGCTCAGCATAAATTATGTGATCGATAGTTTCTATGTGTATTGGTTTCCATAGAAACTAGTGTGAATAGGCTATGATAATGTTAGTGGTCTAAAAAAGGTTTGGTTGGTTTGGTTTGGTTTAGAAAAGGATTTGGTTGTATGTGACAAAGGTATGTAGGAAGTGAAAGGCATTTTTGCCCTTTCATTGACAAGGACCATAATGATAACATAGGTAGGGGGTTTTTTAGAAACAAAAGCCCCGTTCATGTATTACGTCATTGACCATTGGTTGTGTTAGAGAAGTAATCGAATCACTTTGACATTAAAATAAGCTCAAAATCCCTTGAATAGGTGATGTGATATGTTAGGATAGGGTAACCCCTTTTATTAGGGATAACTTTGCCCCTTTTTATAGGAGACCCTGAGAATGACTATAAGTTAAG
This sequence comes from Torreya grandis, assembly GCA_037957365.1. Classification (NCBI taxonomy): domain Eukaryota; kingdom Viridiplantae; phylum Streptophyta; class Pinopsida; order Cupressales; family Taxaceae; genus Torreya; species Torreya grandis. The sequence goes on along the minus strand of JARHVA010003620.1, from coordinate 1,253,001 downwards.
TCCATGACCCTTTTTTTTTTGGTAGACTGATCAATGCGGGAAGTCTACGTGGGGATGTTGTTTTGTTTTGTGGTCATATGTGAAGCTGATCGATGTGAGAAGCTTCTGAGAGAGTGTTGTTTGTAGCAAGATTTGAGCATAGCCATCCTTCGAGGGAGTGGTCTATATTTTTGCTTTATATGTTTTTGAGGGCTTTGAATAACTGTCCTTCAAGGGAGCAGTCTATTAGCTACAGCAATGATGATGTAGCTGTCCTTCGAGGGAGCAGTCTGCATTTAGAGTTTTATGACCTTTTGATATTTTGTTTGACATCTCCATTTATTTTTGACAGGATTTATAGTCATGGATGAGCCTCTAGAGGTTTGGAGGGTTCCCTTTTATTAGGACAAAGCATTCATACTTGATAAAAGGGTTACATAGTGTTTGTTTAGGGGAACATGTTTGGAAGGAATGAAGATTAGGATGACAGGGATTATTCAAGGGATGAGCTAAAGTTAAATATCAAGTGAATGAGTACTTGATTAATAGTAGAATGGTCACAGATGCAAGGCATTAAGGGGCTCAGGTTCTGGTCGGCCTTCAAGAGAAGACAGATGATAAGTCCCTAATCCATACTTGTGTGTTATGATGTAAGGTCCGAGCCAATTAGGAGCAAACTTGCCTCATTTACTTCGTTCCATATTGCTCACGTGTTGGTTCTCTTTGAGGACGAGGTCTCTGATTTTGAAATATCGTTCTCTCAGATTTTTGTTATAGGCACGTTTGATATGATTTTAATAGACATGGAGATGGTTGAGGGCAGCAAGACGACGTTCATCAAGTAACTCAAGTTGAGCTAAGCGATCTTGATAGAAGTCATCGTTAGAAAGGATGTCATGCAAAGAGATGCATAAAGAAGGTATCTGTACTTCAAGAGGTAGGACAACCTCTGTTTCATACACTAAAGAGAAAGGTATAGCACCTGTAGGGGTTCAGATGCTAGTGCGGTAGGCCCACAAAAAGCGAAGGGAATGTGAATGTGCCAATCCCTTCCAATGTCGTTGACTACCATCATTAGAATTTTAGTTAAGATTTTGCTGGAAGCCTCAGCCTGCCCATTTGTTTTTGGGTAGTAAGGTGAGGAGAAGTTGAGCTTGATGCCAAATGAGTCACAAAGTTTTTGGACAATTTTGTTTTTAAATGATTTGCTATTATCAGTGATGATCTTATGAGGTACAATAAAATGACAGATGATGTGGATGTTGATGAAGTCAACAATTTTATCAGCCTTTGTGGAGACGAGGGGAATAGCTTCCACCCATTTAGTGAAGTACTCGGTTGCAGTGATAATGGATTGATGTCGAAGAGACGAATGGGGGTTAATCTCACCGATTAGATCTAAGCCCCACTATGAAAAGGCCTAAAAATCCTTAGCGACTTGTAGAGCGTGGCTAGGGATGTGAAGTAAGTTAGCATGCTACTGGCATTTGATGCAATGCCAAAAATAATCACTACAGTCTTGGTGAAGAGTGGGTCAATAATAGCCCATGCGAAGGATGAGTTTTGCAACCGAGTTACCATTGAAGTGTCTGCCACAAATCCCGTCGTGGACTTGTTTGATGGCATGGGATGCTTCAGTGGAGGTTAGACAGTGAAGAAGAAGGCCATCGAAACCTATTTTATAGAGAAGACCCCCTAGCATAGTATATCGAGCCATGCTTTGGATAAAATTGTGTCGCCCATTGCTAGAGAGATCAGGAGGGATGACAAAATAAGTTAAGTAGTCCACGAGTTGTTTGTACCAAACATCTTGTGGACTAGAGTGAATGGTGTTGACGAGATTGATGTTAGTGGAAATATATGAAGGCAATGGCACACGATGCACCGTGACATAAATTCTTGATGAAGATGATGAAGATGGAATGTGGGAGGCGAGAGAAGCCATACTATCAACAAACTTATTCATAGATCGAGGAACAATTTGCAAGAGGTAATGGTTGAAAGACTCTAGCAGTGTGTCAACATGGTGTTTGTACCTTTGTAAAATTTCATTTTTACAAAGATATGAACTGTTGATTTGATTGACAACTAGTTTTGAGTTGCCAAAGATGTTGATGGTCTTAATGCCTAAGGAAAGGGCGGTTTGAAGTCCCAAAATTAAGACTTCATATTCAGCCATGTTGTTGGTACATTCAAAGTCAAGCTTGAAAGTTAGAGGCATGGGCTCGCCCTCGTGCAGGATGAGAATGACCCCCGCACCCCCACCGAGTTGACATTTGGATCCGTCGAAGAACATTGTCATTTGATAGAAAATGTCATCAGTAGAAAGTGTGGTGATAGATTCATCGGGGAATTTGTAGTGAGAAGATTGGTTGTCAGGTAGAGGGGCATCTGCTAGTTGATCAGTGATTGTTTGCCCCTTTATGGATTTTTGCTGGATAAATTCCAAGTCAAACTCAGCAAGAAGCATGAGCCAATGAGCCATACGTTGGTTTTGGTATGGCTTGGAATGCATATATTTGAGGGGGTCAGTGTGGGTGATGACATAGGTTTTATGATTGAGAAGATAATGACGAAGTTTGGTAGCGGTAAAGACTAACGCCAAACAAAGTTTCTCGGTATGAGTATACCAATTTTCATAGTCGACGAGTGTTTAGCTTATATAGTAAACCGCTTGCTCATGGTGTTGTTCATCTCGGTGCACAATCATGGCACCTAACGAATGGTTTGTTGCTGAGATGTAGAGGTAGAAGGGTTGGTCATCTTTAGGTAGAATAAGGACTGGTGGAGAGACAAGATAATGTTTAAGGGCTTCAAAGGCCTCTTGGCAATCCTTATCCCACTGAAAGGAGACATCCTTCTTGAGGAGGTGATGAAAGGGTTGACATCGGTCAAAAAGCTGTGAGATGAAGCGACGAATAGATTGAAGCTTCCCTTGCAGGCTACGAAGTTGCTTCAGATTGGTCAAGGGTGGCATCTTGAGTATAGTTCGAATTTTAGCGGGATCAATCTCAATGCCACGGAGGTAAATAATGAAACCTAGGAGCTTCCCTGAAAGAACCCCAAAGACGCATTTCTTGGGGTTAAGGCAAACATTGTATTGAAGAAGGCGAGTGAAGATTATCTTAAGAATGGTTAAATGGTCGCAACGAAGCTTAGATTTGCCTAGTAGGTCATCCACATAGTCCTCCATGATTTTGTGGAAGAGATCGTGAAAGATGTAAGTCATGGCACGTTGATATGTGGCGCCTATGTTCTTTAGGCCAAAAGGCATGACCCTATAGCAAAAAGTCTCCCACAGAGTGATGAAGGTAGTCTTGTGTTGATCTTCTGGCGCAATCAAGATTTGGTTATATCTTGAAAACTCGTCCATGAGCGATAGCATCTCATGATCGGCCATAAGATCAACAAGTTGGTTGATGTTGGGTAGAGAAAAATAGTCTTTTGGACAAGCCAGGTTAAGGTCGCGATAGTCAGTACAAATTTAGATCCCCCCAGTTACTTTAGTGACAGGGATGATATTTGACACCCATTGCAGATAATCAATGGGTTGGATGAAGGAGATACAGAGAAGACGCTAAAGCTCCTCTTTGATAAGGAGTGTAACTTGAGGATGCATTTTGTGAAGCTTTTGCCTGACAGGCTTAGCCTCTAGGTTTGTGACAATGTTATGAATGGCAATGTTAGGGTCGATGTCGGGCATGTCGCTATAGGTCCAAGTGAAGGCTCTATTATGGTCTGAAAGGAATTTGGTGTAGTCAATTTGTTCTTGGGCATCCAAATACTGACCAGTTTTTAAGATATGAGGAACATCGGAAGATGGGAGGTTAATGTCAATGGTTGATTCATTTACCATAACCTGCGTTTCGAAAGGAATGGAGCATTGAATGAAAGAGTCATCGGCACCCATGTAGGTGAGAATGGCATCATCATCTACGTAGTGGATACTGTTGATGGTTGTAGATTTATCATCTATCATGTTGGGATAAACGAGAGGGAGAGACCTCGATACCCCACCTAGTCGATTGGTTAGGGGTTCCAAGCAGATGGTGTTTATGCACAAAAAAACTAAGAGGGATGGAAACCACCAACTCCATAGGTGAAGATGGGGGAATAGGTGAGTTTGGAGGTGATTGGTCTATGATAGGTTTGGGGTAAGGGTTTTTAGAAGCTTCAATAGGTTCTTCAAAACCCAGTCCATGTCGCTTCTTGGCATTCTTTATGGCCTTGTCATTTGGTGGTTCGATGGGCTGGTGGGAGCCTTGTTCGTAGTGCCCAAAGCCAAAGCCTTTCCATGCACACCTATAAAGATAGGTATGAGCAAAGTCCAGATTGCCAAGAAAAGAGAAATCAGATGTGAATAGTTGAGGTGATGAAAGAGGATTCCCATCAGTGGGAGCTCGATCTAGCCCTCCATAGATGAGATTTGTTTGAATATTGGGAGGACCATAAGGGATGACCATTTCGATACGATGGTCATAGCTAGGACTGTGATGAAGTTTTCCATACTCTTGAGGAGTCTGGAACATGTCCAAGGTGAGTAAACGATACTCCCCAAGTGAAAGACGTTGAAAGATATCTTCCATAGGGTCTTTTGTTGTCACTTTAGGAGGTGGTGTAGGTGTGACCGCCGCCTGCGTACTTGTTAAACCTTCCGTGGGTGGAGGCAGTGTTTGGGTTGATGTCTTGAGAGGAATGAGGACATCGTTGGGTTGATAAGTTGTGTTACACATCTTGAAAGGGGATGGGTCTATAGGAATGACATGGACTTGACCATCGTGTTCAAATTTGACACAATGGTGTAGTGTAGAAGGGACAATGGCCATGGCACGGATCCAAGGCCATCCTAATAACATGTTGTATTGGAACTCTCCCTCGATGATGTAGAAGAGCTCTGGCACTGTTCGTGGACCAACATGAATATGTAGGACGATGGTGCTAATGGTAGTGGCGGTGGTGTCATTAAAGGATTGAAGAATTGCATTGGTTTTTGATACACAATTCTTTGAGAGGGCTAATTGGTCATAGGCATGGGTGGAAATGATATTGATGATGGCACCCCCATCAATCATAACTCACTTAATGCGAGTTAGATCAACGTAGGCTGTGATGAAAAGGGCAACATCCTAATCTTTTGAGTTGGAGGTAAGAATTTCAGAATCGCTAAAGGTAATAGAGGCGGCGGTGGGTAATGATTGGACTAAGGTAGCTAGTGGTTGGGGGTCTTCGGGTTGGACCTCTAATGCCAATAAGGCTTTGATTAGAGCTTGATGATGTTGTGGAGAGCTTTGAATGAGGTCATATAAAGTCATCTTCATGGGCGTTTGGTGAAGCTATTTCACCATAGAATCACGGATTACCTCTGAAGAAGTGGGTTGGGATGTACCCAGGATAGAAATTTTGGGTTTGGGTGGTTGAGGCAGTTTGACAAATGGGTAGGTCCAAGGAATAGTAGCTTTTTCTTTTGCCTTATCCTTTTGTGACCTAGTGGCCACATTGATGGTGTTAATTTCGAATAGAGGGGGCAAGGGAGGTGAAGGAACCATAGTCTGTTTATGTGATTCTGAAGAAGGTGAAGAGGTTTGAGAGACATGAGATAGTGTCAGAGGTTTGTCGACAGTATTCTCAAGAAGAAGGGTGTCCTTTTCCATGTATTAGCGAATGAAAACCTTGAGGGCACAACAATTCTTGGTATCATGTCCCGGTGTGCGATGATATAGGCAAATTTTAGTGTCATCAAACCAAGACGGTTTTGATCCGAGAGGTTGAAATGGTTTAATAGGTGGAAGAGTGATGCTAGAAGTTTACAAAAGTCAGCACAGTATCAAAGCATATGAACCTACTAAGGGGTCCATGCTTGTTGATGCACTAGGTGTTGATGACTTTTGTTTGGGAGTTGTTGAAGGAGATTTCTGTATCGCCTTTTGGGTTGGTGGTGTAGCCACTCGTGTAGACGACACTTTCTTTGTGAGGGGTGCCAAATTTTTTAGAGGAGGTAGGTTTGTGGTCGGTAAAGGGAGTAATGGAGGTAACTTGTTTTGGTTAGGGGTTGGAGTAGGGAGGACTCCTATTATGGTATAAAGATGAGGGCCCAAAATGGAGGGAAATGATGATGGTGGAGGAGGAGTTCGCCGCCATGGTTTAGTAGCCTTCTTTAGTTTGGTTTGAGGACTACTATTGTGCGAGGCAAGGTTCAAGTCTACCTTCACTTGCGGGTGAGTGAGGTTAGGTATGGGGCGAACTCCGAGGGATTTAATCGGTTTTGATATGGTAGATGTTTGTGAGGGTTTAGGTTCGGATGTGGATGGTTGAGTTTTGGAAATAGAAGCCTAGTTCTTGTTGGAGGCTTTTGGAGATTTTATCACAGGAGGGTCAACAGTATGAGATGAGATGGGACGTGCAAGGTGAGGAGCTTTGAGTCGCTCCCATAATGCCTCATGTTCTAATTTCCTTGAATGGAGAAGTCCTAGTTTCTCCACTAATCGAGAGAATGGTTTGGAAGATGTTGGATGAAGTTTTGGTTCTTTAGAAGATGTGGGTGGTTGTGAGATCGAAAATGTGTTAGATGCAGCGATCTCTGACCCAAGGCGTGAGAGAGCCATAATTGGATCATCTTTGGTCAAAGTAGGTGAAGAGACAGGTTCTTCTCTTGATGGAGAAGGAATTGGAGAACGTGACTCCTCAAGAGGATAAAGGGCAGGGATGATTGTGCCTTCTACTTGTGGTTGAGGAGCAAGAAAGGTAAGGTCCTCCATTGGTAGTAGGAAAGATGAAGGTGGGGCTAGTGGTGTTGGTATGGTCAAAGCGTCCTCCAATATAAGAGAGGTAGATGGAGAACTAATAGGAGTAGAAGGTTCGTCCACCTGTGGAAGAGAAGTGGGAGAAGAAGGCTCTTCTTCTTGTGATGGACCAATGGGTTAACTAACCTTTTCAGACTATGAGAGAGGTTGGTTAGGCATGAAAGGAGAGACTGCGTTGACTGTGCGTATATTACGCTCTTGGGAGTCATCGGCCATGGTCTACATGTTGTTTTGGCTAGGGGGATGGTTGGGAAAAGGTTGTCTAAAGATGTCTATGTTTTGGTGATGTGGCGCATTTGGGTTAACCAAGACAAGATCACCTTTATCTAACATGTCCTGAATGATATTCTTAAGGGTCTTACAATTGTCTGTGTCATGGCCTTTGACATGATGATAATTGTAAAAGTCATTCTCCCTATACCATGCAGGGATGGCATGCAAAGGATCAAATTAAGGTAGTGGTTAAATTTGGGGGAGATTGAGGACTCCCTGTTTGACAAGTTTATCCAACACGGATGCGTATGATTCTCCTAGTCGAGTATATTGACATTGTACGTATCGTTGTTGGAATTTTCATGTAATACTTTGAGATGTGGAAGGTTCATATTGGTTGGTTGTTGTTGAAGATGATGGTCTAATGACTACAACATTTGTTGATCCCTTAGATTTGGGATTGGAAGAAGAAGATTTGGAGGAAGGGTCATTTGACTTTGCGTTGGGGTTTTTACTTCGTAATTTGACTTTATTTTCTTCGACAGCACGGAGTTCAAGCTTCTTGGCCATGGTGAAAGCTTCGTCAAATGTGTAGAATGTTTGGAACTGCAAGGTAGATGAAATGTGTTTGGCACACGCTTGTGAAAAGAGCTCAATGAGCTCAGGTTGAGGTAAAGAAAAGGAGAGTTGGTTGATTAAACTTCTCCATCGAGCAACAAAATTAGCTATGGATTCATCGTCAAATTATTTGATAGAATATAGGTCCATGATGGAGACCTTTTTAGTGATGTTAATTGAAAAGTGGTCAAGAAATAATTGGGTGAGTTGAGTGAAAGAAAAGATAGAATGACTGGTAAGGAAACTATACCAATCGAGGGCAGTACCAGAAAGCGACATGGGAAATGTGCGTAGTAATAATGCATCATCATATGCTATAAGGTAACAAGCGTGTCTGAACGCTCGTAGATGTTGTTGTGGATCCTCTTTACTCTGAAAGTGAGTAAACTTGGGAAGTTCCCACTGGCTAGGATATGGTCGGATTGGGACTGAAGGATGAATAGGTTCATTAAAGATTTGTTCATATGAGAGAACATTTCTTGAACCCAAAACGGATGTCTCAAGATTAGACATTTTGTCCATCAACATCTTGATTAGATCGATTGGTGGATTTGTAGGTGAGGTGCCCCCTAGGTTTTAGGGCACTTGGAAGGTGTGAGGAGGGGCGTATGACATAGTTGGTTGCACTTGTATAGGCGCAACATATTGGTAACTAGTCATAGGGACTGATGTTGAAGCCAAGGGTGGTTGTGTCATGAAGCTAGGAGGCACAACTTGGCTTGATGTCGCCAAAGGTGGTTGGATGGTGGCAACATTAGCTAAAGGATGAGTAGCCACCCTTGTGTTGATGGGTGCAAGAGTAGGTGGGATGGAGACAACTAGGTTTTGGAATGGCATAGAACTTTGTTGAATAGTTTGCGGTTGATGGGGCACCAAAACCCCAATGGAAGTAGGTCCAAAAATAGAAGGAGAAACCACACTTTGAAGATTGGTCATGGTCAGGTTATTAGCCAAGGCAATGGCTTGGGTGTATATGGGTTGAATTATGGAGGTGGTTGATACGAATGTCGTCTCAACTAAGGAAGTTGGCATCCCATAAACTGGGTTGCCTAAAGAGTCTCGCATTTGACTTCTCACAAGATAGTGCTGAAGGGCCTTGACATTGAGGTCAAGGAACCTTTCAAAGTCTTGGTCCCCTTCGGGAACAATAGGGGGTTGAGTCGGGGTTGGTTGGGCAGGAGTTCATTCAGTCTCTGAATGATACTCCATTAGAGGACTTGTTATGGAGGGCGAAGGTGGAAGTGGTTGTTGCCTTGCGTGGTCAACAAGATTTTTGGTTTGACTACGTGTCAAAACCATCCAAGGCAAAAAGGGGGGTTTAGGTTCTGAAAACTGTATGTTTCAGCCTTAAAAAACTAGAGTTGGTGTTTTTGATAGCCAAAAAGGTCAGGTTTTAGCTTGCTATTTTGAGAAGAAATTTTTTGACAGTGATCGACGTCAGTGTAAAAACTGATGTCGGTGAAGAAAGTTGCCGATGTCGGTCAGATAACCAATGTCGGTGAAGATAAGTTGTTGATGTCAATGGAAAAATTGATGTCAGTTTCTGTGTATTTCTAGAAACTTTAGAAGACTGAAAGTTTTTGGAAGAAAGAAGAAAGTCTGAGTTGTTTTTTTGAAGCTCAGAATAATTCGTCCTTACCAGCTCAAAAAACTAGATAGAGACAGAAAAATAGATGAAGACAAGCAGCCTCTAAATGTTAAATTCCTAAGAATAAGTTTTAGAGTCTTGTTGGCTTATGCCTTAGAAGAGTGTGTTTGGGAAGTTGGCTTTTAAAATAGGTACTAGAAGAAGCAGTCTAAGGTTGGTTTCGGGTTAGTTTTGGTGCTCAAAATCTGTATTAGGTTCTGTACATGGCCTGGTGCTAAGGAGCAAGCTCCCCTCACTTCACGAGCCCAGAGATATGTTGGGTCACTTAGCCAGTATATACTTCCCCTAGAGTTTATACTCTGCCAGAGAACAGAGTGGGTTCTCCCCTTGGTAGTGAAGTCCAAGTGGGATTACCAGGAAGGGTAAGGTATCCGCTAAGTGATGAAATCCTAGTTGGACCTTGTCTCAGGTATGTTTAGATGTTTATTTGTGAAAGTGGTCTGGTCGTGTAACATAAGTGCACTAAGATTTATTCATAATGCATTTTTAATTACTAGATGTGAGAGCTAAGTATGCATTCAGGCAGAAATGAGATGCAATAGATTTTAAGCCCAAATTGAAATGTTTTGTTCGGATGCAAACAAGTTGAGAAAAGGTTAAGAGTATGAATTTCACTACTCTAAGATGCAAGAGGAAAGGTGACAAGAAGAAAAAGAAAGATTCTTTTTAACTTGCTTATGATGTCTTTTTGAAATAAAGAGATAGAAGAAGGATGCAAGAAATGAAATTTTCCTAATGCACCTATATGAAAGTTTGTTTTAGAAGAAAAAGAATGATGAACCCAAGGAAAATTCCAGGGGTCCCACCAGGGGTGCCAGAATGTTTCTAACTATTTTTCATTTTTTCACATTCAGAAGATGAAAGAAACTATGATAATGGTCAGGGGTTAGATGATACCCAAATGAAGTTTGCGCACCGTATCCAGACGACTGAAGGAGCTCCTCTTTGGTTGTGGAGGATGACACCTGTAGATAAAAAAAGACTTAAACAAGGAAAATGTTAGACAGATAGATGGTGGACTGCCAAGCAAAGCTCGATCCCAGAAGTGCAAAGACATCCTGGAGGGATGACAATCCACTAGTTGATAAAAGAATGTTGCTAGAAAGAGAAATGGTGAAAGACTGAACAAAATAAATAAAGATAATGCGTACCTATATTTTGCAATCTGTCTTCCATAATCACCGACGTCGGTAGTTCTACCAGAGTCAGTTGGTTAAGGTTGCCAACGTCGGTTAGGCCACCGACGTCGGTGGGGGTAATGGGCTTTGGACGAGTTTCAGGTCTGTTTGTGATCACCAGAATGATCTGGGATGTCTGTGGGAGTTTAATGGCTTGTGCAGGATTTGTAGGGCAGAGAGTATGGCCTGAAAAGGGGATTAGATAGAGGACAGGGGTGAAAGGGAGATAAAGATGAGGGAAGGCTTTTCAATCTTTTTGGGAATAACAGGTTGGGTTGTGTCAACAGTGCTTAGAAATGGACAATGGACTGATTACTAATGTATCCTAAGAGTACTGAAATAAAAACCAGTAGAAATACTTAGCTCTTGGTGGAGAAGCAAAAGTGCATAAGCCCTATTTTCGTTAAGGTTGATATGGGAGATTGTGTAACCTTCAATCCGGTGTGGAGTGACTGATGCAAAGTTTCTAAGCCTGGAGAGTGTTGTTGGGATGCTGATGCCTGCAAGGAGTCAAGGAGCAAGAGAACTTGGAACCTGGAGCAAGAGAATTCACATTCGCCAGGGGGCGTAACAGAGGTTAGATTTTAGTTTTAAAGAAACCGACGTCGGCGATACGCCAACGTTGGCTGAATGTTGATCGGCGTCGGTGGCTAAAGAATGGGAAAAGAGGCTATTTTTAGCCTTTTGCCCATTCTTCCAACTACCAGGGTTAATTGTCATTGGAAAATGGTCCAAAGGTAGATTAAATAGGCGCGAGAGATTAGTGGGAGGGTTGAAATGGGGTCTTAGGTAATTAAGATTTGCCATGGGGTGATGGAGGTATCCAAGGAGAGGCATCCAAGGTGGGGTGAGGTGTCATGGGTGAGGTGTCATGGGTGATGTGTCAAGGGTGGTGTTATCAATTTAAAATAGTTAATTTATTTTAAATTAATAAGTGTGGGTTAGAAATGTTTAGAAGTGGACCAAGGGGACCAAGGGGGGGTGACCAAGGAGTAGACACAATTTTGGTGTCTACAGTGAATTAGCCGTTGATCCTTTAAACATACAGACCAGAATACATTCACAGATCTCAAAGCCAAGACCAGCAGAAAGCGGAGAGGGAATAGAATAGTAAATTAAATCTAGGGCTCGATTCAATTAACCAAAAAAGGAGGAACGATGAAGATAAGATCAGATCGCCAGGAGAACATTGGAAGTTGCAACTTTCAATAAGCGCGACTTATTTCCTTGCATTGATAAAATCAAATGGGTAAAGCACCCCTAAGTTCCAGCGTGTCTCCTTAATAGATTCCAATGTAAAATGATGTATTGATTGTTCCCAAGTCCTTCTTGAAGAGGCTATATAAGGGACTTTCTTCTATTGTAATAAGGATCTCTTTTTTGACATTTAGAACAAAACTCTGCCCAAATTGTAAGGCATTACTGAGACTTTGAGCTCAGATTGCCAATCATATTTTGTTACTGGAATAAGAAAGCAAGTGGTTTTTCAGACTGTGTTGTAATATCTTTGTTATTGAGAAAATTGTTCTTATGTCTTTTTCTTCAATATATCTTTTGTTCCTTTAATTCAACAAGCAGAATTAGTGATAGTAGTCAAGAAGGTGTCCTAAAGAGTCAACTGTGGAGAGACTTTACGCCCCCGTAATTGCCTTTAGTGTGTTTTCTTTTCGTTTATGTTTAAAGGACCTTGAGGTGACTTTGTGCCCTCATTGTCCTTCATATTTTACTCTTGAGCAATCCAGGTGAAGAATTTGTGCTGCATCTCGATTTAATGGTTATTACATCCTTTGCTACATTTTGTTGTTACTGCCAGGAGTATTCTTGTGGTTTGCTAAATAGTACTTCTGAAAGAAGAGGAGTATTGTCTATCATTTCCCCTGAGTTTTTCCTTTGATCTGCGTGCATTATCTCTGAAGAAAGAGAGATGGATGGTTTGTCCTACCCATGAGTATTATTTTATGTTTATATATATATATATATATATATATATATATATATATATAAATAGCATACCTACAGGGAACCTCCCCTTGATGAGAGGAGAGATCAGTGTCTTTCTGATGTGATAAAACTACACATTTGGATGACTAATCTTCTTACTTTGGCTAATTAGACCTATTTTGTTTATCAGTACGCTGATCGACAAAATACTCAACCAACACAATATATAAATAAGAATTAGGTGGAAATTATTTTATCATTTCCCCATGACAACACATTACATTAGATCATATGCATACATATGAGGTGGGAGAATCAATTAAGGTCAATGACACATAACTAATTATGACATGTAAATTTGAAATACAACATGAACCATAGGCTAATATAGAGAAAAGTGAAACCATTATCAATATTTCTTTGGTGGAGAATTTAGAACGATAAGATGGGAGGGTCACATATTAATATGGAAGTGATGGTGATGATGATACTAATATTGTAGAATATATAGATGATTATTTATGCAAGTTAAACTTTAATCCTTTAGATGAATGCTTATCTCATTCTTTGCTCATACCTATTGATGTTGGAGAATATAGGGATGATTCATATACAACAAAAGGGAATAACTCATAAATCCATACTCAAGCACAATATTATGGGAGGAAATAAAAGGCAACAATGTGATATCATTAGTACATTTGAAATACAAACAATAATTATAATATCATATGACACCAAAATTCTTAAATTGCAAAGCCAATACTAAAGCAAGTACTCATAAAGTCAAGCACGACTAGGGCACATGGATAGCTATATAGTTTACATTGTCATAAAGGTTGCAAGCACAACTAAAATAATAATGTGGAGATGTCATATACCAAAGCACTAACACCAATACCAGTAACAAAGCTTCAAAATTAACCAAACATAATATTTTAAGTGTTACTTGATTACAACTTGGTTACATTACCATCTACTAAACATCAAGTCGTGGGATGAATTTCACATAAGGAAGAAAAAGTATATTGTGATTAACATGAAATCATGGGACATAACATAGATAATTGTGAGACACTACAAAATACGATTCATAGATATAAAAGTGATTGCTTTATAAAGGTGATACATGATCAACAAGAACAAATCCGAGTAAAATTTGTAAGGACATGATATGTAGCCACAAAAAGAAGAACTTATAAGCATTAATGATAGGAGGTCTTAAACATTTCAACATACATAGAAGGTGACTATTGGGAAAACATCCATATTTATGGAAATAAAAGGGAAAGCATGTGTATTATTATAACTTTATGACATTCAAGACATGATATCAACGAATTAAAACACAACATATTTCAGAGAATCCATTGGATATATTATTTTATCCATCAATTGTGGACCAAAGGTTATTGATACATGCACATGGGTCATGTCTCCTACTCATTAGGTGACATTTAAATTAGTAAATATATGGTTATAATATATGGGGGCTATATTTAATGTAATAAATAAATACTTCTCATTCATACATAAAGAAAATACAATCAAGATAAAACATGATGGTAATGATACACATAAAGAGCAAAAAGTTTAAAAAATAACTAGAATTATAGAACATGGACAATCATAGATGATAAAAGAAATACTAAAGTGCCTACATAATCTCAGGGATGAGCCAAGAGATATAAAGTTCAATATCAAATAATTTGGCTTATTAACTGATTTATCAACATCAAATTTCACTATAATATTAAAAAAACATCAAAAATTTAATAACATTCAAAATATTCAAAAAAGCAAAAAGTAAGACCTAAGTATGATGTGAATACTAGATTACATTGTTTATATATGTTACTTATCACATTTTTGGTAGATAGAATATTTTTTTTCATTTACACATACAAGTCACAATTTATGAGTGTGATGTTGGACATACAAATCATATGTGGACACATAGATTTTAGATTATCCTATACCTAGTGGACATGCTAATGTTGGGTGCATATTAATCCATAGGTCATATTATCACATGTTATATCTTTATATGATCTTATACCATGTTGTACTACCTAGATTGATTACACATGCCTTGCTAGTTACTCATATCTTACACAATGCTACATGGATATGCTATTTTACTATGTTATGATATTGGCATACATAGAGGGTGTAGACTAGTTTTCACGTGTTCTATCCTTCATTGATGGTATTACTTTCTTTAACGATGGGATACTCATTATTTGTCTATTGTGTGAAACCCTTGGCCTTATGAGTATGACATTCATTTGTCTCTTATATGTGGGCCTTGGCCTTGTTTATGCAAGATCTTTATTTACCTTTTGTGAGGCCCTTTAGCTTGTTTGTTATAACATCTTTATGTCCCTTGAATATGGCCCTTGGCCTTATGCATATCACTACATGCTTATGATTTGATTATTATATATTTTTCTACTAAATTTGTTGATCTCGTTGTGCTTATTGAGCAAACTAAAAATGTTGATATTGTAGGTGTTGTGATACATATCACATACCTCACCTTTGTGTGTGGTACCATGATTCCTACCATGCACCTATTTATACATAAGCATATTCATTACTTAAATCAATGATGGTTACTAGTGCATGCCTAATTGATACATCTATCTCAACATGAGACCTATATGCCTTGCATTATACATGTTACATACATGCCTTGATGACATAACAAATCATTATGATGGTGTATTTTCCACATATTGACATGATTATATATGGTTACATATTTATACATGATATGATACAATTTACTCTAATTTTGAGATGAGTGACTTACAAGATACATCCCTCACCTCAAAGTGGAGGCATATTAGTGAGTTTGTGATAGAGAAATAAGCCTCCATGAATTAAAAAAATATATTTAGGGTACGTAATATAGATTTCAAAGACTCACAGTGGTTCAAAAATCAGATTGGTTAAAATATGTGACAAATATCACATGTCATGCATATGCACTCACTTTATAAAGATATGATTTACATATTAAAAATTTAGATACACTTAAGTGCATTTCCATGCAGGTGCACTTGGTCTTATAGGGATAAACATTATAAATTTTTACATATAAATACATTTGAGATACATGTTCTCAAATTTCAGCATATAGATGTAAAATATTCTATATTAGTTGGCACAAATCTAGTGGGGCATGATGCTTGTTCTTGCACATACACATTATAAAAAATTACAATTTCTACTAATTCAATTAGGCATGATACATCTTCATGCACATTTACATATTTTGTAGCGAGCACTATTTTAGTTGCTTATTTGTAAATCACAATTCATTGCCACTAGTGAATGAGCAAACTTGAATCTATAAGTCTATTTGCATTGGTTGTTTCATTATTTTTATTGTAATGTATGATAAGGTTTATCAATGTTCAATGGCCATGGAATTAACCATATCAAACTCATTGTATGGTCTGTAACTTACCATTTTGAGGTTTAAGATCAATTATTTAAGTTTGTGAAGTTGAGGCTCTAATGATGCTCAACAACCTTAGTACCAATCTATATTCATGAGGGTCCAGGAATTTATATTCCTAACCCAAGGGCTCACATGGTTACACAAATTTATGGCATAGTCACCCTTACTCTCCATATGATTGAACATGGAATCATAGTTCTCCAATGTTTCAACAAGAAAGCATCATCTATAATAAGTTAAAAGGCAACACAATTTACTCACACACAAGTGTACTCCTTCCTTGCTAATATTTTTTTTTAAATTTTCAATTTCAGATTTTAGATTTCACATATGGATATTGACTACTACATGCTAATTATAGGTTTTCATGGAAGAAAGTTATATATTTAGAACCATTTCCCAAATAAAAAGCGTGTTGTAGACACTCAGGTATACTTTATCCTTTTACTTTAGTATTTGTACCACATTTCAATAATAAAATAAAAGGGGGGAATTTATAGATACTAAAATATGGTATTAAGTGCTTGACAATGTCACTTTTAACCGACCTTTATCGTGCATGGCTTGTGTGCACATGTATGCCTCTTATTTACCATTTTCTCACATCTATGTGCTTAATATGAGTTTCATCCTCTCATTTTATTGTACATCACCTACATGAACATCTTAGTCTATGTCGAACTAGTAAATATCATACATAGACATCTCTAGATCATCATATCCACATTATTATCTCTTGAACACTAACATCAAGCTCAAATAATTTCATCGACAAAACTAGCTTGAGGGTGACATTAGCAAGCCTCACCCAATAATGACAATTTTTTAAAAATTAAATCATTTGTCTAAGCCAACCCATTTATGTATAGTGTCAATGATGCAAGAAATTACCTAAATGGACTCATATAAATATAATTTAAACCCACACTTAGTACTAACTTAGCACTTGTTTATCAAACATCTATATAGTATTGCACATTGAACAAATATGTCCTATTCTTAACAAAATTCAAATCAGGTACTACGAGTAGTCAATAACCAAGTTTGAAACATACCAAGCCAAGTCAAAAATGAATATTGTCAAGTTTCAAAATTCAGATTCTAGGTGCATTCATATAGAAAAAGAGCATGATTTCACATTCACATTGAGGGGAAGAACTACATGTGGCTTGACTTCCCTATTCAGATTATTGGATACATAGGCAACGATCAAACATCAATGGGGGTGATTGAGGTCATCTCAATCCATTAAAATTCATAAGATTTTTATAGGTTTCTACCCTTCATAAGTGGACCTAGGGTTTTAAGGATAAGAATACTAATTTATGGTGTTGTGAAGACCATCAAGCATCAAGATTACACATATATAGGTATCACAACCACACATAATTGACTATAAGTCTACAAAGAGCCAAATTGCTCTTAAACAATAACGGTGACTTCAGTCACTAACATTGAGGGATTTACCCTAGCCTTGACATTAGTCACCTTACATGCATAAATAGTTAGATCCAGATCTAAATGACTCATAGGCATGCTTCCATCCCTTTCTTACTATCAAAAGTTAGTCACGGTCAATCAAAAAATAAAAAAAGCTTAGTATCTTGATCTCTTTAATACTTTCCATATTTAGCACATGCCACTTGTCAAATTTGTTTTAGTAATTTACTTTTAGATTTATGCTTTATTATCATACATAAAAATATAAATTACATTCAAGTTTTTATCTTAATTAAGGCTATACAATCTAAATTAGGGTAAAATACTTAGGTATGATGCCCTCATAGACAAATAAATAGGATTGTGTATGAATCTATGTTTTGTTTTTTTAGTTATATAAGTAAAAGAATAAAAAACAAGCACAATAACACATGGGGTTATATGATAAAGAAAAGGATAATGGATCATAGACTAGAAAAATGAGATTAGGAGGATTTTAAGCATGTTTTGTTTGTCACCTATGCACCATCACCTTTCTATTTTTCCTGTACCTTCACTTGGCAGATATGTAAGGTAGAATATGTATAATATATGAATATGTTACTTAACCTAGCTTGCACTCCAAAACAAAACAAATACCTATGGAGTCAGGAAACCACCCATGCAATGTTTTAGACTACATATCTTCCATGCATGAAATTAGACTCCACATAGTTCTGTGTGTGTGTGAATGGAATAGATCAAGTGAGGGTTTGTGAACTACCTCTTCCCTATAAGTGATGATGTAATTACATGCAGTCTAATACCCTCTTTTGGGACACAAGAAATTTATAAAGAAACAAAGATAAAAATGATAATGTTGCATGTGTATGAGATTCAATGAATATTGACTCAAATAATGTTTGGCTCTAGGCTTGATCTTGTATATGACTTAATTCTTTAAATTTAGAGGTGTCTTATGCTTACTTCTTGATGATAAATGGCTTGGTTAGACATTGTATATATATGTTAACTTAGGATAACTTATGCACACTTTTTGATTATGGTAATATATAAAAATAAGAGTAAAGGCACAAGATTAATAGCAATGGGCTAATAGGCCTACAAATTTCAAAGGGACGAACCTAGGGAGTGTATGTGTTTGTCCAAGATGGACTTGTATGATGCTTAAGTCTATCTAGGAGATGATTTTTCCTTTGTTTCTAATGTAATGATGGCTAATAAGTGATAAATAATTTATGTGTCGACAAATTCATTTTTTATAAGTGTTTAGGTACTTTTAGGCTAAGTTGACCAAGTATAGACATATTGTGGGGTATGAGTAGTCCTATAAACATGCTAAAATGTGTAACTTTACCAAATATGATAAATTGGGAATAAGACATTGGTAATAAGGGTCATGTGCCAAATTTAGGTGTTTATGGTGATACACATATCTCAAAGGAAAATGATTACATGTATTTTGTGTAAGATAATAAATAATTCCACTAATTTATAACATAGCAAGATATTATCTTAGATGCATGCATGTTGTAAATAAAATCCCCCACAAAGGCTTATGATGTAATATATATAAACAAAAGTGTAATATTCTCTAAGTGGAAAAATATAGCAATATAAGCATATAAATAATCTACCCCAAGTAGGAAACATGTAATCTATATAGTAGAAAGGTAACATGCCCAACTAAAGGTCGTGTAACAACATATATATCAATGTTCAACAAAAGTATGAATCCTTACCCTAATAGATGCATGATATAGATCCTATCATCATCGACAAGAGAAAGAACACATCTAGATTATATAAATCATGGAAAAATAGAGAATATTGCATTAAATTAATCACAACACTATAACACATGTAAAAAACATGGAATGAGTAGAGGAATCTAGGAAAGCACATCAAACATAGAGTAAATAAAGAAGGCACACAATAAGTACATGAAGTAATGAAGACAACAAGAAAACACATAGGGCAAATTGAAGATAAATAAACATGGTAGATACTAACATTAAATATTTATAGCATCTCAAACTTGTAAACTTAAAAAATATTAATAAGGGCTCCACCCTTTTGTTCTAGACCTCCCTTCTGCCTAAAGTCTCACATTCACCATTTAATTGTGCCTAAATGTTTATCTCTTTGTCCAATCCTTATCATTTAATTGACCCAGGTCTCCTGAACTACACATACTTAAAATATGATAAACATCCTTCATTGTTAATTTCATATATGTACTTATTTTCTAGCCCTCTAGACACTATCAACTACACATGACACTATCACTGACGGTAGTGTCTGGATCCTTATCCAATGTCTAGTTGCAAAAGATCATCCAAATTGACAATGGTTCAAAACCTATGGGTCAACCAATTTGTGTCATTGAACCCTATCATGAGATATTTTAAAAAGGTGTGGTATATATACAAGTCTAAGCCTCCTCATTCGTCATCTAGCAAATACCAAGTAAACACTTACTAAAGCTAAATCAATCAAGTGAATTTTTTTATTCATACCTATTTTCATATTAAGCATAGGAGCAGTCATATTACAGGTCTAAAGCATTCAAAGAATAACCCATGAGAGATACATTTCTAGTTACAATCTAGATCATTGCATGAATCATCATATAATATATTTCACCCTTGTTCACACACTTTACCACATGTAGGGGAGAACTACACAAGTATTAGGGCCTCCTTGGAGTATTAGCTACGTAGGCAATGCCTTTTAAGCGAGGGAATTTGGAGTCATCTCAACACTGTGAGCTCACTAACCTATTTTTAGTATATTCATTATAAGGGTGAAGAGTTAGGGTTTGATCAATCAGTGAAGAGCAATAATCTATATCCCATATATCAATATATCAGTATAAAGGTAAAATAAAACCTATAACAATGAAGTTAGTTGCATCTAGATCCAATCATTATTCTGTACTAAACACTTGCATCATAATTAAACACTAGCATCAATGGTAATGTCTAGATTTGATGGTAGTGTCCACAGCTATAGACGTACAATTTTAAAAATATGACTATTGATCAAGAATATTGATATTACATACTTTATACTTGTTTCTAGTATAGATATGCCTACACATAGTAAACCTAATTAAGTATCATTTCTCTTTAGTATTGCAATCAATTGAACATCTTTCTAATTTAGTACTTTCTATATTTAGTATATCTCAATATTATAATTAAGAATATTCATTTATCTAAGTTTGCAATTAATTGACCTGATATAGTTTCATTTATCACCTTAGTGCTTGAGCTATATTTATATTTTTAGCCTTATCCCACCATATCAAATGTTATGGTTAAACATTTGGTGAACATGACCTTTGGTCTTCAAATCCTAGATTGGCCTAGGGTTTTTTTATTTTATAATTTTTTATTGTTATAAATTGTTGTTTCAAATTTTGAATTTTCATTTATAAGCAATGGAAACTGTTGATAAAAAAATCATTTTCAAATGGAAGATAAGGAATCACTACTAAATAATCTCAATAACAACAAAACCTTAATGGATGCATTTTTATATGTTACAAGAGATGAGATAAGTAAACATGTAAAGGCTAAGGCATCACCACCTAGACATGGTGAATCCTTAGGTAGTACTACAACTGATTCCATACCAATGAACCTCCCCTTGAGAACATCATTGATTCGTGCATCTAGTGGGGGCACGAGTTATGTGTTTACACTATTGTTTCCTAAAACAAATCATGTTATTGCTACATCCTTTATCATAACCTTAACAATTTAACCCAATTACTAGTTTTAATGCCTATATCAACTCAAACCATGGGTGTTCCCCCTTTGGTGACTTCTCCCACTTCCAATCTTAGTAATAAAAATGTGTAAGGTCTTGAACAAACTATTAAACTTTTGAAATCTAAGTTTACTAACATTGATCAAAACTCTATGAATCCACCTTAAGCTATTGATTCACAAGATGTGTAACATGATCCACTTGCACCTAAAATATCTTTGCTCATATTGCTAACTAGTTTTGTTAAAGTTAGGTTCACAATTTATGATGGCAAGGGTGATCCTAAATAACATCTCTAATCTTTCTATATGGCATGCCTTGATTATGCCTCTAATTATAGAATTTTGGCCAAATTATTTCCAAAGAGCTTAAAATACTATGTTTTATGATGGTTCTGTGATTTACTACAATCAATGAGAGCATTCAAACCTCTATCTGATTAGTTCCTAACACATTTCTCTATTAACATCACTAAAAAGATGTCATATGCTCCAATTTCAAATATTAAACAAGGAACCAAAAAACCTATTAAGAATATGTTTTGAGATATAAAAAATGTTAGCCAAAATGACAAATCCAATGGCAAATAAAGAAATGCAAGACATATTCAAGCAAAGCTTGCTTGCCCCATTACACGAGTCCATTGATTTCAAAAATTTCAAATCCTTTGATGACTTATGCCATATTGTTTGAGATTGTGAAATGAAACTTATTTCCTTGAACAAGCTTAAGCATGTAGCAAACACACCAACCAAATCCAATACCAAGTTTCATATCAAACTAAGTTTCAAGGTTAAATATGCAAAATATAAAAATAAAACAAATAAAATGGTTAATGCAGTGTCATGAAAAACTAATTGACTCATCTTATACAATGCACCTTAGACATAATTTACATTATTACCTGAGTCTCTAGCTTCTTTACTTTAGAAGTTCATGGAGTGTCATCTCATATCTCTCCCTCCTCCCATATAAGTTGATATGAGTCAACCTCTACCCAAAGGATATGATGTTAATGCATGTTGTGACCATCGCCAACACCCTAGACATTATACAAATAGATGTTATACCTTAAAGCATAAGATCTCAAACATCATTAATGATTAAAATATTACCTTCGATGATCTTCCAAAGGATTCAGGTTCACAACCTGGTGATCACCAGAATCAAAGAATATTTAACAATCCTTTACAATATCATTCTAAGAAGGATCCAAAAGTGCAAATGGAATGACATGCATATCATCCTCTATCACACTATGGGCACCCATTAGATAGGATTATTATCATTTATACGCATAATATCTCCTATGGTCAAGAGACCTTCTATTACATTTGATGATAGTGAAATAGTGGATGATGACTTAGATATCCATTCATTACTTATTTGATCATATCTTGACCATCAACATATACATAGTGTCATGATCAACAATGGTACTAGTAAGAACGTATGTACCTTGACACTACTTACATATTTGGGATATACATATGATGATTTATACCCTTCAACTAAAACGATCAAAGCATTTGATGGGATATCACAATATGTTATTGGTGAGATTGATTTACCTCTACATGTTGGTCTAACACATGTGGTTACCACCTTCTTAATTAAAGATTATTTAATATGTTATTAGGATGATCTTGGATACCTAAACTCTACATAGTACCTTCCAAAATGCATGGGTGTATTAAATACATTCATATCAATAGGGTAGGCACAGTTCCCATAATTCTATATGAACATTCACTTGAACAAGACAAGTTTATTCCAAGACAAATAATTATCAAACCTATTAAGCTTGATCTTCCATAAAATGGTAATCAATATACAATCCTATTTTCTAGGTATCCCATACTTGAGAGGCTTTTGTACCAAAGACACATAGTGGATTCCACATATTCTTCTTATACTCCTAAAAAACATACTCGATTAGCTAGAGCAACTAAATATGTTCCAATTAAAACTACTCCAAAGAAACCACAAAGCACCAAACAATGGGTTTTATGAACCCTTAGTAGTCCTCCTATTATTTCTTCATGATCATAAAGTCCTATTAGACATACACTGGATACCACATATGCTACAAATCCATATATGACATCTATACATGCTCCTTTGTAGTACCACCAATTTCATATACCATATTTTGAGCTTGGAACTACATATTAGATACCTTGGATGGGATCATAGGATAATATTTTCCTTTCAAGTATTCCAAAAATACAAAAAAAAACAAATATCTAAGAAAATACAAAAACACTCAAATAATTCAAAAATATTTAGTATTCTCAAATTTTATTAGCTCCTTGGCATTTATGTTGTTTGTTTTATGTTAGTAGATAGCATATAATTTCATTCCTAAATACAAATATGTTTCACATAACTTTGAGTGTGATATAGGCATACCTAGACACTTGATATATGTATTTCTAGATGTTGGATCTCTCCTCTACCCGTGTCATATAGTATGTTGGAAGCAACTGGTTCTTTGATCACAATCGATACATGTTACATATCCTTTATGATCATTTCTACATTATAATAATTTGAGCTTACACACTAACACTTACACATGTCTATATCCACACTCATATTTTTTTACAGTGTACTTGATATGCTATGTTACATAACATTTTGCTAGCACATATATGCAGGGACTAGTATAATATGCTTATACTTATCACTTATGCTTAATCTATTTTTAAAATCCTTGAGTGTATTACATTATTTTATATTGTCCTATTTGTGGATTATTTGAATATGTTCCTTGCTTGTTGGCCCTTGTGCTATGTTGTTTGGACAGCTGAATGTGTCATTATATTTTGATTAGACATTTAGATGTCTCATCCCTTTTGATTGTCATAACATCCCCACTAGGATCTAACTATAAGTCGGTGATTTTTTTTTAAATTAAACACATATACCAAAAATAGATTTCACCACAAGAATATAAATAGAGATTATATGAAATACTCAAGCATGATAACAACAAATAAAACATATTACATCAGACATCACCAATGTCTAATATCATGAGAACACATCATAATGCAAATATAGAAAGTAATTATAGGAACTCAGTCACGACTGATATAAGTCTACAGTCACTGTTGATAATGTACAATAATAAGTAATTACACCTCTTCATAATAATATTTTATTGATAAGTACAATATAATACAATGTACATATAAGATACATGGCTCTCTCATAGCATAGTTCCCAAACTCAAGTATATATGGTCACTTTAAATGTCATCTCAAAATTAGTATTGTTGTGGGGAGGGAAAGCATCATCCAAACACTTTTCTACACTAACCACAG
Organism: Torreya grandis; assembly: GCA_037957365.1. Taxonomy (NCBI): domain Eukaryota; kingdom Viridiplantae; phylum Streptophyta; class Pinopsida; order Cupressales; family Taxaceae; genus Torreya; species Torreya grandis. Next base: position 1,228,609 of record JARHVA010003620.1, on the reverse strand, counting down.
AGCAATGATCCCCCACACTAATTCCATCAGGTAATGGCCCTCCCTTTATGGATAAGTAGATAGTGATAACACGAGAATCTAGAGAGGCAAGCAAGTACCCGTGTGCTATATGATTTCTAAACTAAACATGCAGTGTATCATAAAAAACTCATTTTATTGCAAGATATCACACAAACATGTAAATCATACTCATGAAATGATAATGTCTCACTAAACATAATTTGGCTAGATTTTTAAAAGTAATAAATAATAGGGATCTATAGATCAATCAAAATTCATATGCACCACTTAATCAAATTGTCTTCATCCAACATTGTGAAGCTAGTAATCTAGTGAAGTCCATCTCACTCCTTACTCAATATCATCAATGCAAGATTGGTCAAACATAATTTAACCATGAGATTTATACAATTTACATCCTACTATAAATCACATCATATAACATGCTAAACATAGGAGTAATCAATCATACATTTATTATGTCAAACATATCAATGAATCTTACATTATTATATATCCCATACTAGAAATAATGACTACAGTTTATACCATCTAGATAAAAATACACATTTAACTACAAATTCTAATTACCATAATTATTTTTTAAATATTTTACACCTTATGATAACCCATATTACCATATTCTAGTGTTTTTAAACATAGCTACTAAGAATCATAACCAAGTTAATAAAGTAGTCACAAATACATGGAAACATACACTCTTATACCAATAGCTAGATCTAACAAAACAAAACTCAAGTCACATGAAACATAAAGTAATCTAATCTAGCATTTTTTATACTCTTGGGGTTTATATGCACACAATACATAAATATCTATTATACATAATTCTATAATTTATAACCACTCGAGGAACTATAGTTAGAGAAATACATACCTTTGTTCAATTATAGGCTAATAAGCATGAGTATTGTATTACTAATTCATTAATACGTAGCTTTGTATAACAAGTTATATAATAAATGATCTTAAGCATATATATGAAAGACTATGTTTATATTCCATAAGCTTTTTAAGATTCTGGTAAGTTATAACTACAGTCCTTTATAATTTGACTATTAATTTTAATAAAGGCATATTAATAAACAACCATCATTAAACTTCACTATAGTCATTTATGTTTAGTGAGACATAGCTATGTTATATCTTGTTTCACACGTGCTCAAGCTTTAATTCTCAGGTAATTAATATATATATATCATAGTAAGATTGAGTCATTTTTCTTTAATAATTACCTTTCAAGTATTAACACTTCTCACTATTACAAAGTTTTGTGATGCCCATATATATTCCATTAACTAAACATCGATGCCAATAATAACAATGCAGCGGCTCCTCAAATAATACAAGTTGTGCATTAATATATATCAGGAACTCATACCCATAAGAAAGGTTGGGTACTAATTTCAGTGACTCATTAAATAATACAAATGACAATTCTCACCATTAAGGATTATCGTGATGCCATGACACAATACAACGATGTTGTTATAATACACAGGATGGAAGTTTAAGAGTTCAGTGATTCATTATCCTTGTATAAGTTGGGAAAAGTAGCAATGATGTCATTTATATACCCTATTAGCTAAGATTGAATTAACAAGTGACTTGCAATGACTCTTTTAAATATTGAATATGTTGGCAGACATAATAGCAGTGATGCCTTGTATTTTCATGGTTATTATTAATAATGCAATGACTTATTTATACATAAAATAAGCTGAGAAAAATAATAAACACTAAACAATGATGTCATTTCTCAATACTCTCCAATATAAATTCCAGCGACTCAATAATAGGAGTGGAAATCATATGCATGCAACTATGCCCTTTAAATAGTATACAAGCTATGGAAAACATAAAGTGATGCATAAGACATATTTATGGCCTGGAGATAACATATACAATGATGCCTCAGCATAATACATAGGCTGTAATATTAGAAGATCAATGACTCGTATTGAGAACAATATAATATATATAACAATGCACCTATCATCTTTTATAACTAGGAATTAAATAAATAACAATGCCACATACCCTACATGACTAATCATTCATATCAGTGATTCATGAAGTAGATTTGAAATTAAAAATTTGGAGTGATGTTAGTAATATAGTTATTTAATAATACTCTTAATACCAAGTTTAGTGATTTATTTAAACAATACAGTATATGTCTAGCGACGCATATATATCCAGTTGTGTACAAGGACTATAGTGACACCTATATGTATATTATGATGATTAAAAATAATTAAAATAGTGAAGTCAATTGTATATAACATCAGTGATGCCTTGGGTATTAACCATATTCTCTACTAATGTTGAGTGATTCACTCGTTATATTATTTGGCAATGAGTATGTAAACTACAACTCACTAAAGAATTGGAAATTTTATAAACATGGACTCATTGTATACTCCATATGTTATAGACATAATAAGAAAAATTCAATAATTGGATTTGGAAAGAACATGTAATGATGCCATAGCAAGGAATAACTATATAATGAATATACTGGTTAAGATCTACAAATTGATGTCTTATAGTCTCGTAGTTTGATCTATAGCAAGATGTCACTGCACTAGAGTTTCCATTTCATGGTTTTCTAAGCATGTATATATTCAAAATATTTTATCATGTATTTTTATTTAACTGACATGTAATCAATTTGTGCATGCTTCTCCTCTATATACTAGCATGTATATTCATTTTATAGATCCAGTGATATTAAATAACTTGGAAGTGGTTTGACATCTGTATAAACTAATAAAAATTCCCATTATTTTCATAGTTTAACAAGGATGCCCATATCAATATTCCATGCCAAATTTAATTCAACAATAATAGAATTCTACACACAAAAATTATTGTTTTTCATTATGGCTAAAGCCGCCTACATGGTAGTTGAATTATCTTTTCTCAGTTGTCTGTACTTTTTAACTCCCTTTTCCTCCAAAATGTCTCCTTCAATCTATGCTACATCTATATTCTTATCTCTCCAATTCTCTTCTCGATGTATTATGATGTCTTTTTTCTTAATCTCCTCAGATTAAAAAGGGTGTAGACTTCTTTTTAGAAGATTTTTCCTTTTCGTTATTTTTTTAATATATATTTTTTTTAGTTTTTTATTAATTGTAGTCCTCTCATTTATTTTTTCATGAGAATTTCCAATTTTTTATATATTTTAACATTAATTATAAGAAAATCATAATTTAATTAACATATTTTATTATCATAAATTTTAATGACAATTTCATCAACTAATAATATGGATTTTTAAATCTAATTATGCTAATAACATTTATATGAGTATTAATGATCGATCATATCATATACACAAAACAAATTCATTAAGCTATTTAGACTTTACTAGCAAACCATAGAAATCAACTATCTAAATCAAACAAAAACAATCACATGTGCAAACCATTTATTATGCATTATAACATGTGCTAGCTACTGTGATGTGTGCAGGGTTCTCACCAATTTCTCTGTCATCCTCCAATATCTTCATCTACATCATCTTCTTCAATGATGCTATCCCTTTGTCATGCTCTGAGGGATGAGTTCTCCTACATCAACCTTACCACAAGCAAGTAGTTGGATCATATAACATGATAAACATACACCATAAAATATAACTAAAATAACACATCAACATGTTCATAATGTAAACATATACACTACAGCTAATTTACAATAACTCAAACATGTATCTTAAACAATATCCTACTATCCCATAACAATATATTTCTTAAATCTCAATCATAAATATAACCAATATCAAATGTGTCAACTATAAATATCCATGGATAATCAAATAGTTTGGTTAGTGAGGAATCAGGGATGTAACATCCTTACCCACTAAAGATAGTCATCATCCCAGATGATTCTTATTCAAACATAAGTTTTGCATTAAAAATACTATTCAACAAAAAGTAACATAGTATAATAGTATCTAATAAACTAAATAAATGTGAAAATCTCATGAAGAACTCATCATAGTCCTCCTAAGTAACACTATCCTTGGAGTATTGGTCCCACTGGACCTTGCACTATGACATCTTTTTATTATGCAAATAAAGTTTGCATGTGTTAATTACCCTGATTGGTTCTACTATGACCACCCGAGATCTAGAACCTGCAAAGCATTCCAATCCAACACATGCATAGTATCAACTATATACTTCTTAAAATAAGAAACATGGAAGACATTATGTAATAAAGCTAAGGCTGGTACCAATGCAAGCCTATACGCTATAAGATTGACCACTTACAACACCTCAACAGATCCCACATATCTCAATGAAAATTTTGATGACTTCTCAAAATTAATCAAGCTCTTCTACAGCTTAACCCAAAAAAACACGTTATCACCTATTATAAGGAGCCTTTCTATCCTTTTTAGATCAACCTAACTCTTCTACCTATCATTGGCCTTAGCCAATCTCTATTTGATTAGTCTAACTTGTTCTTCCTTTTCTGAGAGCATCTCAGGTTTAAAAACTACCCTATCCTCTAACTTAACCAATGGTGAAATCTTCAATGTTGATTGGTATGAGTTATTGTATGAAAACTTAACCAATAGAAGATAATCTTACCACTTTTACTATTGATCCATGTAATACAAACAAAGAAGATCCTCCAACACTTGATTAACTCTTTTAGTCTGTTTGTCAATCTCTGGGTGATATATTGTACTAAAATTAAGTTGTGTACCTAAAGTTAAATTCAAAGTTACCTAAAATCTTGAAATCATCTTTAGATCATGATCTGAGATGATCTTCTCTAGAAATCCATGCAACCTATACACTCCTTTATGAACCTCTTCGTAAGGGTAGGTGTATCATCTATCAAATTGCTTGGTATAAAGTGAACCACCTTAGATAGTTTGTCAATAACTACCAAGATCATATCATGCCTATTCCATGAAATAATTAAACCTTGGACAAAATACATACTAATCACTTTCCACATCCATTCTAGTATATCATGTGGATATAACAATCCAGTCATATGCACATGTTTAATTTTCATTACTGACATTCCAGACAATGTGACACATAATTTGCTACATATTTTTTGATTCCCTTATAGAAATAGTGGTATAAGATCTACCATGAACTTGGTTACTCCTAGATGTCTTGAATATGGGGTATTGTGCAATTTCTTTAGCACTGTACTTTACAGTTCTCTTGATCTAAGACATACATTCTTCCATTGTAACACAAAATATCATCACTCTCCACTACGAATCCTTTACATCAAGGATTTTGAGCACTCTCAGATAATGTTTTTCTAACTTGATCATAGAATTCATCTCTTAGAGAGATCTCAATCACCTAATATTTGAAATTACTCCTGATAGTAGCTAAGGCTACTATGTACCTTTTATGACTAAGGGCATCGACTACACTATTCTCCTTGTTTTTGATAAAGCTAATGTCAAAATCATGATCAAATAAGAACTTAAGCCAATGTATCTACCAAGCATTCAAATTAAGATGGGTGAAAATATACTTGAGTCACAAGTTATCCATCTCTATCTCAAAAAAATTTCCCAACAAGTAATACCGCCACACTTGCAAATCATGAACATTCACTTCAAGTTCCAGGTCATGAGGGGCATTATTCACCTCATATGGATTTAGATTTCAAGACTCATAAGCCACCACTACATTATATTGTGCAAGGACTCCTCTTATTCCATCTCTTGATGCATCCATGATAATTGAAAATTGACCATTGGGGTCAAAAACTCTTAACAATGGTGTTAAAGTAAGCCTTCTTTTTAACTCTTAGAAATCTACTTTGCACTTCTCTAACCAAACAAAATTGTGGTTCTTCCATTATAAAAGAAAAATCATATTATCTATCTTGGAAAAGTTTAGAATAAAATTCTTGTAATAGTCAGCTAACCCCATGAAACTTCTTACCTCATGCACATTCTTTAGCATCGACCATTCCATAATGGCTCTAATCTTTCTAGATCTACTAAGATACCATATATAGAGATAATATGTCCCAAATATTATACTCTTTCCTAGAAAAATTCACACTTAGAAGACTTACCATATATCTTGTGCTTACATAATCATTGCAAAACCAATTCTAGATGTTGAAGGTCATCCTCTTCATTCTTTGAGTAGATAAGAATGTCATCCAAAAAATTTAGAATAAAGTGATCAAGGTAATATATGAATACACTATTCATGAGATTCATGAATGTTGTTAGAGCATTAGTCAATCTAAATGGTAACACTATAAACTCATAGTTCCTGTAACATGTTCTGAAAGCTATCTTTGGAATATCCTCATCTCGAATGCTCAACTAATGGTATCCCACTCTAAGATCAATCTTAGAAAATACTATTCCTTCCTGGATTTGATTGAAAAGATCATCTATATGAGGTGTGGAAACCTATTTTTTATGGTTTCCTTGTTCAACATTCTATAATCAATGCAAATTCGAAGGGTATCATCCTTCTTTTTCATAAAGATAACCGGTGCACCCCATAGTGACACACTTGGCTTGATCAACCCCTTAGCCAATAATTCCTAAAATTGAGTCTTCAATTCAACCAAATTAGTGATTATCATCCTATATGGTGCCTTAGACTATGTTTTCGAATAAGGTATGATGTTGATAGAAAAATTGAACTCATGTCTAGGAGGCAAACCCGACAATTCTTCTAGAAACACATCATGAAAATCTCTAAGAAATGGGTAATATTCAAGAGATGGCTCCTTAGGTTCCTCCATTTCATTTATCTTGATGATAAATTCTTAGCACCATTTTCCTTAAGGCCTCTTAAGATGCATTGCTGAAATCTAATTAAGCTTCAACTCTTTCTTCTCACCTTGAATATATGTTTGATTTACAAAGTCATCTAGACACTCAACCTTATTCAGGTAGTAGTTAACCTTGGCTTTATGTTTTTCAATCTATTTGACTCCTAAAATCATATCATATGACCCTAGTGGTGCTACATACAGATCCACAATTGTTATGAATTTGGAAAATCTAATCTTTATTTCAACTAAACACTTGTCAACCAAGACTTTTGAATCATTCCCATACTGTACTAACTATGCATTTGCCATTAATTTAGCTCTTATATTTAACTTATTAAGCATCATATGATCTATAAAACACTCTATGGCTCATGTATCTATCAAAATAAAAATTGGATGGTCAAACAAAGTACCTGATAGTTCTATGGGTAATGCCTAAAATTTGTCTTACCAATTATCGACTGTTGCATGAATCTGCTATTGAAAACTACCCTTCTAAGGATTATGACCTTTGACCTTTAACTTGTTCTAAGGAAAATCATGAGCATGATGGTCATCTCTACAAATGAAACAACCTCTAGCTGGTCCTTTTTTATCATTCTATCAGTTTCCCTTGAAACTACCTTTGGATCCATTGCCATATTTCTTATTCCCTGAACCATTATTGAACTTGGCATTATGACATTTAAATTGCTTCTTATAGTCTTCACTCCTCTGTTTCCAATTCTTATTTTTAAAGGTTGACTTAGAATTTTCAAACCTTTTCTTGAACTTGTCCTTGGCCTAGGAAAAAACTTCAACTTTTGCTCCTATTTGACAGCCTTCTCGAAGACCTGGTCCATGGTATAAGGTCCATGAATATCTACCTCTCCATCAATCTAGGGCCTCAAAACCATGATAAACTTCTTTATTCTAAACCGTTCATCACCATGGTACTGAGGTACATACTTTAAAAATTTTGTGAATTGCTTCTAATACTCATTCACTAACAAATCACCTTACTTCAAATTCTATAAATTTATGAACTTATGATCAAAATAAAATTATGGGAGCCACCATGACCTGAATAATGCCAAAAATTGATCCCAAGTAGTGATGGTCGAGTTAAGATTCATTTCCAATCGCTTGTTAGACCACCATATAGCTACCTCACCAGCCAAATGATATGCTCCCCATAGTACCTTGGTAACCTCTAAGTAGTTTAGAATCTTGAAAAACTTCTCCATATTAATAATCCATTTCTTAGCTCCATCACCCAAAACAATCCCATCAAAATTAGGTGGGTTTACCTTCTTCATGTCTCTAGCCAACTCCATAGCTACAGGAGCTATAGCATCCTAAAGATTTTCTTATTTAGTGGGATGCTCTTCAAGTATGTCCTACTATTATTCATTTTTATAGCCATGAACCACCTACTCTAGAACTATAATTTGGTCCCTAGTCTCATTCATGGCTACAAGAATCTGGTTCATCTTTGTCGACTGCTCAATGACAAATCGACTAGGATCAAATGGAGGGATGATGTCATTAGCATTTGAAGGACCCTCTCCAAAAAATTTAGCTTTCACCATCCTTATTTTTGTCAATAGAAGTATATTAAAATGTTAATGGACTCATTAGGTCTTAGAGTTCAAGTTGTAACTCTGATATCACATGTAACATCCCTATTTGGATCTAACTAGAAATATGTGATTTTTTTAAAAGTAAACACATATACCAAAAATAGATTTCACCATAAGAATCTAATTAAAGATCATATGAAATACTCAATCATGATAACAAAAAACAAAGCATATTACATCATATATTATCAATCTCTAGTATCATGAGAACACATCATAAAGCAGATATAGAACACATCATAAAACATATATAGAAAATAATTACAGGGACTCAACCATAATTGATATAGGTATACAATCATTGTTGATAATATATAATAATAAGTAATTATATCTTGTCATGATAATATTTCATTAATAAGTACAATACATTACAATGTACATATAAGATACATGGCTCCCCTAGAGCATAGTTCCCAAACTCATGTATTTGTGATAATCTCAAGTTTCATCTCAAAAATAGTACTATTGTGGGGAGGGAGAGCATAATCCAAATGATTTTACACACCAACCATGGACCAATGATCCCCCACACTAATCCTATCAGGGAATGACCCTTCCTTAATGGATGAGTAGATAATGATGGCATAGGAATTCAAAGAGACAAGAAAGTACATGTGTGTTATATGATTTTTAAACAAAACATGTAATGTATCATAGAAAATATGTTCTATTGTAAGATATCACACAAATATTTAAATCATACTCATGAAATGATAATGTCTCACTAAACATAATTTGGGAAAAGTTTTAAGAGTAATAAATAATAATGATCTATAGATCAATCAAACTTCATACACACCACTTGACCAGATTATCTTCATCTAACATTCTGAAGCTAGTAAGCTAGTGAAGTACATCTCAATCCTTACTCAATATCAGTAATGCAAGATTGATCAACATAATTTAACCATGTGATTCATATAATTTACATCCTACTATCAATCACTTCATATAACATGCTAAACATAGGAGTAATCAAAACATACATTTATTCCATCAAATGTATGAATGAATCTTACATTATTATCTATTTCATACTAGAAATAATGACTATAGTTTATACCATCAAGGTAAAAACACACATTTAACTGTAGATTATAATTACCACAATTAGTTTCTAAACATTTTACACCCTATGATAACCCATATTACCATAGTCTAGTGTTTTTAAACATAGCTTCTAAGAATCCTAACAAAGCTAATAAAGTAGTCACAAATACATGGAAACATATAATCTTATACCAACAACTAGATATGACAAAATAAAACTTAGTTCACATGAGACATAGAGTAATCTAATATAGTTTTTGTTATACTCCCAAGGTTTGTATGCATGCAATACATAAATCTTCATTATACATAATTATATAGTTTATAACCACTCGATGAACTATAGTTAGAGAAACACAATCCTTTATTCAATTATAGGCTAATAAGCACGTGTATAGTATTAATAATACATTAGTACATAACTTTTATAATTTTACATCCGTATAATGGGTTTTGTGTACCAAGCTATATAATAAATGATCTTAAGTATATCTATGAAAGACTACGTTTATACCCCATAAGCCTTTTAGGATTCCAAAAAGTTATAGCTACAGTCCTTTATAATTCAACTATCAATTTTAATAAAGGCATATTAATAAACAACCATCATTAAAGTTCACTATAGTCATTTATATTTAGCAAGACATAATTGTGTTATAGCTTGCTTCACGTATGCTTAAGCTTTAATTCCCAGGTATTTAAAATATATATATCCTGTATTAAGATCAATTTGTTATTCTTTAATAATTACCTTTCAAGTATTAACACTTTTCACTATTAAAAATTTCTATGATACCCATAGATATGTCATTAACTAAACAACGATGTCAATAATAATAATGCAGCAACTCCTCAAATAATACAAGTTGTACATTAATATATATAGGGACTCATACCCATAATAAAGTCTAGGTACTAATTTTAACGACTCATGAAATAATACAAATGACAATTCTCACCATTAAGAATTATATTGATGCCATGACATAATATAGAGACGTCATTATAATACACAAGCTGGAAGTCTAAAAGTTCAATGACTCGTTATCCTTGTATAAGCTAGGAAAATTAGCAATGATATCGTTTATATACCATATTAGCTTAGAGTGAATTATATGGTGACTTACAATGACTCTTTTAAATCTTAAATATAATTCTAGACATAATAACAATGATGCCTTGTATTTGCATGGTTATTATAAAAAATATGATGACTTATTTATACATAAAATAAGATGAGAAAAATAATAAACACTAAACAATGATGCCATTTCTTAATACTCTCCAATATAAATTTCAGAGACTCAATAACAGGCATGGAATTCATATACATATAATTACTCCCTTTAAATAGTATACAAGTTGTGGAAAACATAAAGTGATGCATAAGACATATATATGGGCTGCAGATAACATATACAATGATACCTCAACATAATACATAGGTTGGAATATTAGAAGTTTAGTGACTCCTATTGAGAATAGCACAATATAGATATCGACACACTTGTCATGCTTTAGGTAGGGAATTAAATAAATGGTGATGCCACTTACCCTATAAGACTTAGCATTCATATCATTGATTCACGAAGTGGACTGAAAATTAAATATTTGAAGCAACACAAGAAACATAGTTATTTAACAATACTCCTAATACCAAGTTCAATGACTTATTTGAACAATACAATATATATATATATATATATATATATATATATATATATATATATATATATATCCAACCGTGTACAAGGACTACAATGATGATTATATGTATATTATGAGGACTGAAAATAATTAAAATAGTGAAGTCAATTGTATATAACATCAGTGATGCCTTTGGTATTAACAATATTCTCTACTAATGTTGAGTGATTCACTTGTTATATTATTTGGTAGTGAGTATGTAAACTACAACAACTCACTAAAGGCTTGGAAATTTTATAAACAATGACTCATTCTATACTCCATATACTACAAACATAATAAAAATGATTCAATAATTGGATTTGGAAAGAATTTGCAGTGATGCCATAGCAAGGAATATAACTAATATACTAGTTAAGATCTGCAAATCGACACCTTATAATCCCGTAGTTTGCTCTATAGATAGACGTCATTGCACTAGAGTTATCATTTCATGGTTTGATCAACATGTATATATTCACTATATATTATCATGTATTTTTATTTTACTAACATGCAATCAATATGTCCATGCTTCTCCTCTATATACTAGCATTTATTTTCATTTTATAGATCCGATGAAATTAAATAACTTGGAAGTGGTTCATTTCTGTATAGATTGATAAAAATTCATAGTATTTTCATAGTTTAATAAGGATTCCCATATCAATATTCCATGCCAGATTTAATTCACTAACAACAAAATTCTACACATAAATTATTATTTTTCATTATGGCTAAAGCGCCTACCTGGTAGTCAGATTATCTTTTCTCAATTGTTTGTGATTGCTAACTCCCTTTTCCTCCAAAATGTCTCCTTCCTTCTCTGTTAAACCTATATTTTTGCTCTCTCCAATTCTCTTCTCAATGTCTTATGATGTCCTTTTTCTTAATCTCCACAGGCTGAAAAGGGCATAGACTTCTTTTTTTTTAATCTTTTTGTTTTTGTTTTTGTTCTTTTTTTAATGTATTTATTTCTTTAGTTTTTTCTTAATTTTAATCCTCTCATTTATTTTTATTAATTTTTCCATTTTTTCCTTTTTCATGGTAATTTTCATTTTTTAATATATTTTAACATTAATTACAGGAAATCCATAATTTAACAATTCAATTAACATCTTTTATTGTCATAAATTTTAATGATAATTTCATCAACTAATAATCTAGATTTTTAAATATAGTTATGCTAATAACATTTATATGAGTATTAATGATCAACCATATCATATACGTAAAACAAATTCATTAAGTTATTTAAACAATACTAACAAACCATAGAAATCAACTATCCAAAGCAAGAAGAAATAATCACATATGCAAACCATTTATTATATAGTTTAACATGTGCTAGCTATTGTGGTGTGTGTAGGGTTCTTGCCAATTTCTTTGTCATCGTTCGACATATCCATCTATGTCACCCTCTTCAATGATGCTCTCCCTCTATCATTCTCTGAGGGATGAGTACTCTTGCGTCAACCTCACAATAAGCAGGTAGTTAGATCATATCAACATGATAAACATACATCATAAAATATAATTAAAATAACATATCAACATGTTCATAATGTAAACACATCCACTACAACTAACTCACAACAATGCAAACATGTATCCTAAGTAATATCCTACTATCCCATAATAACATATATCTCAAATCTTAGTAAAAAATATAACCAATATCAAATGTGTCAACTATAAATATCTATGGATAATCAAATAGTTTACTTAGCGAGGAATCAAGATGTAACAATTCTAGACATTAGAACAAGCCCTTGTATGGGGTATCTTTATACCATTTATTTACATTATATTGAGATCTCTTGTATGTTTGGATGATTGTTTGTTGAGTTAGTATCGTTACTCTCTAAACATTGCTATGATCTATATCATAGATATTTATGACTTCAATGTAATCACATACTATGAGCCTAGGTTATATATCTACTTCAACATGTTACCCCTATATGTTACATGATTCATACACATATTATAAAACTATCTTATCATTTTGACATAAGGTATTCTAGGTTTTATCTCCCTCACCTCAAAGTTGCGGGGGTGGCGCACATATCAATGGGGGCATGTCATAGAATCATGACCTCCACATTTTCATAGTTTCAAGATTTCAATGGGGGCATGTCATAAAAATATGACCTCCATGCTTATACACTTTTTTATTATTTACAGATTTCGATGGGGGCAAGTCATAAAAACATAACCTATAAACTTAACACTTACTCAATAACTCATGATTTCACTAGGGGCATGTCACAAAGACTTAACCTTTACACTTATACAACCTCTAGTTTAATATCATGATTTAGATATATACTTGGGTCAAAATCCTATACATTACACCAATTTTGTATAGATGTGAAACATAGTTTCTCATGTTTATGCCACATATACTCCAGCCATGTTAGAGGTGCATATGCCATGTTATTGCACAAAAATTGTAAAACTTTACTAATTATACTACTCACCAAGATGCATCGATTACACCAAGATGTATTGTTATTGAGCCTTTTATACTGCAGAAGTTGGTTCATTTTATTGGTTAAAGTGATTAAATAATTCAACCTTGCTAGATTTTTATATTAGAGTAATTAAATCATCTAATATCACCATATTTATATAATGATTTGATCAAATTAATCACCCTAATCATATTTTATATTCATAATTGAGTTGTGCAATTGAGATATAATGATCTCAATGTCTGTGTCACAACTCATCTTTGCATCGGATTGAGGGCATAATACATTCCACTCACCCTCTTCAAATCTCCAAGGTTTAGGTTTGAAATTCTTCCATCTTCAATGCTTCATAAGGAAGCATAATTACTAAGTCAAAGCATCAAGAGGTAGAATGGTTACATCGACACCTAGGTGTACTCTTTCCTTACTCTCTTCCTTTCCTAACATTTCAATTATTTCAAAATTTCAAATTATATGCACTTATTTATACTATAACATGCTCTTGGTTATATGTCATACACCATAAAAGCACTCAAAGTGGGTTAAAGTAAAGGCAAGGTGTATTATCACACTCAAGAAGACATTTCTTTTATTTAACCTAGTAATTTCATCCTTATGCATTATTATATTAAGGGGTTGTAGATACTAAAACTAAATATTTATAGAAACTCAATCTTATACATTTAATAAATATCAATTAGGGAGTTTTATAACTCTCTATTGTCAAAAGGCTCACATTCACCATCTCATTGTGCCTAAATGCTTATCTCTTAGTCTGATCCATATCATTCCAATGACCCAGGTCTCCTACACTGCACAACAAACTTAAAACATGATCAACATCCTTTATTGTTAATTTCATATTTATACCTATTTTCATCCATTTGGATACTACCAATCACATAGGGACACTACCACTATCCAAATCCTTATTTAGTGTTTAGTTGCAAAAAGACATCCAAATTACAAATGATTTGAAATCTATGGATTGGTCTATTTGTCTAATTAAACCCTATCATGAAATATTTTAAAAAGGTGTGGTATAAATACTAGTTTAAGCCTTCACATTCCTCATATATTAAATACCAAACAAACACCTACTAAATCTAAATCAATTAATTGCATAACCAAATATATGTTGAGTATTGTCATTAATGTCAAAAGTGCATCTTGCATGAGGTTGATGTCATTGAGAGAGTGTGCCTAATTGACAAAGTGTTGATGTGATAAGGGGAATTGATGGAATGTTTTCATTGAAGGATGTTTTCATTGAAGGATGTTTTCATTAAGAGAGAACTTAAAGGCAACTAATGCCTTATGGTTGCATGAAGGCACATATCTTTGAGTACGCCAAGACTAGTTATGGCATGAAGAAACCTGATGAGAAGGTATGAGCATGATGGATTTGTGAGATGAGTACAAATAGGCATGAGTGGTTATATTAGGTTGCTTGAGCATGTATATGAAGCATTGAAGCACTCATCAGAGTCTCATGGTGAGCCTACAGGGTTAGGACATTTAGACCAAGTCTACACCTAGACCCTGCCTAGCTTAATGAGGTATCATGATCTATTATCAAGGCATGTCAAGGATGTAAAAAAGTGTTTAATAATGAGATAGGTTGCTTGAGTATGTGAGTGAGGTGGAGAGTGCATAGAAAGAGACATGAAGATCAGTTTCAAGGCCTAATGTGCTTTGAAGGTCAAGGTCTAAGGAGCAAAGAGAGAGTGTGTGGCCTAATGAACGGTCATGATAAGATATCAAGGTTTTTGAGCTCATTTAAGAATTTTTATATCTAATTTATGTTGTTTTAAGTTTTTTCATGTAGTTTTAAGGACAAGGCATGAAAATTTGTTTGGAGGTCTCTCGAGTACTCAGAATGAAGGGTTCTTAACCCAAGAAGGATTTTCTTATGCTCATTATCTCATTAAACTTTTGCATGGAAACATAATCAATTCATGGTATATGAGGAAAGGTCCTATCTTGAAATTCTAGGCATTAGTTTTTGCATTGAGGGGCTATGCTTTATGAATGATCATTAAGAGTGGAAATAGGTTTAAACCCTCTTAGAACCCTAATAAGAACCCAATGTTGAAGATGTTAATCAAAAGCACCCAAAATGGATTGGTATGCTTAGGTAAGCTATTGAATATTTTAGTGGAATATTCCAAGTACCTCAAGTGGTATTGGTTAGAAAGAGGAGAGAGAAAAATGTTAGAGTTACAGGGTTATTTCTAAAAAAGTTATTATAGAAGTTAAAATTTACATTAGACATAGTAAGCAAATAAATGAAACAAGAAGGCAGAGACTAATGTTTTGTGTATATAAACATTTTTGGATATGTTATATTCCTTAGGTGTGCTAAATTGATTATTCAAGTTAGCTACTTGCTAACAGCCCTAATGGTGCAAACAATGAAAAACCCAAGCAATAATAAGAAGGTGAATTAGAATATGGTTTCATGATAGAATGATGAAACAAACTACATGGAGATGTTTTTTAACACTAGTATGTCTTATTCATGCTTGGTATAGAGATTTAAATTTAATTATAATGGTGAAAATTGATCCGAGCAACATTTCGGGTGATAATTTGGGTGACGGTTCTACCCCAATTGGTGGCAGAACTTATGGGAGCCATAACTTTTGCACCATAGCTCTGTTTGACTCCCCATTTGAACCGTTGGAAAGATAAGAATGATGGGAATGTCATGAGATGGCACAAATCTCCACTTAATGGTTTTTGACCTTAAAAAACGAAATTGAATTGCCCCAGTTTTTAATTTTAGTAGTGTAGTCTATAAATAATAAGTTTCTAAAAATAGAAATTCCTCGAATTATGTATTGTTTTGAATCATGGAAGTCAAACCACTTAATACCCATAGAGATTGGTGAACTTACACATCCTCATCCTACCTTCAAAATGTTTATAAATTAAGATGTAATCCAAAAAGTAAATCAGACATCTCTTCTCAGAGATAGGCATATGTTTGGATCTGCAAATTTAATCAAGAAAACATCTCTTTTCAAAGATAGAATTATTATAATTGTGTTTTTATTATTTCTTGAACTATATTTCAACTAAATTATTTGAGTTTTAGATCAAAAATGATGAATCCAAAATGGCTTAGATGACTCAATGAGGTCTATTTATAATGAGATCAACAAATTAGTATGTAAGACCAATAGTTGCCACTATACCATATAATGTTTATATTTTAAGATAGTTTGGAAATTTCAAAAGATCATGTTAATGCATTATAGTTATTTATAAATGTCTATATAGGTGATGGAGGTTTGTGTCACGATGACTGTGTTTTAAGGTAATCTAGCAATTCTGAGTGAGTGAGTTGCAAAGGTGTTTTTGAGGCTTTATGCCTTGAGTGGATGTGTCTAATGCATATGGTGATATTGTTGTGAACTTTTAGGTTTTGTATAATTGATTTATTATCATGGTTATGTGGCTACATGATGTTTTATCTTCAATTGTTCAAGACATAATTTTATGTGTGGTTTAAGGCCTAATGTGAACCATGTTAATGAAGTGTTTCAAGTGGTGGTTGGACCTAAAAAGAGTTATGGAGCTCAGAGGATGTTGGATAAAGTTTATTTGAGTTGTGTATGAAATATTATTGATGTCTATAGAGGTGAAAGGTGTTCTAAGGGATCAAATGGTAATGTGTTACTAGACAGACATAATGCAATTAGGTCTCTATGAGACCTAAAAGTGAAATGAGATCTAATTGAGTCATGACAAACCAAAAGGGACTCAAAAGTCATTTTAATCTTTTTATTGAGATATCCTAAACCTATTATATGGCCTACATAATAGGTTAAGTATGTTTGGTTGACTAAGCGGTTTATGAACAAGGAATGGTATATATATATATATATATATATATATATATATATATATATATATATATATATACATAAGGTAGTTTTAGGCCTATCAAAGTAAGTAGAGAGTATGCAAATGAGATAGCACATTGTTTAGCAGAAAAAGGTATTTTAGACCATTAGAGGAGTGTATATTATATATAACAAATATACGATAGTGCGTATACATATGAAGATCAAGGTCATATGACCTAATCAGTCTTAACGAGACATAGTTGAGTGAAGAGGCCCAGAAGATAGTTTGAGAGGGATAAGAGTGTGAAGAGTTGAAGACGTGGTCATCATCAGTTGGTTGAGAAACATAGTTTTCTGAAGGTGGTAAAAATAATCAAGTGGCTAAGTTATTTTTTACTCATCTAGGGGGTTAGTGCCTCCTTGTAAGTGGGTGCTTATTAAAGCCTAGTTAAGTGGGTGCCTAGCTAGTTAGGGTTGATGCTCCATGTGGAGTTGGTGATTCAATAAAATTGGTTTTTATCTCATAGGATTTTAGTCCATTTGTAGATATCAGTGGGTTTTCTTCCTCTTGAGGGCTTCCCACATATGTGATGCGTTCTTGTATTTCATGTTCATGTGTATGGTTGCTTGTGCTTTGACTAATATATATGCTTGTATGAATGGCTCATGAATTTTAAGCAAAATTGAATGAATGTTTTGAAGACTAATTTACACCCCCCCCACCCACTCTAAGTAATTATGCTTCCAACAATATATTCTATCATATTCATCCATATTTTCATATCAAACATATAAATAGTGATATTACAGGTCTGAAGCATTCAAAGAACAACCCATGAGCAATATTTTTCAAGTTATAAGATAGATCATTGCATGAATCGTCATATATTATATTTCTCCCTTATGGACAACCTTTTCCACGTATAAGGATAACTACATAAGTATGAGTCCCTCTTTGGAGTATTGGCTATGTAGGCAACACCCATTGACAAAGGGGTCTTTAGGGTCAACTCAACACTACGACCCCACTAACTCATTTTTAGTAAATTCATTCCAAGGATAAAAAAGGATGAAGAGATGGGATTTGATCAATAAAATAATAGTGACAACTTGTATCTCATGTATTAATACATCAGTAGAATGGCGTCAGGAAACCCATAATAACAAATTTGGTCACATCCACAACTAATCATTATTTTTTACTAAAAAACTATGTCATAGTTAGACACTCACATCGATGATAATGTCCAAAGCTGATGTTAGTGTATGTGGCTACATAAGTATAATTTACAAAATTTGGCAACTGATCCAAACTACTTATCTTGTATACTTTACATATGTTTCTAATCAATATTTATTTACGCAAAATAAACCCAACTAAGTATCATTTCTCTTTAGTATTACAATCATTTGAACATCTTTTGAATTCAATACTTTATATATTAGCATATCATAATATTATAATTTAGAATATTCATTTATCTCAATTTGTAATTAATTAGCCTATAATAAACTAATTTATCACCCTTTTTCTTGAGCCACTTATATATTCTTAACCCTATCCAACCATGTCAAAATTTAGGGTTAAACAAACATAGAGTATGTAAAAAACAAAGAAGACATGTTGAACATAAATAATCACACGTAGATTATGCAAAGATAGGTAAGGAAACAACACTGAGCATGTATCAATCAATGTCATGCTTAGAGTATATAGATAAAGTAAGGGTAGAGTTGATTTGTTATCTTCTTGACAATTTTTCTTTTTCCTTCAATGAAGATTGATAGGCTTCTTCCATAATTCTTAGGTTAAAAAAATTGATCTCATATTGAATAACAATACACAACCCATTCACATATTTGGCCATCTTATTTGGGTCTTATTATACATGTCTAGTTCTTAAAGTGGGCCTATAAAACTCCTTAGTATGTTATTTAATGTTCATCTCCTTTTGTCTTGAGTTATGTAATTTCTTGAACACACTCATCTGATTTTATGAAGGCAAGAATTTAGCCTTCAATTTCATCACCATTCTATCCCATGAATTGATTTCCTCCTTACATTTCTTATGTCTATCAATCTATACATGGTCCCACCATAGATATACATGACCTTTCAACTTTACGTAGGAAAATTTCACTTTCATAGGGTACTCCATTGACTCACAATCAAAATATTTATCCATCTATATGATCCAATCTATAAGTTCTTCTAGTTTCAAACTTCCATTATAACAAGGTGTGTACAAATTTGGCTTGCTACTAATATTTTTAATAATTTTGATAAAATTTCCCTTGGCTTTATTCCCCATATCTTCCTCTTCCAACTCTTAGAATTCCACTTCTTCATCATCACTCACATCTTCAACATAAGCTCTTTTTTTTTTTTTTTGTTTACATTGCCTCCAATATTGTTTAGATTCCTCTCATCATTTTTCCAAGTATACAACTTTAGGTGATCTTGCTCTTGCACCTCTTCCAATAGGATTAACTATGTGTGCCATCACTTCACCCAAATATAAGATTCTCTTTCACAACTTGCTAATGACTCAATTGGATTTTTTACACACACAAACCAACAAGGTTAAATACCATTGCTTTAATACCAAAGTAGTGCAAATGGGAGCTATAAGGGGAAATATTAATGGTTGTGTCACTCCCCAATAGTGATTGTCTTACTAACTCTCAAACATACAAACATAAGACACACATAGTGATAAAGACTCTATTTATTGAATTTGAGAAAAAATTTACATTCATGGACAAAAAATTATGATCATGGCATTCACACTACACTTGCATGCCTAAAGCTTTATGTTTCTCTTATTTTTTATTCTCCTATTTTTTTTACTACTCTCTCTAGTAAGTTGACTCTTGACTGCTCCAAACTCTGATTTCTTCAAAGAATTAATCCCTCTTTTATTTTTTGACTTCAGATCTTTTTCATTTTCCTGATAGTTAGCCTTCTTGAATTCATTCTCCAATTATATGTGATCCCTGGGGACATTGTTGTAATAGTGATAACATTGATGAGTTAACTATCTCATGGCCATGACAAACTAAAAACTATCATCAATACCTTTCCAATGAGACCTTAAACACCCCATTTGGTGCCTTCTCATGAAAATGATGTCCATTTGAATATCTTAGTGTTGTTTCCTTTGCTATGATTACATTTAAAAGTTTATGGCTATAGGGATCATGGGATTGTGCCATGTGGCTTGATCTAGGGGTCTTTATATAACAGGCCCAAAGTTATTCATGTGATCTCTTCATACTCTATGGATCCATCGATTGAATTAAGTTTAAGATATAATTGATCACCTGTCAATCTTTTTGAATAACATGGCCCTAATTAATTCAAAGAGACAAAGAGTCTTTAAATCCTCTTAAGAAATTGTCATCCATATCTGCCCAAGGACTATGTCCTTCACGTTGACTCTGAATATGATCTCCATATCAAGCTATGATTGTGTCATCTATCACCTCTATGGACTCATAAACATTTTGAATTCAATGAGATCACTATGGAGTTCATGGGGAAAATCCAAAGCCATGGATTATGTAAATTTTATGGCATGTTCATGAGTCTCCTACTTTGTTAATTTCATGACTCTATAATGTTCATAACTCTGAGACTCTGTGGTAGCAGATCTACAAACTATATGAACCCATTAACAGTGACCTTGTGTGAACACTTAAATAATTTAGTGACCATCTTGAAAACTCATTTATATATGTGAAGCCTTTATTGAACTATGACCTTAGAGAATAAGATGAAAGGAGTGTGGTCACTATTAGATATAATAACTATGTGGTCTCCCCAATGTTGCAACTCAGAGTTGTAAGAATAAATGTGATGCAAATGAGATCTCAAATATCTCAGAGTGTGACACAAGGCCCCTTAATAAAAATTGCACAAAACTCCTTCTATGATTTATTGAATCTACTTAAAATATCACACCATTTTTAAGTGATGTAAGATTGCCTACTCACTTTGGATGCTCCTGCATCAAAGACACATCTTAGTGATTGATATAAAATCACATTCAAAACTCTTTGTGGTATATTTTGTTATATTGTCATGTCTTTTGGTCTTATAAACACAAGTACAACTTATCATAGGGATGCGACACATATATTCAATGATTACATGCATAAAATTTTATACAATTATGTTGATGACATCTTGGGAAAAACTAAGAAACATGAAGATCATCCTAGATATTTACAAAAAATATTTGAGTGACTACGAAAGTACATGTGAAATTAAATCCTAAAAAATGTGTCTTTGGTGTCACATTTGGAAAGTTATTAGGTTTTATTATTTCTCAAATAAGTATCCAAGTTGATCTTAAGAAAGCACAAGCTATTATATAAATGCCTCTTCCTAAAGGTCTTAAAAAATAGAGGAGTATACAAGGAAAATTTAAAGCCATTATATATTTTATTTCTCAGTTAGCCAATAAACGCAATAACCTTTATGATTATTACTCTAAGTCACTAAGTTTGAATGGGATGAACAATGTCAAAATGTTTCTAATGAAATTAAAGAATTTTTAGCTACTCTCATATTTATGATTCTACTTATTCCCAATCGACCTTTATTACTCTGCATATCTACCACTAAGCACACCTTAAGAAACATGCTCGCACAATGTGTTCATGACCATAAAGAACACAATTTATTATGTTAGTTGATTTGAGGCCCAAATAAGACCCATTAGACAACCTCACTTAACATATTAAATGGGTTATTAAAAAAGCATATAATTAATGATAAAGGTTGAAAGATAAATCAGAGTGCAATAGGATACATGGAAGAGCGAAGAAGAACAATAGACACCATATTAGCGGAGAAGAATAATGGACACCATATTAGAATTATAATAACAAATTTGTATTATGATAAGTTTTATATAAGATCATGTATATCAGGTGTGTGATGTTTGTGCACCCCAAGTATATCTCTATATCACTAACTTATTACAAATAATATAATAATGTATTAATATACAAAAGAATAAAATTAAATGTTTTTAAACCATTACAATGGTTGGTAATAATTGATTCATAACCAATCATTAGTTTGATGACTTCTAATAACATTATGATAAAGTTACGTAGCATGGTTCTGACATTGCATGAGTTATGTGATATGGTAGAAGAGGAGTTAGGACTTGTAGTTTTACACACATGTGTTGGTGATGATGTTGAAGTTGTTGGCATAGACACATAAAATGTCAATAAACACCCAGATGTCATGAGTTAAAGTGATTACTCATATCTTTTTGGATCAATCACCCCTCTTTCAAGATCAATGGTCTCCATTGCATGTAGTTTTCGAACAAGATGTGAGAACAAACTAGCACACTTTCATTTTTATAAACCATTTTCCTTGGAAAGGTAGTTGACCCACTTTGACGATCTTAAAGAGAGTAATCTCTTATTGACATGTTCATTTAACCCTAGTGTCAATTATTGTTTTCTTATTTTGGATTTAGTGGTCTAAATAAGATAAAACTTTTGAATAATTCAGAATGCATAAGATATGTCTAAATTATGTTACAACCCTTCAAGTTGTACTTAGAATAATGAAATATTTTTTCAAAACCAATTATGTAACATTAATTCCACATAAAAATACTTAAAAACTTATCTGATCAATAATTTAGAACAATAAAAGTTCTAAATTCTAATACCGAATACAATATAACTTATTACAACTTCAAGGAAAGTGAATACATTAAGATTCAGTGACAATTAGTCTAATAATACAACTATTGTTCAAGTATAAAAATTGTATTAAAATTACATTTCCTTCAAGTATTTAACATTTATACAATAAAGAGATACCAAGCTCTCTCAAGCTCAAGTCAAACCAACTCGTGTATCTTTGATAATCTCAAGTGCAGTCTCCAAGTAAATATTGTAGTGGAAAGGGAGAGCATCATCCAAGTGTTTCTCCACACCAACCATAGACTATCGATCTCCCACATAATCCCCTATCAGGAAATGGCTATCCCTTCATGGATAGGCGGATAGTAATGGTGTGGGAATCTAGGGAGATATGTTAGTACCCCATGTGCTGTAAGATTTCTACTACATGATGTATATCATAAATAAAATATGTTTCTAACATGATTTCACACAATAGGCAAATCAAACATATGAAATGACAATTTATATCTAGCATTACTTTAGCAAAAGTTTCCAAATAACATATGATCACACATATCAGTCAATTTCATGGCACACCACTTGATCAAATTATCTATACACAACATTGGTGGTGTTATCTAGGCTAGCGAAGTCTGTATCACTACCTACTTAGCATCATCAATGCAGAAATAACATAGTATAAAACTTAAATATTCATTTAGATTATTATTAGTAGAAGTAAGAACATACTAAGTATGGAAATCATCTTAATCTTACATTTTGTTTGTCAAATGCATATAATGAATCTAAAACATGTTATCATTACATATATAACACTATGTAACTAAGCATAGTTAACACAAGATCATACCATCTAAGTATGTTTTAAACAAGAACCATAATTGCTTGCATGCCATAAATAACATAGTAATTAATTTATCAACCAATTGATTCAATTGAAATATTTTTAATAATGGTATAAACAAGTTATTTATAGAAATATACAAATTCATACATTTAATCTTTCCAATGGTATGTAATGAATTCATATTCATTCAATTCATAAATAATATCATTAATCAAATTGTTTCTACTCATTTTTGCTATTTATATTCAGAAGAAATAAGAAACTAAAGATAATGGTTAGGGGTTAGATGATACCCGGATTAAGTTGCGCACCGTATCCAGACGTTGTAGGAGCTCCTCTTTCGCTGTGGAGGACGACACCTGTAGATAAGAAAGACTTAAACAAAGAAAATGTTAGATGATATATGGTGGACTACCAAGCAAAGCTCGGTCCCAAAAGTGCAAAGACTTCCTTGAGGGATGATAGTCCACTTATTTGACAAAAGAGTGTTGCTAGAAAGAGAAATAATGAAAGGCTAAAGAAGAGAAATTAATAACGCGTACCTGATTCTTGCAATTTGCCTCTCACAGTCACTGACGTCGATTAGTCTGTCGTCATCGATTGGTCAATGTTGTCGATGTCAGTTAGGCTACCGATGTCGATAGGGGCAATGGTCCTTGGACGGGACTCAGGGTTATATCCGTGGTTGATAGAGGGATTCTGTGAGTTTAAAAGGTCTGTGCAGGGTTGTAGGGAGACGAATAAGGTCCACAGAAGGACAAAGGTAGAGGCTAGGTTGTCAAAAAGGGTAAGGGTGAGAGGAAGACTTTTTAGCCTCTCCAGGAAGAAAGCCGAATCTGGTTGAAGGTCGGGTCTGGTCTGGTTGATAGTATTTAGAAATAATAAATAGAAACTAACTATTAATGCTTTCTAAATTACTGAAATGAAAGGGCAGAAGAAATACTTAGCTCTGGTGAGATGAAGAACCAAGGTGTTGAATGCTTGTACCTATTGTGGCTTGATACTGAAGACCTCGTGCAATGTTCTAATTCAATTTGGAGTGATTTGAGTAGTCTTTGTGGCCAAGGGAGCGTTAATTGAAGTCTGATGCCTAGTGATGTCTCAGAGTCCAAGAGGAAGAGAGAGAGCCAGATCCAAGCGAGAGAGAAGTCAATTCGAGAGTCCAAGAGTGATTCCAACATCCAAGAGCCTCTGAGGAGAATTTGGGATTCATGATTAGCCATTTTGGGGTTTAGAACTCAGTTTAAGTAAACTGACATCGGCGATGCCACCGGCGTCGGTGATGCCGCCGGCGTCGGTCGATAATTAACCGACATCGATGGCCAAAGAATGGGTAAAAGGGCTATTTTTAGCCCTTTGCCCGTTCCTCCATCTGCCAAGCATATTTGTCGTTAGAGAATGGTCAAAATGCAAGGTTATTAAGCATGAGGGTTAGTTAGAAGGTTGGAATAGGTCTTAGGTAGTTATGATATGAAAGACTTAGTCATAGGGTGAGTTATGGGGTAGGAAATGGTCTTAGTGGTGAGGTGTCCAAGGCGAGGTGTCATGGGTGATGTCACTAATTCAAAATAAGTAATTTATTTTAAATTAATAAAGTGCGTAAGGGACCAAAGGGAGTCGACACAATTTTGGTGTCTACATTTGCCCCTTTTTGTCTTATTGGTCATTCTGATGAACTGCAAGACAAAAATAGGAGTAAGTTGCCCCAGGAATAATGATGAGGTATTCCCCCTCAAAGCGGGAATTGAGAGAAGGGAACCCGAAATCGGGTGCCAATTTGACAGATAGTGAATGGGTATGGTGAAGTTGGAGTGTGAATGCTGCAATAGTTGAGATTGCACGCATACCACTTCACGTGATAGGTAGGTCAAATTTTCACAGTCGAGGTCGAGGAGTGCTAAAATTAAAGTAACTGATCCCCAGCATTTAGTTGTAGCTGATTGGGTTAATCGATCAAAGCTGTAGCTCCAATGGTCATCGTGTTCCAAGTATCCTGGGCTTAGGAAGTGCTCCTAGAAAACACAAAAATGTCATAAGTAGTGGGGATCAACTTGGGCGCGAACCAATACTTGTGAGGGTCGTAATGTGAGTTACGCATAATTTTGATAACTATTCGTGAGGTAGCATACATGCAATCAAAACAACTAAGGCAAAGTTGTCTCAGAAGTGGTCATGGTCTGAGGAGATAGTCGCGATCTCCAAGGTTGTTGGTCAAGTTGGGTTGAGATATAAGTGATCTCAAGAGTGTCAAGAATCTAGAACCACAAACAACTTTGATACCAACTTGTCAGGAATCTAGAACCACAAACAGTTCTGATACCACTTGATAGGATCTAGGAAGCACAATTGATTACCATGTACAAGCAACTAAACGCAAAATTTAACCAGAAGTAATAAGTAACTAGAAACCAGAAACAACACAGAATATGAGAGACAATACCCAATTGTATTAATACTCTTCCAGAAGGAAATACAACAAAGAAGATGCCACAGTCTTCTTCCTTACACACCTCTAGGGCTCCCACACCTCTAGGGCATAAATAGTAAATCTCTTCAAGAGCTCACTCTCTCAATTACAGTCCCAACAACTCAAACATAGAGTTGTTGCTCACCTCCAAACAGTCAGTATCACTACTGCCAGTACACAAGTACTCCACGTACTCCACGACCGAGTATACACACATACTCCAAGTGCACAACGTACTCCAAGTAGATCTCACCTAATCTTGCTACCTATTGTGTTGTTGACCTCCCTGATCTTACACACTTGCAAATCAACTTGGTTTTGCACACCTGCAAACCTAGATCTCGCACACACACACACCTGCAAATCAATGATCTTACTTACCATGTAGATCTCTCTACACCCTGAAGAACCCTTGTCCTTGCCTCACCAAGTCCTTATGATTCTCCAAACCAGTACCCTGATGGATCTTCTACCTGATCTTGCACACCTGTAGACCAACCTAATCATACACACTCAGCACCCTTGTGGAACTAGGAGGAGTTACCCTTGCTCTCTTCACACACTGAAGGAGCTAGCCTGCTCTTACTCAACTAGCACAAATTACAATACAACCCATGAGTCTATTATATAGATTTCATGTAAACAATAATTAGACATCTAATTACAATAATTAGATCCACAGCTCTAAGACTAAAATTAGCCTTTAACATGCAAACAACTGGTTCGTTAACTAACTATTCATCAACTAATAGTTCTAGAACCGCACAGGCGATTGACGTCGATCCCTGTTTGGCTGGAGATGACCGATGTCAGTCGATACCTGACCGATGTCAGTTGCTCTGCTCACTGGATATGACTGATGTCGGTTGATCAGACCAACGTTGGTTGCTCTACAACTCAGCAACCTCTCAACAACCTCCTCCATGTCTGCATCAGTGAAGCTTTTAGCTCCATAACCTAACAATCTCCCACTTGGAGATAAATAGTTGCACTGTACCTGTACCTGTACACCATCTAATCTATTTCCTGGCTTGTATCCCTCTTTAAGCTCAATATTGAAGACCAACCACCACACATCTTGTGGTGCAATTCCTGTCATCCAAGTAACCTGCCATATCCGAAGTGCCTGACCCTGCATAGCATGTTAACCTGCTGCTAGTCCCTCTCATATACCTGAGACCTCACTGAACCGCTTTCCAGTGATTCCTTCCCAAATTGGCCACAAACCTGCTGACAACTCCCACTATTGGGGAAATATCAGGGAGTACACATGTACTCAACCTCATCATGTGATTGGGGACCCTGTTCTGTGAATTATCCATCCATAGGTGCGCTTGCCATTTTGCATCCTGCACTACCTTCACACAATCATCCTGTGACAACATCAACTTGTGATCTTCCCTATCTCTAGGATAACTCATGCCAAAGAATTTCACTGCTCCCAAATTCTTCATGACATACCACTGAACTAACTTTACCCTTAGCTCAGCAAATCCTCGTATGTATGCCCCTGCAACAAGCACATCATCTGCATACAGTAACAGGATAATGTAGCGATCATTATCCAACCTAGTAAAGAAACCACAATGGTTGCAATGACATTGACTAACGCTGTGCTTTGTCATCCACCTGTCAAACCTGTAACACTGTCTTGCAGCTTGCTCAAGACCATATGACCTAGCCTTCCATCTCACGTGCCCATTCTCTCTCTTCTTTAACCAAGGAATCCATTTGTCTCTTAGTGCTTTTATACTGGTTGACAACTCTACCAAATCTTCTGTTTGGTTCTTCTCCAAAGAATTCATGCCATGCTCCCACTGTTTCCTAGATCCTACCTGCTCTGTAGTGACCAACAAGTATAAAAAAGGGAAATAACAAATATGAGGCTTACTTACACTTTTAGTCCTCCACATGGGCGTTTGAGACTCCTTAACAACTTGTTGTCTGCCCAAAATCTATTCCGTCAGTGACCGATGTCAGTCACTTCCCAGTCTGCATCCAACTGACATTGATTCCCTATGACTGACCTGACTGACGATGTCGATTCCCTGATCGACGCCAGTGTCTACCCGACCGATGTCGGTGTCCACCTGCTTGACATTACCAACTTTTCCTGTTTGCACATGACCGACGTCGGTACTTATCTGATCAATGTCGATTCCTCTTGACCGACGCTGGTAACTGTGTTTTCCTGTGAGTGATGATTTTTTACCTGCGAGCTTACTTTAAATCAAAACCTTGTCTAAACTACCCTGCTCAGAAGTATCCAGCCCCATCCACTAATCTCTATCCATCATCTCTTCCATGAACACCAAGGCTTTCCAGTTCTTAAGTATGTCAAACACATCTGACTTCCTCTTAAGAAAATGCATCTCCTTCTTGCTCATGTGACCAAGCCTACAAAGCCACGTCTTCGCAACAGAAAAAGAATCAGTAATACAAGTAAGTAGATAAAGAGTACCTACTTTCTTACCACCAGCTAATTCAAGTGCATCCACTATGAGAGTTCTTGTGCATCTCTCAACACTCAACCTTCCTAAAGTAATTAGCCACATCTTCAAGACTAGGACCTGCATGACCTCCTTCAACACTCATGTGTTGGCCATCTCCAATTTTAGCCGCACTTCCCCTTTGCCAATACTTTGACAAGGCTCACCAACCCCTCTATTTGGGGCTGCATGGAAAGAGGCAACAAAATCTATAAACCAAGATTTTACTTTATCCAAGGAACATACCAGAGCATCCTGTGTAACAACACCTGCAACATCTGCTTCTTTAGTTTCTTCATGCTGATCTTCTACCAACCAACAATATTTCTTTACCTGCTCTTTCTTTCCATAGCTCCATAATTGATCATTCTTGCTTTTCAATTCCTCCATTCTTAGCTTACTTTCTTCTGCCATTTCTATATTCCCACTCAATCAGAAACCCCTGAGAGAGACCTGTAATCAAACACAAACCTGCTCCCTGCAACCTTAGTTCTGATACCAACTTGTCAAGAATCTAGAACCACAAACAGCTCTGATACCAACTTGTCAGGAATCTAGAACCACAAATAGTTCTGATACCACTTGATAGGATCTAGGAAGCACAATTGATTACCATGTACAAGCAACTAAACGAGGAATTTAACCAAAAGTAATAAGTAACTAGAAACCAGAAACAACACAGAATATGAGAGACAATATCCAATTGTATTAATACTCTTCCAGAAGGAAATACAACAAAGAAGATGCCACAGTCTTCTTCCTTACACACCTCTAGGCCTCCCACACCTCTAGGGCATAAACAGTAAATCTCTTCAAGAGCTCACTCTCTTAATTACGGTCCCAATAACAACTCAAACACAAAGTTTTTTTCCACCTCCAATCAGTCAGTATCACTACTTCCAGTACCACTAGTTAGTATCACTACTGCTAGTACACAAGTACTCCACATACTCCACGATCGAGTATACACACATACTCTAAGTACACAACGTACTCCAAGTAGATCTCACCTGATCTTGCTACCTGTTGTGTTGCTAACCTCCCTGATCTTGCATACCTGCAAATCAACCTAGTTATGCACACCTGCAAACCTACTTCTCGCACACACACATAGACACCTGCAAATCAATGATCTTACTTACCATGTAGATCTCTCTACACCCTGAAGAACCCTTGTCCTTGCCTCACTGGGTCCTTATGATTCTCCAAACTAGTACCCCGGTGGATCTTCTACCTGATCTTACACACCTACAGACCAACCTAATCATACACACTCGACACCCCTATGGAACTAGGAGGAGCTACCCTTGTTCTCTTCACACACTGAAGGAGCTAGCCTGCTCTTACTCAAGTAGCACAAATTACAATATAGCCCATGAGTCTATTATATAGATCTCATGCAAACAATAATTAGACATCTAATTACAATAATTAGATCCATAGCTCTAAGACTAAAATTAGCCTTTAACATGCAAACAACTGATTCATTAACTAATTGTTCATCAACTAGCAGTTCTAAAACCACACAGGCGATCGACGTCGATCCCTGTCTAGCTAGAGATGACCAACGTCGGTTGATACCTGACTGATGTCAATTTCTCTACTCACTGGATATGATCGATGTCAGTTGATCAGACCGATGTCGGTTGCTCTGCAACTCAACAACCTCTCAACAACCTCCTCCATGTCTACATTAGTGAAGCTTTTAGCTCCACAACCTAACAAAGAGTTGTGTGTTGTGGTCAGGAAGATGTGTGTGATCTCCAATGTGCCCCATGAGAAGTCCAAGGTGACTTCTACAATGTCAGGGCTAGTTGTTTGGTCATGAGTTTGGGTTGGTATAGATAGTTGGTCCATTAGATGGATGGACGAAGGAATGGCTGAGCTAACCTCAGAAGACCCCATGTCAATTGAGTGATGCCTACATAGCCCTTGTTTGAAGGACCTCAAGCCAATGTAGTGTTCCCCAAAAGGGAAGAAGAGGGTAGGTTATGGATTGGTTTTGACTAGGGTAGGTCATGGTTAAAGGTTATATGGTTGGTCCATCAAGTAGATGAACGAACGAATGGCCGACGTCATTAGGGAGACAAACGGGCAAATGGCCGAGCTAACCCTAGAAGACTCCGTGTCAACTGAGTGCTGCCTACATAGCCCATGTTTGAAGGGCCTCAAGCCAATGTAGTTCTCCATGAAAGGGAAGAAGAGAGTCAAAGAGGTCGATAGTTGGTTTGGTCATGTTTGAAATGATGAGGGTATGATGATGTTACAGCCTTTTCCATATTATGTGATGGTGTATTCTGTAACATAAGTGATGTGGGGTTTTCATCCCTAGCAATTTTCCATATTAGTGATGGTGTATGTTAAAAATGAAATGAGTGATGATGTTATAGCCTTTTTCATATTGTGTGATGGTGTATGCTTGACATAAATTGTGTTTGGTTGACATTTTCCATGTGTATTGGTTTCCATAGAAACTAGTGTGAATGGGGTATGATATGTTAGTGGTCTGAAAATGTTTCGGTTTGGTTTGGTCAGGTTTGATTGGGTTTGGTTGTATGACGAAGATGCATAAGTGAAAGGCAAGTTGCTCTTTCATTGGCAAGGACCATAATGGTAGCATAGATAGGGTTGTTACAAACAAAAGGCCCGTTCATGCATTATGTCATTGACCATTGTTTGTGTTAGAGAAGTATTCAAATCACTTGATGTTAAGTGAGCTCAAAATCCCTTGGGTATGTCAGGGTAATAGGTTTGATTATGTGATATGTCAGAATAGCGTAACCCTTTTTAGCAGGAATAGTTTTGCCCCTTTTATAGGTGACCCTAAGAACGACTATAGACAAGTCCATGACTTAATAGTTTGTCAGTCATTTTTTTTTTTTGGTAGACTGATCAATGCGGAAAGTCCACTTGGGGATGTTGTGTTGTTTTATGGTCAGGTTGTGCTGTGTATGTAGCAAAATTTGGGCATAGCCATCCTTCAAGGGAGTGGTCTATATTCTGCTTTGTATGTGTTGATGTCGTTGAATAGCTGTCCTTCAAGGGAGCAGTCTATTTATTACATCAATGATGCAGCTGTCCTTCGAGGGAGTAGTCTACATTTATAGTTTATGACCTTTGGTTAGGCATCCTAGTTTTTATATTTTTTTGGTTTTTAACTAAACTTTTGGTCATGGACTAGACTATAGATGTTTAAGGGATCTCTTTTATTAAGACAAGGCATTCATGCTTGAAAAAAGAGTTAACTAATGTAGGGAAAAAGGGGTAAAAGGAGTAAGAATGACGATGATGGGGGGTTGCTCAAGGGATGAGCTCAAGTTAAACGTCAAGTGAATGACTACTTGATTAATAATAGACTGGTCAAAGATGTAAGGCATTAAAGGGCTCAGGTTTTTGTCGGCCTTCGAAAGAAGACGGACGATAAGTCCCTGATCCATGCGTTATGATGTAAGGTTCGAGCCAATTAGGAGCAAACTTGTCTTGTTTGCTTCTTTCCATATTGGTCACGTGTTGATGGTCTTTAAGGACGAGATGTTTGATCTTAAAATCTCACTCTTTTAGATTGTTGTTGTAGGTATGTTTTGGTCGATATTGGACGTGAAGTTGGTTAGTATGTTGTTGGCATTTGGTGCAATGCTAAACATAGTTGTTGCAGTCTTGGTTAAGGGTGGGCCAATAATAGCCCAGGTGGAAGATGTACTTGGCAAGTGAGTTACCGCTGAAATGTCCCCCACAAATCCCGTCATGGACTTGTTTGATGACATGAGATGTTTCAGTGGTAGTTAAGAAGTATTGGATAAGGAGGCCGTCGAGACCTCATTTGTAGAGAACACCCCCTAGCATGGTGTATCAAGCAGTACTCTTGATAAAAGCCCACTATGCATTGCTAGAGAGATTAGGAGGTATGATAAAATATGTCAAGTAGTCTACAAGTTGTTTGTACCAAACGTCATGTTGACTAGAGAAGTTAGGAGGAATTTTCCTCAGAGATGATAGTTGTGATGTGCCCAAGATAGAAATCTTGGGTTTTGGTGGTTGATAGGGCTTGGCAAATGGATA
The DNA here is from genome assembly GCA_037957365.1 of Torreya grandis. NCBI lineage: Eukaryota > Viridiplantae > Streptophyta > Pinopsida > Cupressales > Taxaceae > Torreya > Torreya grandis. The sequence goes on along the minus strand of JARHVA010003620.1, from coordinate 1,195,551 downwards.
TGTCCAAGGTGTAGAAGCCCGATCTTTTCCTTTATCTTGTAGGTTTTGTGACCTAGTGGCCACATCAATGGTGTTGATTTTGAATAAAGGAGGGGAAGGTGGTTGAGGGACTATAGTCTTGTGTTGGAATTCTTATTTAGGTGACGAGGTTTTGGAGGCATGTGATGGTGTCAAATGTTTGTCAAAAAAGTGGTCAGAAGAAGCCTCAATGTGAGGGGTGTCCTTTTTCAGGTGTTGGTGCATGACAGCCTTAAGAGCACAACAACGCTCAGTGTCATGTCCAAGTGTGCGATGATATGCACAAAATTTAGTGTCATCAAACTAAGATGGTTTTTATCCGAGAGTTAATGAGTGTGAAGGTGAAGAGGTTTGAGAGACATGGAATAGTGTCAGTGGTTTGTTGAAAGGGTGCTTAATGAGAAGGGTGCCTTTTTCCAAGTGTTGGCGAATGACAACCTTAAGGGCGTAACAATTCTCAATATCATGTCAAGGTGTGCGATGATACCAGTAGATTTTAGTGTTATCAAACCAAGATTGTTTTGGTCTGAGAGGTTGATATGGTTTAATAGGTGGGAGAGTGATGCTAGACGACTGCAACAATCAACATAACATTGAAGCATAAGACCCCCTTAATGGGTCTGCGCTCCTTGTTGCAGTAGGTGTTGACAACTTTTGTTTATGAGTTGTAGGAAAAGTTTGTTGTACCACCTTTTTGGTCAGTGGTGTGGTCATATGTGTAGATGACACTTTTTTGGTGAGAGGCACTAAATGTTTTAGAGGATGTATGTTTTTAATGGGTGAAGGGAGTAATGGAGGCAATTTGCCTCTATGAGGTGTTGGATTAGGAAGCACTCCTATTAAAGTGGATGGGTGTGGGCCCAAGATAGAGGGCAATGATGATGGTGGGGGAGGAGTTCTTCGATGTGGTTTAGTAGCCTTCTTTGGTATGGTTTGAGGACCACTATTGTGAGGGGTGAGGTTCAAATCTACCTTCACCGGATCTTCTTCAGCCGAAATGGGTGAGGTGGCTAGTTCCTCTCTCGGTGGAGAAAGGATTGAAGAATGTGGCTCTTGAGTTGGATAGAGCGCAGGGATGATCAGGGCTTCCTCGTATGGTCGAGGAGTGGGGTAAATATGATCCCCCATTGATGATAAGAAGGATGAGGGTGAGGTAGCTGGCATTGGTGCCATCAAAACATCCTCCAGTATGGGAGAGGTCAAAATAGCCTCTCCTATATGTGAAAGAGGGGTGGATGGAGGACTATCCTCCATTGGTGGAGGATGAATAGGAGAAGAAGGCTCTTCTACTTGTGGTGAAGAAATAGGAGAATAAGGTTCTTCCACCTGTGGTGGACAAATAGGAGAAGAAAGCTCTTCTACTTATGGTGAAGAAATAGGAGAAGAAAGCTCTTCTTCCCATAATGGACAAATAGGAGAAGAAAGCTCTTCTACACATGATGGACAAATAGGTGAAGAAGGCTCTTCTACCCATGATGGACAAATAGGTTGATTAACCTCTTCAGACTGTGGGAGAGGTTGGTTAGAAACCATGTCGACTATGTATTTATTACGCTCTTGAAGGTCATCGACTATGGTCTGAATGTTATTTTGACTTGGGGGATGGTTAGAGAATGGTTGTCTAAAGACATCCATGTTTTGTTTAGCTGGCGCATTAGGGTTATCCAAAACAAGATCCCCTTTGTCCAACATGTCTTGGACAATGTTTTTGAAGGTTTTATAGTTGTCCGTGTCATGACCGTTGACACAGTGATATTTACAAAAGTCATTTTCCCTATACCATGCAGGAATGGCTTTTGAGGGATCAAATTGGGGTGGTCGGATTTGAGGGAGATTGAGGACCCTCTACTTGAATAGTTTATCCAAAATAGAAGCGTATGATTCTCCTATTGGAGTGTATTGACGTTGTACGTACCGTTGTTGGAATTGTCTTGTGATGTATTCTGATGTAGAAGGCTGAGATTGGTTGGTTGTGGTAGAAGATGATGATCTAATGACCACAGCATTTGCCGACCCCTTGGACTTGGAGTGGGAAGAAGAAGGTTTAGAAGAAGAGGGGTCATTAGATTTTGCGTTAGTATTTTTACTACACAATTTGACTTTATCTTCTTTGACTACGCGGAGTTCAAGCTTTCGAGCCATGGTGAAAGCTTCATCAAATGTGTGGAAAGTTTGAACCTGCAAAGTGGATGAGATGTGCTTGGCACATACTCTTGAAAAGAGATCAATGAGCTCAGTTTGAGGTAATGAGAAGGAGAGTTGGTTAATCAAAGCTCTCCAACGGGCGACGAAGTCAGCTATTGACTCATCGTCGAATTGTTTAATAGAATGGAGGTCTGTAATGGAGACCTTCTTGGTAATGTTGATTGAAAAATGGTCAAGAAATATCTGGGTGAGTTGAGTGAAGGTAATAAGAGAATGACTGGTAATAGAGCTATACCAATCAAGGGCGGCACCCGAAAGTGACATGGGAAACGTGCGAAGTAATAACGCATCGTCTTGTGCTATAAGGTAGCAAGTGTGTCTAAACGCTCATAGATGTTGTTGTGGGTCCTCTTTACTCTGAAAATGAGTAAATTTTGGGAGTTCCCATTGGCTAGGATATGGTCTAATAGGCACTGAAGGGTGAATGGGTTCATTGCAAGTTTGTTCATATGAAAGAACATTGCTTGAACTGAAAATGGATGTCTCAAAGTTAGACATCTTGTCCATCAGCATCTTAATTAGATCAGCTGACGGATTGGTAGGATGGGCACCCCCTAGGTTGTAAGGTACCTGGAAGGTGTTAGGAGGGGCGTATGACGTACTTGGTTGTGTTTGTATAGGCACAACGTATTGGTAGTTTGTAATAGGTAATGATGTTGAGGTTAAGGGGGCTTGTGCCATGAAGTTGGAGGGCACAAGTTCACAAGATACCACCAAAGGTGGTTGACTGGTGGCATTGGTAAAAGGATAGGTAGTCACTCTCGCATTTATAGGTGCAAGAGTGTGTGGAGTCGAGACAATCAAGTTTTGGTATGGTGTAGAACTTTGTTGAATGGTTTGTGGTTGAGGGGGTACAGAAACCCCAATGAAGGTAGGTCCAGAAATAGACAGGGAGGCCAAATCTTGAATATTGGCCATGGTTGAGTTATTAATTGAGGTAATGGGTTGAGTGACTATGGGTTGGGTAGCAGACGCTGTTATCATTGCCGCTTCAGCCAAGGAAGTTGGCATCCCATAAATCGGGTTACCTGAAGGGTCTCGCGTTTGGCTTCTTGTGAGATAGTGTTGGAGAGCCTTGATGTTATGGTCAAGGAATCTCTCCAAATCTTAATCCCCTTTGGGAACAATTAGATGTTGATTTGGGGTTGGTTGGATTGGAGTACGCTCAATGTCTGAAATATACTCCATTTGGGGACTTGATATTAAAGGCGAAGGCGGGAGTGGTTGTTGACTTGCATGGTTAATAAGAGTTTTGGCTTGACTATGTGTCAAAACCATTGAAGGTGAGAAAGTCCAAGTTCTAAAAACTATGTGTTTTAGTTTTAGAAAACCAAAATGTGTGTTTTTCAGCAAAAAAGTTTGGTTTTTAGCTTGCTGTTTTGGAAGAAAAGTTTGATGATAGTGACCAATGTCAGTGGAAAAACTGATGTCGATGGAGATATGTTGCCGACGTCAGTCGAAAAACTGATGTCGGTGAGGATAAGTTGCCGACATCGATGGAAAAACTGATGTCGGTGTCTGTGTATTTCTAGAAACTCAAAAAACTGAAAGTTTTTGGAAGAAAAAGAAAGTTCTGAGTTATTTTTGGAGCTCAGAATAATGCATCCTTACTAGCTCAAAAAATCAAATAAGAACAAAAACGTAGATGACAGCAAGCAACCTCTAAATGTTAAATTCCTAAGAATAATTTTTTAGAGTCGTGGTGGCTTATGCCTTAGAAGAATATGTTTGGGAAGTGGGCTTTAGAACGGGTCCTAAAGAGGCAGTCTAAGGTGGGTTTCGGGTTATGTTTTGGTGCTCAAAATTCATATTAGGTTCCGTACGTGGCTTGGTGTTAAGGGCTTGCTCCCCTCACTTCACGAACCTAGAGCCGAGCTGAGTCGCTTAGCCAATATATACTTTGCCTATAGTTTATACTCTGCCAGAGAACAGAGTGGGTCCTCCCCTTGGTTGTGAAGTCCAAGTAGGATCGCTGAGAAGGGTGAGGTATTTGCTAGGTGATGAAATCCTAGTCGGGCCTTGTCTCAGGTGAGTTTAGATGTTTGATTGTGAATGTGGTCAGGTTGTGTAACATATGTGCACTACGATTTATTCATAATGCATTTAATTACTAGATGAGCTAAATATGCATTCAAGCAGGAATGAAATGCAATATATTTTTAACCCAAATTGAAATGTTTTGTTCAGATGCAAACAAGTGGAGAAAAGGTTAAGAGTATGAATTTCACTACTCTAAGATGCAGGGAAAGATTGATAAGAAGAAAAAGATTGATAAGAAGAAAAATAAAGAAGTTCTTTTTAACTTGTGCTTATGATTTCTTTTCGAGATAAAGAGATAGAAGAAGGATGCAATAAGAAAAAAATTTCTAATGCACCTATATGAAAGTTTGCCTTTTAGAAGAAATGAACCCAAGGAAAACTTCTAGGGTCCCACCCGGCGTGCCAGAATGTTTCTACTCATTTTTGCTATTTATATTAAGAAGAAATAAGAAACTAAAGATGATGGTCAGGGATTAAATGATAATCGGATTAAGTTGCACACCGTATCCAGACATTGTAAGAGCTCCTCTTTGGCTGTGGAGGATGACACCTGTAGATAAGAAAGACTTAAACAAAGAAGATATATGGTGGACTGCCAAGCAAAGCTCGGTCCCAGAAGTGCAAAGACTTTCTTGAGGGATGACAATCCACTTATTTGACAAAAGAGTGTTGCTAAAAAGAGAAATAATGAAAGGCTAAAGAAGAGAAATAGATAACGCGTACCTGATTCCTGCAATCTGCCTCTCACAGTCACCAACATCGGTTAGTCTGCCGTTGTCGGTTGGTCAATGTTACCGACGTCGATTAGGCTGCCAACGTCGGTAGGGGCAATGATCCTTGGACGGGACTCAGGGTTATGTCCGTGGTCAACAGAGGGATTCTGTGAGTTTAAAAGTTTTGTGCAGGGTTGCAGTGAGACGAATAAGGTTCACAGAAGGACAAAGGTAGAGGCTAGGTTGTCAAAAAGGGTAAGGGTGAGAGGAAGGCTTTTTAGCCTCTCCAAGAAGAAAGCTGGATCTGGTTGAAGGTCGGGTCTGGTCTGGTTGATAGTATTTATAAATAATAAATAGAAACTAATTACAAATGCTTTCTAAATTACTAAAATGAAAGGGCAGAAGACATACTTAGCTCTGGTGAGATGAAGAACCAAGGTGTTGAACGCTTGTACCTGTTGTGGCTTGATGCTGAAGACCTCGTGCAATGTTCTAATTTAATCTAGAGTGATTTGCGTATTCTTTATGGCCAAGGGAGCGTTAATTAAAGTTTGATGCCTGGTGATGTCTTAGAGTCTGAGAGGAAGAGAGAGAGCTAGATCTGAGTGAGAGATAAGTTGATTCGAGAGTCCAAGAGCGATTCCAGCATCCAAGAGCCTTCGGTGAGAATTCGGGATTTGTGATTAGCCATTTTGGGGGTTAGAACTCGGTTTAAGTAAACTGACGTCGGCGATGCCGTCGGCATTGGCGATGCTGCCAACGTCGGTCGACAATTGACCAACGTCAGTGGCTAGAGAATGGGTAAAAGGGCTATTTTTAGCCCTTTGCCCGTTCCTCCATCCGTCGAGCATATTTGTCATTAGAGAACGGTCAAACGGCAAGGTTATTAAGCATGAGGGCTAGTTAGAAGGTTGGAATAGGTCTTAGGTAGTTATGATATGAAGGACTTAGTCATAGGGTGAGTTATGGGGTAGGAAATGGTCTTAGTGGTGAGGTGTCCAAGGCGAGGAGTCGTGGGTGATGTCATTAATTCAAAATAAGTAATTTATTTTAAATTAATAAAGTGTGTAAGGGACCAAGGGGAGTCGACACAATTTTGGTGTCTACACAAATATTGCATCAATAGAAACATGTCATTCAATAATTTCATACATTTAACGACACTACTTTCTAGCTTAATATTTAATAGTGTAACATCAAGATCATTCAACAACAAATAATTTAGTATTCTATAACAATATTTACTCTTTGAATTAGCACAAAAAATAATCAAATATATTTAATATATAGCCCTGATGACTCAATACACTCGTATACACCCATTTAAACTTAATAGTTAACAGTAAGGGAATGTATATTGATACATGGTTTTCACATGAAAATGGCTCATTGTAAAATAAACCATTTATCTATATACCTAGTCAACATAGCCATTATACAACTATTGGCCTCAAGAGTCTATGCCCATCCAATTAATATGACTAGTTGCCTTCAAAAGTATGTTACTCGACCAAGGGTGTAGTCTACGTAAGTCTGGTGTATAACAAATATATTTTCTAATTAAAACATAGTTAGTTATACTTCACATATATTAAAATAAGGATGTCATTATTGCATTTTTCTTATATATAGTCAATTAACAATAAAAATTGCTTACTTTAAAAGGCAAGAATTTGGTTAACAACTAAAGCGTAATCCATGAACAAGATAGGTGTGTCATCCATATTAAAATGCAGTATCAATGTTTATAATGGTATACAACTCAATCCATAAGATAGGAAAAATATGTTCAAAGGCTAAGCATAATATATATATATATAACATAGTTATTTTTTATATAATTATACATGGGATGTTGCCCATACTTATTTCAATAAGTCACTATCCATACTTATTTCATTAAGTCATTGTCCATGCTTATTTAATTATGTCATTGTCCATTCTTATATCATTAAGTCATTGTCCATACATATTTAAAATGCAATCCATATATTTTAAAACTCAATCTCTAGTTATAAAGAGTTGATCATTATATACAATGCAATTACATTCTCCTCATATATATATAACTGGGACATTATTTATTTTAGGATGATGCCAAAATGTATTTAGACATGGTACTATCAATATATGCTGCCAAAATGCATTTAGATATGATGTCATTACAATTTTCTAATTCTATGGCTAAGATGCAACCAAAAAGTATGATCTACAATTTGTTATGTGAATCGATTCAGGTTTTGGGCTAGGTTTGAGCTTGTTCTTCTCATATACATACATACATACATACATACATATATGTATGTATGTATGTATGTATATGAGAAGAACAAGTTCAAACCTAGCCCAAAACCTGAATCGATTCACATAACAAATTGTATATATATATACACACACACACACACACACACACACACACACAGACATTTATAGGTTTTTGAGGTTTTGAACAATTCTAACTACATTTTATAAATAATATATAGTTCATTGTTCATAACTGAAGCACAAACCGTTTCTATTAATATTGTATAATTTGTTTAGTTATAGGCAGGATGCAGTTCAAAGTCAAGACATAGTCTATATTTACAATATGTATTACTCTTGCGTTTAAGATAAATTTAAAATCTAAATTTGAGTGTAAAATACACATGCAAGATAACTTAGCCAAATCATTATAATTCTCAAATAAAAGTCTATGATTTCCTTAGAATATACAAATCATACACACAGAAATATGAATTATAACACCAACCTTGCAAGATAGTTTCCTGTAAGATGAATAGGCATCTCTTATTGATTTTTTCAAATCTCTCTAAAAAATTATCATTTCTCTTCTATCTTCATGTCTCCATGTCTCTGTGTCTTACCATTCCTCTTACCAAAATTCCAACTTAATTTATAAAACCCTTTTCCTCTCATTCTGCCACAACCCTTCTTTTTGCATGTTATTTTCTCCTAGTTCACTCTCCATGCATGGAATCTTTACTCACTAACTATAGTTATCTCTTTCTCCAAAGTTGTAGTCTATCTCACTTCATACTTTATTAATTAGTATAAAACATATAATTGTTTAACAAAGATCATTATGTCATAATTCCCCAAGTTATCTCAAACATAAGGCTATGCTGACCAATAAAATAATGACATCCAATTTCTAATTTTCAACATAATTTCATGCATGTTTTATAAATACTAAGTTTAGATTGTCTTAACTCGGGGTTAGTATTTTGAGGTTAGTTCAAACTCCTTGAAAGCAATAAAACAAAGGTAATTATTTATTTATCTAATACTTATATAAGTCTATAATTGTTTCTAATTACAAGATAATTGTATCATCAATAACTAGTATATATCAAGAGATTATACACACACACACATGTCTTACTTATATTGAGATCTTAAATATTAATAATTAGTGAGCTAAACGTTCAAAGATGTTTTTAAAGACATTATACTAGATTATACATATAATAGCAATTAAATATCTAATTTCTTGATTTTTTCTTGAAAATTTATAAAATTATAAGTAAATAAATCTTATGTGATCTTATGCATATCAATAACTAAATTTACATAAAAAATATAATCACAAACAAGATGTCTATAACTTCGTACTAACATTTAAAACATGTTATGCATATAATATTTTAAATCTACTATGTGTAGGATCTTAGCAATTCCTCTGTCATCCCCCAATCATCACATCTACTCCATCCTCTTTGATGATGTTCTCCTTCATCATGCTCTGAGGATAGGATCAATAATACATCCACCTCTCAACAAGTTGGTAGTTAGTCTAAGTCATCATACACATCAACCAATGATGCAAAACTAATAAATATACATCCATAATGTACAGAATAAAAAAAGTATAGCTATCAAATTAGGTATACTAATCAACAATATCACTATCCCATAACAATATATGTCGTTAAGCTCAAATATAAACAATAATAATCATATCAATTGACGGATTTAAATGTTATAAAACATGGGGTGAAATCAGGATGTAACATCCTCCTTAAAACTGGTCATCATCCCAATGACATTTATTCAAATAATATTTTAAAATACCAAAATAACTTAATAGAATTTAAATACAGAGTATCAAGTATCAAATCATGCAAACAAATGTTAAAACAACCTATAAAACTCATCATAGTCTTGCCAAGTAGTACTATCTTCAAAGTATTGGTCCTATAAGATGTTACAATGTGACACCTCTTTATTATGCAAATGAAGTTTGTGAGTGTCAATTACTCTGATTGGTTCTACCATGACCACCCCAGTATCTAGAAATTATAAATCATTCCAATCCAAAATATGTGAAGGATTAGCTATATATTTTTTAAGATAAGATATATGAAAAACATTATTTTGTATAGCTAGGGTTGGTGGCAAAGCAAGCCTATACATTGTAGGATTGACCACTTCTAATACTTTGAAAGGTCCCATATATCTTGGTGACAGTTTCACTGATTTCTCAAATTTAATCAAGCTCTTACTTAACCCATAAGAACACTTTAACACCAACAAAAAATTGCCTATTTGTTTTCTTCATATCAACATAACTCTTTTGTCTATCATTGGCCTCAGCTAATTTTTACCTAATTAATTTGACTTGATCTTCTATTTTAGAAAGCATCTCAGGCCCAAAGACTATCCTATCCTCTAACCTATCCCAATTGATTGGTGTCTTGCACCTCCTTCTGTATAGTGCCTCAAATAGTACCATCTTTAAAGATGAATGGTATGAGTTTTTATATGCAAACTCAACCAATAGAAGATAATCTTCCAATTTATATTGTTGGTCCATGCAATACATACATAGAATATCCTCTAACACCTAATTTACTCGCTCAATTTGACCATCAATCTCTGGGTGATATGTAGTGCTAAAATTTAGTTGTGTACCCAAAATTGAGTTTAGAGTTACCAAAAACCTAGAAGTCATATTTGGATCATGATCTGAAATGATCTTCTCTAATAATATATACAACTTATACACTTCCTTTATGAACTTCTTTTCAAGGGTAGGTATATCATCTATCAAATTACCTAGTATGAAATAAGCCACCTTGGTTATTTTATCAATAACTACCAAGATCATATTGTGTCTACTCTATGACATTGGTAAACCTTAGACAATGTCCATAATGATCACCTAAAACTTCCACTTTGGTATATCATGTGAATATAACAATCCATTTGGGTGCAAATGCTCAGGCATAACTCACCTCATAATTTTTCAGCTTCCTTGGTTCAAAAGCCACTACTACACCATCCTACATAAAGATTTCACCTAAACCCTCTCCTAACGCATCTTTGATCACTAAAAAAGACCATTGGGATCAAGAACTCTCAACACTGGTACTGAATTAAGTCTTTTTTTCAATTCCTAAAAAGTTACTTCACACTTCTCTAACTAGACAAACTTTTTGTTTTTTTATTGCAAGGAGGTAATTGGATTAGCTATCTTAGAAAAATTCAGAATGAACTTCCTGTAATAGCCTACTAATCCCATAAAAATCCTTACCTTGTGCACATTTGTTGGTGTTGGTCACTCCATAATAGCTCTTATCTTAGTTAGATCTATAAAAATACCATCTGCAAAAATAATATGCCCTAGATATTGTACTCTCTCTTGAAAAAATGCGCATTTAGACAACTTGTCATACAACTCATACTTTTGCAACCATTGCAGAACCAATTCTAGATGTTGTAAGTGTTCCTCTTCATTATATATAAGAATGTCATCTAAAAAGACTAAAATAAAGTGATCTAAATAATCTCTAAACACACTATTCATGAGATTCATGAATGTTGTTGGTGTGTTAGTCAACCTAAAGGGTAACACCATGAAATCATAATGCCCATAATGAGTTTTGAAAGTTGTTTTCAAAATATCTTCATCTTGAATCTGTAATTGATGATATCTTTCTCTAAGATTTATCTTAGAAAATATTGTTTCTTCCCAAATTTGATCGAAAAGATCATCTATACGAGGTAGTAGATACCTAGTTTTGATAGTTGTCTTGTTCAACATTCTATAATCAATGCAGAGTCAGAGAGTACCATCCTTCTTTACAAAAATAACTAGTTCACCCCATGATGACACACTAGGTATTCAATGCCTTTGATAATAGTTCCTAGAATTAAGCCTTTAATTCAACCAACTCAATGATTGTCATTCTATATGGTGCCTTAGACTATGGTTCTGATCTAGGTATGATGTTAAAAGAGAAATCAAAGTCATGTTTAGGAGGCAAACCCAATAATTTTTTTGGAAACACATCATGAAAATATCTAATAAATGGATAATTTTCAAGAGATGGTTCCTTAGGTTCCTCCATTTCATTTATCTCAATGATAAATGCTTGGCACCCTTTTGCTTGAGCTCTCCTGAGTTGCATTATAAAAATATGCCTGAGCAACAACACTCTCTTTTCACCTTGAAATTGTGTCTGATTTCTAAAATCATTAAGACACTCAACCTTCTTGAAATATCATTCAACCTTGGCCTTATGTTTAGCAATCTATTTGACTCCTAGTATCATGTCACATGACCCTAGTGGTGTTACATACAGATATACAATAGTTGTAAATTCGAACAACTCAATCATTGCTTCAACTAGACACTTGTCAACCATGACTTTTGAGTCATTCCCATATTGTACCAACCATGCAATCACCATATATCTAGCTTTTGTAAGAAGCTTACTAAGCATTCTAAGAGCTATAAAACATTTAGTAGCCCATGTATCTATCAAAAGACAAATTGGATGTTCAAATAAAATATCTGACAATTCTATAGGTGAAGGTTTAAATTCAACTTGCTAATTATATATTTTTGCATGAATACACTACTAAAAATTACCCTATTGAGAATTAAGACCCTTATTATTTGACTTGTCCTGATTGAATTTATGATCATAATGATCTCCTCCATAATTGAAACAACCACTAGGTGGACCTTCCCTATCAGTCTATGGGTTTTTCTTGAAAATACCTTTAAAGACATTTCATAGTTTCTTGTTGTCATATTCACTATTTAATTTGATATTCTGGTTCTTGGACTACCCCTTGGAGTCTCTACTCCTCTACTTCCAGTTCTTCTTCTTAAAAGTTGGCTTAGAACTTCCAAACTTTTTTTTGAACTTTTCCCTGACCTGAGCAAGAGACTTCAACTTGTGTTGTTACTTCATCACCTTCTTAAAGACCTGGTTCATTATGGAAGGTCCATGAACATCTACCTCACCACTAATCTAGGGTTTAAATCCCATAATAAATTTCTTGATTTTGAACCTCTCATCAGTTTGGTATTGAGGTACGTACTTTAGAAATTTGGTAAATTACTCCTAATACTCATTCATCAATAAATCTCCCTACATCAGAATCTAGAAGTCTATGAGCTTCTAATCAAAATATACTTATGGTAGCCACCATGACCTGAACAACATCACAAAATGCTCTCAAGTTATGGTGGTAGAGTTAAGGTTCATTTCTAACTTTTTATTGGCCCACCAAGTAGATACCTCACCAACCAACTGATAATCTCTCCAAACTGCTTTGGTGACTTCAGAGTATTTTGTAATCTTGAAATACTTTTCCATCTCAATCAACCATACTTTAGCTCCATCACTTATAATAGTTCCATTGAACTTAGGTGGACTCACCTTTTTCATATCCCTAGACAACTCTTCAGCTACTTAAGCTCTTACATCCTACTAATTTTTTTGCTCAATGAGGTGATCAATAGGTTCTTCCTGATGTCCTTCCTCACTTTGGACATGAACTTCTTATTCTAGGGATGTAATTCAACCCTTGGTATCATTCATGTTTGTGAGGAGCTGATCCAACTTTTTTGAATGCTCGACTATAATCAGGTTAGGATCATTTGGAAGGTTATTGTCATTGATATTAGGACCCTCACCTAAATCTCTTATTTTCACCATTCTTCTTTCTCAATGAATAGAAGAATATGAAAATATTAGCAAACTCATTAAGTCCTAGAGTTTGAACCTAAACTCTAATACCACATGTTACAACCCTTCAAGTTATACTTAGAATAATGTAGTATTTTATTTTTATTTTTATAAACCAATCAATTAACATTCATTCCAAAAAAAATACTTAACAACTTATCCAGTCAATAACTTAGAATAATAAAAGTTCCAAATTCTAATACCGAATGCAATATAACTTATTACAACTACAAAGAAAGTAAATACATTAGGATGGCTGCCACAACTAATCCAATAATACAACAACTGTTGTTCAAGTATAATAATTATATTACAATTGCATTTCTTTTAGGCATTCAACCTTTATACAATAAATAGATACCAAGCTCTTTGGAGCTTAATTCAAGCCAGCTCATGTATCTATGATAATCTCAAGTGTAGTCTCTAAGTAATTACTATAGTGGAGAGGGAGAGCATCATCCGAGTGATTTTCAATACCAAGCACTAATAATAGATCCTCCATACAATCCCCTATCAAGGAATGACCCTCCCTTCATGGATAGGTAAATAGTAACAGTGCAGGAATTTAGAGAGACATGCTAGTATCCCGTGTGCAGTAAGATTTATACTACATGATGTGTATCATAAATAAAATATATTTATAACATGATATCACATAACATTAAAATCAAACATATGAAATGATAATATCTCTCTAACATTAATTTGGTCAAAGTTTTCAAATAACATATGATCACACAGATCGATCAATTTCATAACACTCCACTTGATCAAATTATATATATCCAACATTGGTGGTGTTATCTAGGCTAGTGAAGTCCATCTCACTACCTAATTAAAATCATCAATGTATAATCTAATATAATAATATATAACATAATATAAAACTTAAAGATTCATTCAGATTATTCCTATTAACAGAAGTGAAAAAAATACTTAGTATGGAAATCATCTAAATCTTACATTTTGTCCATCAAATGCTTATAATGAATTTAAAACATGTTATTATTACATGTATAGCACTATATAACTATATAGAGTTCATACAAGATCATACATCTGGGTATACTTTAAACAAGGACCATAATTGCTTGCATGCCATAAATAACATACTGGTTAATTTATCAACCAATGGATTCAATCAGAATATTTCTAATAACGGTATAAACAAGCTATTTATGGAAATATACAAATTCATACATTTAATCCTTCCAATGGTATGTAATGAATCCACATTCATTCAATTCATAAAGAATATCATTAAACAAATACTACATCAATAGAAACATGTCATTCGATAATCTCATACATCTAATAACATTACTTTTCAGCTTAATATTTAATAGTGTAACATCAAGATCATTCAACAACAAATGATTTATTATTCTATAAAAATATTTACACTTTGAATTATCACATCAATAATCAAATATATTTAATACATAGCCCTGATGAATCAATACACTCGTATGCATCGGTTTAAACTTATAGTTAACAATAAGGGAGTGCATATTGATGCATGGTTTTCACATACGAATCATTATAAAATAAACCATTTATCTATATAACTAATCAACACAACCATTATACAACTATTGGACTCAATAGTCTACGCCCATCCAATTAATATGACCAATTAGTTGCCTTCAAAAGTATGTTACACGACCAAGGGCATAGTCTACACAAGTCTAGTGTATAACAGGTATAATGTCCAAATAAAATGCAGTTAGTTATACTTAAAATATATTAAAAAAAAGATGTTATTTTATTATTTATATATATATATATATATATATATATATATATATATATATATATATATATATATATATATATATATATATATATATATATATATATATATATATATATATATATATAACGCAGTCAATTAGCAATAAAATTGCTTATTTTAAAAGGTAGAAATTTGGTTAATAATTGAAGTGTAGTCCATGAACAAGACAGGTGTGTCATCATCCATATTAAAATGTAGTATCTATGTTTATAATGGTATACAGCTCAGTCCATAAGATAGGCAGAATGTACTCAAAGGCTAAGTGTAATATATATATATAAAACACAGTCAGTTATTTTCTATATAATTATACGTGGGACGCTACCCATACTTATTTCAATAAGTCATTGTCCATACTTATTTCATTAAGTCTTTATCCATGCTTATTGCATTATGTCATATTCCATGATTATTTCATTAAGTCTTTGCCCATGCATATTTAAAATGTAGTCTGTATATTTTAAAACTCAGTCTCTAGGTATAAAGAGTTGATCATTATATCCAACATAGTTAAATTCTCCTAGTATATATATATATAATTGGGATGTTATTTATTTATATAAGACACTACCAATATGTATTTAGATATGGCACTATCAATATATGTTTCCAAAATGCATTTAAATATGACATTATCACTATAATTTTCTAATTCTATAGTTAAGATGCAGCCAAAAGGTATGATCTATAGTTTGTTATGTGAATCAACTCAGGTTTTAGGTCGAGTTTGAGCTTGTTCTTCTCATCGATATACACAGACGTTTATAGGTTTTGGAGGTTTTAAATAATTATAAGTACATTTTATAAGTAATATACAGTTCAATGTCCATAATTGAAGCATAGACCATTTCTATAAATATTATATAGTTTGTTAGTTACAGGCAGGATTTGATTCAAACTCAAGATGCAGTCTATATTTGTAATATGTATTACACTTGGGTTTAAGACATTTAAAATCTAAATATAAGTGTAAAATACATAGGCAAGATAACTCAGCCAAATCGTGATAATTCTCAAATAAAATTCTATGATTTCCTTAGATTATACAAATCATACACACAAAAATATGAATTACAGCACCAGCCTTGTAGGATAGTTGCTTGTATATGCCTCTCTTTTTGCTTTCTCCAAATCTCTCTAAAAAATCATCCTGCCTCTTTTATCT
Source organism: Torreya grandis (assembly GCA_037957365.1). NCBI lineage: Eukaryota > Viridiplantae > Streptophyta > Pinopsida > Cupressales > Taxaceae > Torreya > Torreya grandis. The sequence goes on along the minus strand of JARHVA010003620.1, from coordinate 1,179,630 downwards.
CTGTGTCTTTGTCTTACCATCCCTCTTACCAAAATTCCAACTTAATTTATAAAACCCTTTTTCTCTCATTTTGTCGTGGCCCTTCTCTTTACATGTTATTTTCTCCTAGTTCACCCTCCATGCGTCACATCTTTACTCACTAACTGCAATTATCTCTTTCTCCAAATTTGTAGTCTATCCCACTTCATACTTTTTTAATTAGTATAAAACATATAATTGTTTAACAAAGATCATTACACCATAATTCCCCAAGTTATCTCAAACATAAGGCTATGTTGATGAATAAGATAATGATATCCAATTTCTAATTTTCAATGTAATTTCATGCATGTTTTATAAAGACTAAGTTTAGATTGTCTTAACTCAAAGTTAGTAATTTGAGGTTAGTTTAAACTCCTCAAAATCAATAAAAAAAAGGTAATTATATATTTATCTAATAGATATACAAGTCTATAATTGCTTCTAATTACAAGATAATTGTATCATCAATAATAATAATAATTATATATATGTGTATATATACCTTACTTATATTGATATCCTAAATATCAATAATTAGTGAGCTAAACGTTTAAAAACATTTTTTAAAAACTTTATACTAGTTTATACACATAATAGCAATTAAATATCTAATTGCTTGATTTATTCTTGAAAATTTAGACAATTATGAGTAAAAAAATCTTATGTAATCTTATGCATTTCAAGAACTAAATCTACATACAAAATACAATCACAAACAATATTTTCATAACTTTGTACTAAAATCTAAAAACATGTTATGTATATAACATTTTAAATCTACTGTGTGTGTATAGGGTCTTAGCAATTCCTCTATCATCTCCCAATCGTTCCATCTACTCCTTTCTCTCTAATGATGCTCTCTCTCATCATGCTCTAAGGGTAGGATCAATATTGCATCCACCTCGCAACAAGAAAGTAGTTAGTATGAGTCATCATATATATCAACCAATGATACAAAATTAATAAATATACATTCACAATGTACCAAAAAAAATACAACTGTCACATCATGTATTCTAATCAAAAATATCACTATCCCATAATAGTATATGTCATTAATATCACATCAAAGTAATAATAATCAGATAATAACCATATTAATCCATGAATTTAAAGGTTATAAAACATGGGGTGAAATCAGGATGTAACAAAATACATGGATTTAAATGTAATTTGCAGGTAACATTGATTTATTTAACTTACTATAAATAAAGATTGATAAAGAGTACATGGTAATTAGCTTATTTTGTATTTTAGCCAATGATAATGTATAGTCATAAAATATGTTGTGGAATGGATTCAAGGTCACTCAGATCAGGAAGCTTACTATCATAAGTTGTCTGGATGGATCCTGTAATGCACAAATGCTTATGGCAGTTGGATATGTCTGCTTTATATTAACATCCTTATTAAAATTGTCAAATATTTCCACCATAGATAACTACACTTTATTGTAGATAAGCATACTGTGTAGTTTCAAAGGCTCAATCTTGTGTTGATTTTTAGATTCGCCTTTCTTCACCTTGAATCCCTAGCTCCACTTTCAAGACATGCTTCCCCTATAAAAAAAGGTTAAATAGGATGGATTAGAATCAGCTCAACCACCACCCACTAAGTGGGTAAGTATTACTTATTTTCCAATACTTAAAAAAGGGCTCAACCTACACATAGTTCTCCCCCATAAGTGGGTGTGCTCAATAGTGATATACTAGTACGCATTGCAACTTGTGTGGCCTTCAACACTTTTTAATTTATTATTGTAGCCTTTAAATAGTTTTCAAACTTCACTTAGTATTTGTTCTTTTGAGAGGTTTTTAGATTTGGTTGCTTTAAGGTAATGTCTCAAGGATGTGCATATGTATTCTTCAGTGCGCAAATGAATCTCTAAGGAGTGACCAAGTGGTAACCAAGTGAATAAGACATCAGGTTGGTCTTGTATATGTAGTCAAATATTTGGTAAATTTCCCTCCGAGTTGACATTCAAAATTATTGGGTGAACCCAAAGGAATGGTTTGAATCTAAAAAATAACAGTTTAGATAATATTAGATGGATTTGACAAAGGCAAATGATACAATTAAATGGTATCATTCTACTCTTTTTGGATTTATCTAATGAGGATAAATAAATGATCCAATGAATAGTGATAACCTACTTAGGATGATAATTTTCTTGGGCATAGACAAGAGAGATATTGTGTTTGAATGATGAAAAATCAAAATGGCTTGGCCAATAAATAAGTGAATGGTTAGTAGAGAATGTGAACAAGAGTCAATCGGGTGTGCACAAGTTATGTCGATTAAGGATTGGTAAAAAATGACATTTTCAAGTGTATAATACCAAATTTATGTTTCTAAAGTTACTATATCTAATTCCATTGGTGCAATACAGTCATGATTAATCTCTATTTGTTGAAGTGTCTCTACAACATATGAAGTGTTCAACAAAGGCATAAAATAATGGTGCAAGACATTTTCATTTAAGAATAGATGCAACCAAAGGTAAGAAAGAATATTAAGCTTTAAAGGGTTATATCCTACTTTCTTAGTGTTGGTGTAGTGCCCATATCAAAGTGGACATAGTAAGATCTTATCAATCTTTCCTCGTGCAAGAAAATCCATGCTTAATCACCATCCTGAAAGATATGCATTATTCAATATTAATCATGACACTACTTATTTTTTGCTGCACAATGGTTTGTACTTGTTGTCATATGTGTTGAATGTACTCAATGAAATTGACAACTTTGTCAACTTCCTTTTGAGCAGAGACTTTGACTTCAAAACTGATCCATAAAATGATAGATGATTATTTTTAAAGGCAATGAAAAGTTTTGGAATAATGTCATGAACTTGAATGAGTGGGTATCATTGATATCTTTTATGAACTTATCAAGCATGCTTAGGATCCTTCCAACACATTTCACTTATAATGACCTTTTGGTAGCCATACACCTTATAAAGTAAAAGCCAATCTAGACATCCTTATGTTTGAAGGCAAAATAGATTTAGATGTCCAATATAACTATCTTAATCCTATATATTCATACTATGTGTTGAATCGTTGCTCTGATACCACTGATATGTGGCCCAAAAGAAGACTTGTAAAACAACTTCACTTAATGAATTGAATGGCTTATTACGGAAGATTATAGTGAATGATAATGGTCAAAAGATATATCAGAGTGTAGTAGGACATATGAAAGATCATAAAAGAAAAATGTACATTAAACTAGAGTTGTAAGAGAAAACTTGTATTGTGTTAAATTATGTACAAGATTAAGAAATCAAATGTGTAATGTATACACACCCCTAGCCGATACTTGTATCACTAAATTATTAAAAATAATATATGAATGTATTAATCTACATAAGAGTAAGATGAATCATTGGTTAAACCATTATAATGGTTAGTACTGCTTCATAACTAATCGTTAGTTTGATGGCTTCTGATAACATTATGGTGGAGTTGCTTCGCATAATACTAAGACTATAAGAGTTGTGTGCTATGGTATAAGATAAATCAAGATATGTGGATTCACACATGTGTGTTGGAGATGATGCTAAAGTTGTTGATGAAGCTACATGAGTTGTTGAATAATACCTAGATTTTTCTAGTTGATGCGATGACTCAGATTATCTTGGATCATCAACTATGTACTGGTTGAGTATGAAGATAATTTAAACTCAATGGAAAATTTATACTTGGTTATTATGTTCACCACACATAAACTTAAACACTACATGCTTAATATTGAGACGCAGGTTATAATTAAGATTCATCCTTTAATTTTTTTATGTCAAATCCTAATTTATTTGGACAAATAACTGAATGGTTAATATTACTCATTGAGTTTGATCTTCAAGTTGTATCACATAAATTGGTAAAATGGAAATTCATCATTGACCAATTAGCTACATCTCCATTAATAGACCACACTCCTATAGATGACACTTTTCATGATGAGTTTTTTATGTATACCAATAAAAAAAAATATTAGACCGTGTATTTTGATGGGTCTAAATGTGATTTAGGTGTCAGGGTTGGCATTGTGTTAGTAATTCTTCAAGCATAGATTATGTCATTATCATAATGAATGATATTTTCATGTATAAATAACATATTAGAATACGATGATTTCATTTTAATACTTCATGTTGCATGTGATTTGAAAGTTAAATCTATCAAAGTATATGGTTATAGGGTATTTTTCCTTAGCTTCACATAACCAAGTATTAATTACGATCTTAATAGAAGGAAGATGCTAATGAGCTTTCATGCAGGCATAATGCAGAAAGGTACCCTCAAGTGTTATTTAAGAATGCAAGCTCATTGGCATCTTCTTTCTATTAGGTACACAATTAATACTTGGTTAAGTGAAGCTAAGGAAAAAGACCCAACATTTTAATTCCATTGACAAGACCTGTTGAACTTGTTAGCATGATGGTAAGAAAATGTTCAAGTAGCTATCTTTGGAGAATATCAAGCACTGGGTTGATATCATGAAAGAGAACATTGCACTCTAGTATCTTGAACCAAGATTTTCTATGTGCATGGGTAGAGCAACACCTATATGATTCATTGTATGAAACATTCTTTGTAGAATTACCCATTAACTTACATGTTTGCCTTTCTGTGTATGTGCAAAACTACTCAAGGAATTATATGCAGAAGGATTCCTGGTCATTAGAATGTCAAACGGCCTTAGCTAAGTTCAAAACTGCTTAGACATGAGTACTAGGCATCTAGTGGAAGGGAACACTTAAAAGCTATATTCTGGAATTCACGGTCTCTACATATTCTTGTCCAAAAGAAGCATGATTCAATTTTATGAGGAACCATGAAAGAGATACCTCAATCAATTTTATTTAGAGATTAAGAAGATTATGGTTGATTCTGGACTTGAGAACTTCCACATGGATGACTAAAATCTCTTGCACATGAACAATGTGAATGGTGGAAGAATGGAAGTGTAAGCATTGGTATAGGATTGGTAGTTTAGCATGGAAGTTGAACAAAAAAATTATGGAAATTTAAGTATGATGAATCCAGGCATAAGGCTATAAGAGGAAATAATCCTAGAGGTAGACATGAGGACACTAGAAGTACCATGAGAATCTGTAAGAGGGGAGAAAGGCAGGGTGAGTACCCCCAAACCATGGCTTCACACCCATCACTGGCACACATATGTGTAGAATAAACATGGAAAACATTGATAGTAAAACCTAATATAAATAGACCCAATTCATCCACCACAACACATGCTCATGCATTTTGCGTTTGACAAAATTCTTGTTATAAATTTGGATACTGATAGCATGGATTCTAAATTCAAATCTAAAATTTAAATCACATGGGAGTCTGTAAAAGTGCAAGATCAAGTTATCAATTTACCATTGATTTCAACCTTTCTATTACAATAACAATATATGGCTAACCTTGAAATGCCTAGTGGACCAAATCTAACTAGTGGATAGACTATAGGACCAAAAATAACCAATCAACCTTCCTCACTGCCCATTATTTTTGGTGCACCTGTTGCTACATGAGGCATGGAGGATGTACAGATGATGATTCTATTGGAGGAGGATCATGCAATGATGTTAAAGGTATTAGTGGACCTCCCCTACATAACTCAAGAGGAACTAGAGGAACACCATAGCAAGTTCTAATACAACCACCCAATGTAGCTATAGTCTATTACAAGATGATGCTTTGTCTCCTTGAATATCAAGGTGTCAAAAATGTGGTAGAACATGTTCATAACTATGAACTCATATGGTGAGCATTCAGTATTGCTTTCTTAAAACAAAAGGCCACTCAATTTATAACCAGTTTATTGGATTGTGCACACAAATGGTATCACAAATTTGACTCTTGGTATGTAGTTGTGAATTGTGAATTATTTAAGATTGCCTTTCTCCAAGAGTTTGACATCCTTGAGTTTGTGCAACAAAATATATTTACCTTAAAGGACATCAAGCAAGAGCTCACTAAGATTGTGCCTGTGTATGATGCATGTTTCTATATACTTTTGTTAAAATTATCATTTGAGATTAACCTAATACAACATGCTCAATTATTTATGGGAGGGTTATTACTCCCTTTCTGATGAGCCTTATCCCATAATACTTTCATTGAATTGTGTGAGGAACTAGAAGCTTCCCTCCACGCCAAAGTCATCAAGAGTATAGATATAGGGATCATCACCTTTATGGAGGCTCATATTGGTGTGATGAATTCTTAGCTAGAAGATTTTATGGCAAATAATGCTCATGATACATGTAACGACCTTTGGTGTGTTGATTGTGAAGTATAAGGCCATAATAGAAATAATTTTCCTAGAAGGAATGTTTGCATTGAAAAAAAAAATACTTATGATATCTATCAAGAGGGTCAAGATGTAAGAATTTGTCCTTTATTACCATGTGTTACCTAGTCTAAGGTGTCATTATATTGTAAAATATGTGATGCATACACACATGATACAAATGCTTGTTGAGTCATCAATGAGATTCATGAAGCACGCACGAGAGGAACTTGCCAAAATTATATTTCTATTAACCAACAAGCTAGTGGAGGTCAATGTTTTAGGTGTCAAGGACATGAAAATGGATGCAGATGTGGTCATTTTCAGCCTATAAACTATTACAAATGTGGATCTTCAGACCATTACCAACGTGACTACACGGTCTATTCCACCTACACCTTTTATAAAAATGAATAGTGCCTAGACGAATGTCTTGATTTGCATGCAAACATTACCAAAGAATGGAATGAGAAAGGCATTGTATGATTTGCATTACAAAAACCCCAAGTGTTTAGTGAGGATTATGTCATACCACTCCACCAATTGGACCTAAGGTAAATATTACTACATGAAGTAGCACTCATTCCCAACCAATTTTAAATCCACTTACTAAGAAGGTTCAACATGAAAAACCATGTGTGCATCACCAACTAATTGTTCAACAACAAAAATAAGTGTTGCACAACATAATAAACATGGTACATGAACTATATGGTGAGATTGATTTTTTAAAGGGAAAGGATGCTTCCATGCCCGCTGAGATTCAAAGAGAGACTATCTTAATCGACTCAGGGTAGGATAAATTTTGATAGCTTTGAAAGCTTCTTATTAGTGAGAACATCATCCCTCCTTAAGAATTGGTTTTTCTAGGAAATGACCAAGAATGTGGTGGATCATCATTTAAACCATGCATGACGATAAGAGGCTCATGTTAAAACTAATACTGGATGTGATAAAAAAGTCATTATGAATGATCCATTGATAGTTGGATGATATGAGATATACTGGTGGACACCGACAAAGAAGTTATTGTTCTCATGAAAGATGCCTAGAGGAAGGTGGGAAGCCCCACTCTGTAACCTTCCCCACACATTCTATTTATAACCAACAAGACTTGAGCAATGCCTATAGGCATTTTTAATCATGTCACCATCAACATCTTGGGTGCCCCGTTTAAAAGTGACTTTGAAGTAATTGAACTGGTTGAAGCTAATGATTTCTCAACCCTATTGGATTGATCATGGTGCTATGCAAATAATGTCGACTTGCATTTCAATAAGGGTTACATCAGCTTTGATAATGATGCCTAGTGCATATTCATTCCCCTAAATACTAACTAAGGACCTCCCATTATATAACTTGTTGATGTTACTGAGGATGTCAACATGATTTATAACATCAATGCCCAAGGAAATGAAAATGTGGACCCTACTCCTGATGGCATCTTGCATTGGGAAGACACATAGTTTATTTATGACACTACTAGGGGTTCAAGGTGCATATGATTTACTAAGGTAAGTCTAAGGTGTTTTAGAGAGCTACCTAAGTCCCCCTTCAAAGCTTACCCAACACCATAAAACTATTTTCTTCATTAGTAGATGCTTGATGGTTGGCCCACCCTTATATTTGGACTAGGCACCTAGATTTACTAGTAAAATGGAGGTCCAAGGATACTTGCAACAATTATAGGCCCACTGTGTTAATTTGGATGAATAACTCCACATGATTACCTTTTAATTTCAAGGGATAATTGTTCATTGGTGGTCTACTCATCAGTATCAATTGCATACATGGGAACAAGTATGTGCAACCATGCATCACCACTTCCACCATGACAACTGTGTTCATGCCACCTTGAGTTATAATGGTGTTGCCTCCCTAGAAGAACATATAACACAATGTGAAATCCTTTGAAACACTAATAAAACATTCTTACCTATGTTTTTATGGGTTCATGTGTTCTATGGTACTCTTCACCCTTGGGATAGGGCATGTTACATTCATCAATAAAATCACAGAGATGCATATACTTGGGAGTGCATTAAACATGGTCTACTTACCATATTTGAATTTTTTCACCACAAATGGATTTAAATTTGTCTTTACAATCCATTTTTCAAGTAGTGGTCAGGGATCAGGTGTCAGTTGAAGACCGAATATGGACCATGCATAGTGAAACTAAAGACAATTTGACCATCTTTTAAGAAACTGACACTCCTACAAGGACTCTTCTTGAGGCCAACATACCCCCCCCCATTTTTGAAAATTGGGACCATTGAGAAACCCTGAAGATTAAAATGAAAATATGGCACGTTAGGATAATTTATAGGATTTGAAGATCATCCACTTTATCAAAGGTAAACTTACTTATTATGTTTTACTCTAATATTGTCTAGCATTCTAATGAATGGTCTTCATGGCTTTTAGCTGCAGGTTCCATGGCTTCATCTTAAAAGATCTAACAATCTGTGCTTCATCTCAAGAGAAGGATCCAAGAGCACAAAGGCCCAAACAAAACTACCCCCTTAGCTTATATCTAATAGTCCTTGTTTCATTGTGAAGACTTGATCAAATAGAGTGAGGCATAGTTGAAAGTTAAAAGGATTACAGAAGGCCCACATGATTGACATGTGATACCCTTACATTTAAGGATTAAAAGCAAATGGGTACTACCAGATAAAAATAACCAATCATGAGCACGCTCCTAGATCATGATCTTACAGCTCTCTCTTACCGACATAACCTCAATCCAATGGAGTGCATTAAGTCCAAGATCTTGGGAAGGAACATGGAGGTTCCAAGTGGCACTCTCGCATTGGGTCACAAGAATTTCACTAGCTTAAAATTAACGTTCATGCGACCATCATTTAACATTCATGAGGATGTATTTGACGTCCACGAGATCATAAAATTTAAGCTAATGAATTATCTTGCTCAAGACTAAAATACACTCCAAAATGTTGCTATAATGCTCATGAATTGCTTTGTAGATGACTGAGAGCCCTTGAAATATGCTTAAACACTATAAATCTTCAATCTGCAAATACTAAAATGATAGTATGGTCTAAATATATGCAAAATGAACTTAGTCTAAGTCTATACTTTAAGGCCCCCATTGCATTTTGTTCAAACATCATGAACCTTAAAATATAAACTTATACTAAGACGTATTTTAAAGAATCTTTGTAACATATAACTTATACCAAATGCTTCTAACCGAAGGTTTTAGTGTGTTTATTAATGCAATAAAACTCTATTTTGACATTAGGTCATTATATCATTTTGATCCCTTTGAGCATGTTCTGTGGACTTGAGATAAATATTTTAGCCCAAAGTATACATTGTGTTTATTTAACACAGCATAAACTTTGGCCTAAAACATTTAGCCATGGTCTCCTTTATATGCATCTAGAAAATGGAAGCATAAACACTTTAGCCTAAACTTTATTTCATGTTTAATAAACACAAAATAAACCTTAGCCTAAGAAGTGTTAAGCACAACATATACTGAGAGGCGGGGGGTGAATCAGTATATCATATATCTTATAAAACATTCCCTCAATCAAATTCCACTTAACCAAAAATTCAAGATATGCAATAAAACTGAAATAATAAACACACCACAAGATAGAGAGAGATACCATATATAACGTGGAAACCTAATGTGGGAAAATCCATGGAGAACAATCTCAAGTATATGAATGAGCACCAACTCAAACAATATTCACAAGCACTAACTTGCAGGAGCACCAACCCCTTTGTTGGGCACCAACACAACAACTATTCGTGAGCACCAACCCCTTTGTTGAGCACCAACACAACAACAATTCGTGAGCACCAACCCATAGGAGCACCAACGCCTTTGTGTATACCACACAACTATCTCTCAATGTTGCTATCTCAACAAATGATAGTTCATTATAACATCTCTTTCCTCTCTTTCACCTTTACTCTTCTAAGCTAGATATAACAAATACAAATCATATTCATCTCTCACAAATGCTCTTCTAAGCTAGATATTACTATCTCAAATCAAAATCTATCTCACACATTACAAATTGCTTCTCAAGCCTTTATTTATAGCTTTCCAAATGACCTTTGGCCTTCCCCCTTTGTGACCCTTCAATCTTCATGGAAAATGGTGCCAAACTTGCATGACCCTTCATATCCTTGCCTTTGAAAAGTCATGTGGTGACCCCTCATGAGCAAAAACGTCCTTCCCTCTTTTATCTTTACCTTGGTGACTTTTCATATTCCTCAAAGTGTCCCTTCATGAGAAATTGTGCCCTTCCTCTTTTGTCTTCACTTGATGACTCTTGGAATTCCCCAAGATGCCTCTTCATGGGAAAATGTGTCCCATTCTTCTTTTGTCTTTACCCCATGACTATTTGACTTCTCCATGGGCCCTTCTTTTGTCTTATATGCAACCAAAAATATATTCATTAATATTATATAAATATTAACACACATTAGCCAAGATATATCCATTACAAACATTATTAAATGTAATGGGGCCTTTATAACCAATAATGTTAGACCTTTGACATCAATGACAATATTTCCAACAAGAAGTTTAAGCCTAAGTCCCTACCTTAATAAGCTTATAACTTAAAGAACATGCATATTTGTAAATCAATGGCTCACGCTTTGTCATGAGAAGATGATCTAATGGCACGAAGACCCCGTAGATTTTTCAATGGAGTCTAGAGATCCCATGGGTTTGATGCGTGGTGAAAGCACATTCAAAGCAAAATTAATATATGATCCAATGGTTTGTGCTTCATCATGTTCTGTGATCTAATGATGTGAACACATCAAAGACTTTTCAAAGTAACACAAAGATGCCAAGTGGCACAACTATGAGACTCAATACCAAAAGGAGCTAATCACAATACCTAGGCCTGAATCATGATCAATGGTTTGTGGTCACCCACAAGATCCTCAACCAATAATGTAAAATAAAAGTGAGCATTTTAAAATGCCAATGACTAGTACTCAAAAGGCATTTATAAAAAATGTTTCAAAAGGTCTAGATTGATGCCACATAAGCACCACATAAGCAAAAAAGGACAAAATAAGAGTTCTTGTGTGCTTGAAAATATGAAAATATAAAGGCAAAGGTCCAAATCAAATCCCAAGCATGTATAAAGCAAAGTACATATACATCATACCATTAAAGCTCTAAAACCCTAAAGCCTGCATAAAAAAGACCTTAATTAGATTCATTTGGTTACAATTCAATCTAAGAGAAGCTTAATTGTGCTTTGAGCACAAAAGAGCTCTCATAGAGATCAATTGTTATCCAGTGTAAACAATTTGTAGAAGTAGAAGCCATGGCAGCTTACATGCAATAGTTGAAAGAAGAAACAGAGCTCTACCTGTCCATAGACAACAAAGGGAGAATCTTCAAAGACACTAAATTAGATGTTGTGGTCCTAAATAATGGAAATAAGAATTGGTCTAAACTCTTTTTCACCATAGAAGATATAAAACCCATCACCAATGCAAAATAGAGAATTGTCACAGTTAGTAGGAAGCATTATGACTTGGTCATTGTTCAGATGGCCAACATTCATTACACTATTGTGAAACCAGAGGTACTTCATTGTATTGAGGTGCTTGCTCCAATTTTCATATATTATAGGATAGATAATGATTGGACCATCCGTGAAGGAAATTCAATAAAGGTAGCCTAAATTTACCCTTTGGCCTTCAAAAAATACTATAAGCTCCCAATACCCCATGTAGACTTGTCCAAAATTAGGGAGTGGACCAGCAAGCATGACCTAGATACTATCCTCAAACCATGGTTTCACCAAGGTAACCATGTCTTCAAAGACTTTGAGGGTAAGATCCCAATAGTCTAGTTTAGGGAAGGGATCAGGGTAATCATGACCTTATTAAACAGAGGATCAAGAACCCCCTCAACCACATATGTAAACAAGACCTAGGTCCTTTATGTATATTTAATTATGGAAGAGAAGTCCACCCCTCTAATTGGAGACTTGATCAGTGTCTTCTTATCTAAGTAGCTCACCGCTATCAAAAGGAAGACAACCAAGCAATTTTATATGATGTCATACTTGATAGATGCCCTACTTGCCTCCATCAGCTTCTCAAGCATTAGAAATTGATCTCCTAAGGGTAAATTGACTATATCCCATTGTTATTCAAAATTGCACATCTTCAAATATAGGAGCCACATGCAATTAATCTATGACTATGTATGTCATACTCTAGTGGAGGCCATCATAGGTTATCCCATGCTTAGGGTGCACCCATTGATCAAGAAATATGTAGAGATGATGGGGGAGATCTAGTTTTATCTAGATTGCATAGTAATCTAAATTGAGGGAATCATGTCCCAACCCTATAAATTGCCTTGTATGTTCTTAGGAAGTTAGCAGACAAAGAAATTACCTTCAAACTCATCAATGGTGTTGATGGGATTTGTAAGGAAAGGAAGAAACATCTTATCTACCCCTTGCCTCTAATCATTGGAAGAATTGTGTTGCAATATGAGAAGCAGGTTTAGACCATGTCCAAGCATAAGGACTCATTTGGATTCTAATTGGATGAGCTCAAAATATGGGATCCCAAGAATATAATGGGTGATCATTTAAAGGCGAAGTATCTCCCTAAGCTAGTATATGTGCATCAGCTCAATGTCCATGACACCATTTACATCAAGGCAAAGAACTATGAATAAGTGTTGGCCAGGCTCAAAGGATATAACATTGAGGTGAAGCATAGGTTAACAAGTGAGGATAAACCAGCAAGAGAAGTGTGGTAGATGCATCCTCTCCAATATCATTTATTGCCCTCATCTTCTAGACCACCCCAAAAATAGCATCCAATGGAGTAGCCACCACCCTAGAGACAAATTGAGAAAGGACACGGTAAGGAGATGCTAGAAGAGGGACCTACAGAGGGACCCTCATCTTCAACACTACCCTAAAGGCCTCTGTCCATAGTTGAGTATTTGGGCATGATTGCCCTGGAGCCAAGTGAACAATTGAAGGTGCCCTCAAAGATATTTTTTAGGCATATGGCACTGATAAGGAGGAGGAGCATATTGAAGAGACACAACTCCAAGCAAGGGAGCATGAAGAGGAGAAGGGAAAAGAGGTTGATCTAGACATAGTCCTAGTAACACCCCAAGAAAAGAGGAAGGTAGAGTTGTCATTGGTCCTTGTTGGGCAAAGAAAGAATCCAAGATTAACCCTCACTCACCCCACCAATGAGATCAATATATTTAGTGAGGAATTCCCCATCTATGGACTAATCATCCCTAATTGGTTTATCTATGGAAAATTATAGAATATCCCCTCTCTTTCCCACTCATAGGCACTAACAGAGGTTGGTTACACAGAGGTGCATGATGACATCAAGCCATGGATCAAGGCTTCAATGAGAGAAGAAGAAGAAAGAAGGATAGTGGCCATTACAAGGATAGAGAGCAAGAGAGTAGATGATCTAGGAACATCCAACAACATAAGAATTGAGGTTTTTGAACCTCCAACATATATAGAGCCAGTCACCATTATCTAATTCAATCTAGAGACAACTAGACTAGAAAGGGTCACCATAAAGAAAACAATAATAGGAATTGAAGAGTTCACCTTCCAAAAGGTTGAACCATTTGTAGGTTTGACCCCAGTCAAAGGGCAATAACCTGGGGAACATCCCATCCATGAGGAAGATGTTGAGATCTCAATTGATGCTTAGTCAGCTCAATACAAGGCTGGGATCCGAGGAATGAAGTAGAGGATCTAGAATTTGGAAAAAGAAAAAGAGATCCTAGAGACACAGGCCATCCTATCTATGCTTGATGTTATTTTTGACATGTTTGAAGCCTCCCTTTTTGATATGTTTAATTCCCTACAATCCATGAAGATAATGCAAGATGCATTGATCCAACAAAGTGAAGTGGCCAAAGGAATGATAACACAATGGCAAGGGGAAGAGACCAAATTGAGGGATCTCATCAGCATATGATAGGGAACAAGCTTCCCAAATTCAAAGTTGTTAGCTTAGGCCACCTGAATGTTGCATTGGGGATAGTGGTGGACAAAATACATAGTCTAATTACTTGGTCAACTGGCTTGGGTAGACTCCATAGATATGATGAAGAGCTAATTACCTAGATCAAGCAACTACTTGGCACTATGTTGGCCAATCCTACCAAGACCTCCACCCTTAGAATCATTGATGAATCTGAATATAAACACAGGGTCACTTTGGTAATGCAGTTAGTTAAGAGCAAGAGCCAAGGCAGTCTGGCAGGGACAATAGAAAAATCTTTGATATGATCCTCACAGTTGAAGAAAAGATTACAGGGGCTAGATTTATCAAGGAAGCTATGGCCAGAGATGATAAAGACTTCAATGAACTTGTTAATCATGAGGATATCTACTTTTTGAAGCCTATTGTGGACTTGGAATTGATCAAGGATCAACATCAGAAGGTTATGAAACTAATACAGGATCAACAGGGGAGTCCCAAAGCAATGGGCCCACCCAATAGTTAATATTCCTTTTGTAAAAACATTGAAATATTTAAAATAAGAATATTCTTTTGTAAGGCATATGCTAGTCTGTTAGCATATTGCCCCTAGCTCAGTCTCATTGTAAAAGACAAGTGTATTCTAGAAATTTCTTGGGAAAGATAGTTGTCCTTATCTTTTGCACACATGTATCTTGTAATTGACTGATGTACAACCTTATCTTTCTATAAAAGGCATTTATCACCATCTTGTAAAAGGGGAGAGAATTTTGAGAAAATTTTGTATACTTGGAGCAATTAAGATAATCAAGGAGTTTTGCAAAGATGGTCAATATTTGATATGTCAATTACTAACATAACTTTTCTCTCAATTAATAGTTTTATGTCTTAAATTTAAATAGTTTCTTTGAATTCTAGTTGCATTTTATAATCGCAAGGTTTCTAATTTGTGCATATGCTAGATTAGTTGAAGGATCTTGGATTTGTTTCACTTAATTTTGCTCTGTATTCATAAGTTCAAATGTTATTTTATTATAATAGTAAATCTTTAAAAGTAAACATGGCTCTTACTTGTGATTCTTTACATTATCCTTTGAAGTTTGCCTGGTATATAGTAAAATATAAGCTTAGGATATTTTGTATTATATATTGGTTTGAATGCATACTAAGTTTCAATTGATTCTTTATCATAATATTTGAGTCTAAGATAGGTAACCACTCATTTTCTTTCTGCCTTACCCTTCTGTTTGCTCCCTTTTTTACACCAGATCACTTTAGTTTAAACTTCAGTATAAATATCCATCTAGATTAATTTGTAGCTTAAGCTTGGATCAGAATTCACTAAGTATTAGAAAAGATACTTGTAATTTATATATTGGACCATGATGGCTCCCAACCATCAATTGTTATAAATTTGTGTGGATAGTTAAACATTATTTTGCCGCTATTTCACCATAGGTAACAACAAGTTACCACAACCTACTACTCATGCTCTAAATTCCTAGAATTTTAAAATGAGAAGTGTTCTAAAACACTGAGGGCATCTATGGTACACATAGAGGCATCAACAAAACCTGATTCCCAATCAGATGTTCTGACCATCGAGAACATATCTGAAAGGGCAAGCAAAAGGTCATATACCAAGTTGATGAAGGTACTAGATCTAATCAACTAGAACCATTATTTGGCCACTTGAATATACGTATGAAGTATGGGGTCTCTAATTTTAGAGATATAATGTAGTATAAGAAAAAACCATATCCCACACTAGTCTAAATGATTCAACATAATATTATAATGGATGATACGCCTAAACTTGCCATTATGGGAAATTATTGGTCTAATGTTGAGATAACCAAGATATTTGAACATTTATATGAATATCAAGACATTTTTTCATGCATCCACATGGAGATGAAAGGAATGCATCTGACATTAGGCAAAATGCACATCAAATTGGTTGATGACACTCAACTAGTAAGGAAATTACCATATCGGATGAACCCAAATTTTCTCGCTCGAGTTAAAGAGGAAATTGATAACATATTACATGTTGGAGTTATTACTCCTATTGATGAGTCAAAGTGGGTTAGTCCCATGGTCATCAACATAAAAAAGGATGGGTGAATCCATATTTGTATGGATTATAGGCCACTTAATGCTATGTGTCATAGAACTATTCCTAATCCCATTCACAAAAGAGATTTTGGAAGGAGTCACTAGATGTGAGATGCATACCTTCAATAATGGATTTTAAGGCTATCATTAAGTCCAAATTATAGAGGAAGGCAAGGCTAATATGAATTTTAAAACTGAATGGGGATCCTTTGCATATAATGTTATGTCATTTGGGTTGAAGAATACACCAATAGTGTTATCATGCATCATAGTGTAAGCATTCAATGATTTTATTCATAAGTTACTTCAAGTATACTTGGATGATTAGACCATATATGGTCTGACATGGGATAACTATGTTAACCTATGCCTCATGCTTCAGCATTGTCGCCAACTTCATATTTACTTGAATCTTAAGAAATGTATATTTACCACACCTTTCGGGATCTTGTTAGGATACATCATTTGTTGAGATGGACTACTGGTGGACCCATCCAAGATTGTGGTCATTGTCCAATTCCCAGATCCAACCACTCAGTATGAGGTTTGTATTTTTTTAGGTCACACGAGGTAATATCAAATTTTCATTTAGGTTATGCCAACATCACCAGTGGAAAAACTACTCAAGCAAAATGGTCTATTTTTATGATTGGCTCAACATTAGTAAGCATTTGAGGCCCTAAAAGAGAAATTGGTTACTGCACCCATTCTCTAGTTCATGGACTGGAACCAACCATTTCATGTGCATGTCAATGCTTCAGGCATGGCAATCGACATTATCCTAACACAACCTAATGAGGGAAACCTTGATCATACTTTTTATTTTACAAGTCAAAAGCTCACACCAATATAACATAACTATTCCACAGTTGAACATGAGGCCTTGTCTATAGTTTATGCACTTCAAAAGTTTCACCAATACTTGTTGGTAACCCCATTTGTCTTCTATATGTATTATGAAGTGATTAAGTATTTGGTAAATAAGTTAGTATTGTATAGATGCATTTGTCAATGGATTACCCTGTTTCAATAATTCTAGTTCTCTATGGTAGTGAAACCTAGCAAGGTTAATTTTGGTCCCAACCATCTATCATGTATTCAATTTAGTGAATCAACATAAATAATTGAAGATGACTTACCTGATGTCCAAATTTTCCAAGTCTTGCACATCCTTGAGGAACTAAAATAAATTATGTTTTTCTTGCAATAGGCTTTACGCCCAATCACCTTAGCACCCAAGAGAAAAAGCAACTAGTTGTATGTGTTGCCCTTTTCCAACTTATTAGTGGAGATCTATATAAACTTGGATGAGATGAAGTATTATGAAGGTGCATAATCCAACATGAGTGTGTGGAATTCCTTCAATAGGTCCATGAACTTGTTGCAGGGAGACATTATGTTGGTGATGCAATAACACACAATGTTACTAGCAAGATTGAGGTGGCCCACCTTATTTAAATATGTCAAAGCTTATGCGTGCTAATCAACACATAGGTAAACAAATCAACATGATGTTATATATCTTTATTCAATCCTTGCACATGAACTATTTGAGAAATTCGCTATTGATTTTGTTAGACCCATTCAACCTACCAAAAGATGGACTGACATGTACTACATCGTTACTACCATAGACTATCTCATGTGTTGGGTTGAAGTTATGCTCACACATGATTATACTTTATAACCACCACACAATTTTTATGGAAAAATATCATCACTCGGTATGGATGTCCATTAAGCTTAATGAATGATCATGACACTCGCTTCATCAATGAAACCATGCACATCCTCTTGGCTGAGTTCATGATTACACACCATAAGACCATGCCATAACACCCTCAAGCTAATGGCACAATTGAAGCCTTTAACAAGATCCTAGGTCATACACTAACCAAAATTTGTAATATCAATTACATTGGTTAGGATGATCAAGTTTCTATAGGATTATGGGCCTATTGGACCACATACAAAAGATTGAACAAGAATACTCCTTTTAATCTTATCTTTGGCACTAAAATAGTTTTATCAGTGGAGTTCTTCATTCCCTCTTTACATATTGTGCACATAGGTAGACTAGATGATGAAGAGTCTCTAAAAGTGTTCTTGGATGCTTTACTATAGCTGGATGAAACACGTTTTCTCACACATTAAAGTTAAGGAGTTGAGAAGTAAAAACATAAAGCTTGACATGAAAAATTTTCATCCTGCTATGCATGTCTTAGTCTATGATTCCAAGTTTGCATGCCACTTAGGTAAACTCCATATCCATTGAAAATTTTTGTTTATTGTTCATGTCATCCATTTGATAGGTGCTTGTAAACTAAAGAGGATAGATGGCCAATTTCTACTAGGTCATTTCAATGGTAGTTGGCTTCACCCCTACCATTCGATATAATTTTCCCTTTTCTATCAATAAGGCATATGCCAATAGTATAGTTTAAAACTTCATTCTACTTTCAAATATGTGTGGCATAGAGTGCATGCCTTTTATTCTATCTTTCATTTTAATCATAGTTGGATATTTTTTGGTTTTATCATGGAAGACCACACACATCTTTTAGTATGGGGTGGGTTTAAAGGTAAATAAGCTAGTCAAGTCATCAATGTGTCAAGGAAACAATGGAAAAATTATGTGAGATGGGAGAGCTTACAAGATAAGGGGTTTGCAAGACACAACACAAGGGGAAGGCATGCAAGTTGGGGTGATTAAGGAATGCATTCAAAGGGTATCATAAGGGGGATACATGAAAGGGATAACATAAGACATGCAGGAGATGGCGCGTGAAAAAGGAAACATAATGCAAATGATGAAGGAAATGCCATTACAATATGGGTTAAAATGAGTTCCCACCAAGAAAAGGATAAGTTTAAATGCTCATGGATGGCATGCATTATAGGAAAGGCATAAAAAATCGTTAGGGATGCGATGTGCATTCATCAATGATGGGGTGGTATGAATTATAAGTGTTTTGAATGGACACAAAAGCATGTTATTTAGAATATTAATAATTTAAATGATGAATTATGGCCTAGAAAAGAGTTAATTCAAAGTGGAGGAGTTAATGAAAAAATTGGGAAATCCTATAAAACTCCATAGGGATTCTCATTCCCAATTTTTACGATTGAAAACTTGAAACATTACAGAGCTCATACAAGTGAGAACCAATCATAAAGAATGTGTTTATGCAGTACTGTCATTTACAAAATCAAAGAATAGATTAGTGTGACACTCATTCTAGTGAGAAAAGAGTAAAAATACATCCATTTAAGTAGGAAAGAGAAGTTACAAATTGCAAGTGACAAGTCCACCATTAGAAGAAGGTAAATAGGGAGCCAAAGCACTTTAAGTATAGGGAAAGACAAATCAAGACATATTCATTCAAGAGATTTGGATGGTCATGTGTTAAAATTTGGGGACCTTGATTGGTGATGTAACCAAATCAAAAGTCTAAGGGAAGTAGAGAGCCATTACCAGTCATTCACAACGTTGAAGAGTTAGAGATCACGAAAGAAGGAAGTCACATGCTCATTCAAGAAGAAGTTACTATTGAGAGCCATCACACAAATAATAGAGATAAAACACATAGGAAAAAAGGCTACAAAAACACCATCACCCTCTCTAGTCTTAACTAAGGAAATGCAATACCCATATATGATTTTATGCACAAATGACTGGGAATCCAAGGTTTTCACCTTCTAAAACTAGACTACAATCATTGACTAGCTGGTAATGAGGCTGACTTATAGTGTGACTATTAGATAGAGCACTAGAACATAAGGAATGAGATCACTATGATCTCACAATCTATAACTTGTTGGAAGATGGAGGTGCACTCTAGCTCTTCCAAGTGCCTTATTTTGGGAAACCAGTGGAGTCGGTCCATTTTCTAATTTCGTGCATTCATGATGACTAACTCTATTTTTTTGGGCATAGAATGAGGATTAAACCGATGTAAATCAATAAAGTAACTAGGTTACTTCATTCTAGAGATGATCTCGACGTAGATCTTGAGGACCATTAGGTAATTGAGAAAATAACAATAATATTGTAATAATAAAATAAAGGCATAGCATGCATATTAAAAGCATAATATATCTTGATATTTGAGTAGCTACATGCTTGGCCATGACCAAGCTAGTAGGGGTATACAGGTGGAAGGAAGTAGATATGGCTCACCTCTATGTCACTAGTCGGATGGCTAAGGGATAATGTACAACTACTCATTGTACTTCTCTAAGAAAATTGAAAAGGATGCTAAAAAGGTGCTTCACTTGCCTAATTATAATTTTACTTTGGGTGCAATTTTTTTGTTGTTGATTTTTGATGAGATTGACATCCTAAAGTATACTAAAAAGGAGTTGAAGTGGGTTTACCCACCAAAACATAAGTCCCTCACCGAATAGTTCAAGAAATTTACTTGCCCCAACACCATCACACCCTCTTATAAAGCAAAGATGAAGGGTTGCTTTGATGGAATGAAGGAGGCATTTAGAAATGAATGGTGCATGAAAAAGGAGTTTCCAATGTAGATGGGGAAATATGCTCAATTTGTTGCAAAGTAACACTACTAACTCACGTGAATCTAGATGGCAACCACAAATAACTAATCTGGGTGGCTTGAATTACCTTATGCATTCACTATTAAATACTTCATGGACTTTGTGAATCACATTTTAGATGCACACCCTATAAACATTGATGCATGTAAGATTGACATTAAGATTCAAACTCTTTGAAAAATTTATGTATATCCATGGAGACACACATATGTGGAGCAACACAAGACTAATAAGATTGATCTTAATCCATATAAGCTAATCATGCAAGGGAAGATCTAGTTGATCTTCTATATGTTCAAGCCTTGAAAAAGAGCATTAAGAGGCCATGAGGTGGAAAAGGAACCACTCCCCCTCAACCACCGATGTGCATAGAGGAAAGGGAGTGGATGAAATAAAAGAGGCCAAAACCTGAGGATGTGAGTGCATAAGAAAAACCAAATCCCATCCAAAATTCTAATGATAGACCTCACCACCAAGATGAACCCAAGGATCACCTGCAGTGTAATCAACATCATTGTGGCCAATACTAAGGCACCCCAAGTGGATATCATGGACACAGTCGAGGCTTCTCCAAAAGTGTAAACTATTAAGGAACCCACTCCTGAGCCCAAGAAGTAACAAACCCCTAAGCCTAGCAAAAAGTAGACTCTTAAGCATGGTGAATAATAGTCTATTGAGGAACAACAAATGAACATTGAAAGTCCAGTGCCTAATGAATCAAAGGTAGTAGAAGGCCCCAACATAGAGGACCTTGGCATCAATACCAACAAATAATAGGAAAAGAGTCCCAAAATTATTAATTTATAACATGACCCCCAAAAGGGCAATGAACTTATGTGAGAGGCTGAGTAGTAACAATAACAAAATTAAGAACCCCCCATTTGTGTCATGTTTCAACATGAAATACTAGACCAAAAATTATATTTATGGAATTATTTCCCTAAGATTGAGGCCACAAAATAACCCCAACACGAGATATCATTTCAGACGGAAGGGTACCACTATGAAGAATGACTTGAGCTTACAAGGGCCAACACCAACATAATTTTAGAGGTAACTAGTGTTCTAGACACACTTTGGGTAAGTCTCATGATCTATTCCCTAATACAAGCAAGAACAACCCCAATCAAGTTTGCCCTAGAGATTTCTAGGCAAAATATTCTTAGCAACCATGACTTGGGTACAATTCAAGGTAAATGTTGAGAGGTCAGTCAGTTGCATAAGGATGAGCATGGATGAAGAAAGGCATGGGCTTGAGGAAGAAAAATAATAACTCAAATAATGACTTGAGGTGGCTAAGGTGACACAACTTAAAACTTTGGGCCTTTGTTAAATAATTTTGAGAAGTGAATGGGTGCTTATGAATGGCATTTGTATGACCAGTGAGGCCATAAATAATTTGGAGACCTCTTAGACCTTATGTTGAAGAAATGTAAGAACCGAGTGGATCTTGGATAGGAGAAACTTTGGGTAAAAAAATAGTTCATATAATCTATGGAGATTTACTAAAGTTTTTTGAATCGACTAGGTGACACTATTCCCATCATGGATGGAATTTTGGTAAATGTATCACGGTTATGAATTTTTTTAGAAGCACAATAGCTGCTTGAAGAATCACAACTTTAGGAATTATTTGAGAATGTCGTAAGCATCAAATATAGGGCCTAATGCACAAAAGTTTTCTAGGACATTAAAGAGATGGAAAAAAAAATAAGCACCCAATGATAAGAGTTGAATGCTAGTTTTTTAGTGCTTTAAGGGCAAGTTTTGGATGAATTTGGGTCCTTTGAATATGCCCACAAGGTTGTAGCTTCTCAGCTTGAGACTTTGGCAACTCAAGCTAATACTTTTTTGAAGCAGCCCAAGGGGTTAAAGAAATTGAAGAGTGAGGTGGAAGTTATTACTTCCAATCTTTAGACAACTCTCAACTATTGAGAGGAGCTCAAATGCAAATTCCAATAGGTGGATCCTGTATTTTTGGTAATAGAAGAAACTGTAGCATAGTCCAAGACAAACTATCGAATTAATATGGGGTGATGTTGAACCCGAAATTTTATAATAAAATATTCTAAGTATTTTGGCAGCATAGCATGATAACACAAGGGTACGAGAATAACATAGAAAACCTTGGCACAAAAGAGACTATGAAACAAAATAAGTTGGCACAAAATATTGAAAGGTGGGAGAATATCTTAGAAGAACTTGGCATTGAAGAACAAATAAAATAAAGAGTAGGACTCAAATAAATGTAAGACTAGGACAAGAGTGCAAAGAGCGGAAGTAGTTACAAAGCAAGTCGTGGAACTAGTAGAGATTAATGAGAGTGTGAATCTAGCACTAGCCTAAAAAATAAAAGGGACACAAACACAAACATCTAGCATAAAGAGGGTATATAGGGGTGGTTAGGCCCAAGTCAATAGGAACTTAATAGTAATGGCTCGTGATGACTCATTTCCTTAATGATTATTGGCCAACTCATCTTCTTTATATTAATTAAGTACCTAAAGGAAAGGGGTTGAAATATGTATAAATACCCCTTGGGTTATTCAAAAATGGCTAGATAGATATCATAATAGTTGGATATGTTAGAGTGAAGTTCATGGATAATTAGTTGTTATTGGATATACATGTGTTGTTAGATATTTGGATCATGTACTAACAATGAAACTTTGTAATCTTCTAAAATGAAAGCAATAGAATTAGTTCTTGTTTCCAAGTCATGATGTGTTGATCTATATAGTGTTAGATTTACTCTTATGTGAATTGATATATGCATTATAAGAATCTATTAAATGGTTAACTCTAGAATAATAATGATGGTGACAATGACTAAATGTATCAACTTAAGCGCCTAAGTATGATAGAGCTTAACTAAACACCATTACACGACATAATCGATGGGGACCGGTCCTTGCTATGCACTTTGAGTGAGCACACAAGGTTACCCCTTGCATGATATGTTAATGTGTAAGCTCGTTGGCATCTTCCATCTATTAGGTGGGCCACTAATGCTTGGTTACGTAAAGCTAAGGAAAAAGACCCAATAGTGGTGATTCTCAATTTGTCATTGAGTGATATGTGCCTATCAAACTAAAGGAGAAAAAAATATTGTATTATGATTTAGTGATTAATTTGACCACTCTATTTGATGATTTTGAGATTGGTAACATTCTTAAAATAAACAATTGTCATGCAAATGTTATGGCTAGTGTTGTTTTCCTTGATCCCATGAATATTACAAATGATCATGATCTATTGCCTATTAAACAATTATAATAACTAAAAATCGCATTAATAGATCTAGATGCAATGGATTTATTTGCCTTCATGATATGATATGTTACATCCTGATTTTCTCACCAAGCATACTAATTGATTATCCATGGATATTTATAGATGACATAGTTGATATGGTTATTTTTAACTAAGCTTTGAGATATATGTTATTATGGGATAGTTGAATATTGCTTAGGTTACAAGATTACATTACTATGAGTTAATTGTAGTTCATGTGTTCACATTATGATCATGTTGATTTGTTATTTTAGTTATATTTTATGATGTATGTATATCATGATGTTATGATCTAACTACTTGCTTGTTGCAAGGTTGACGCAGGAGAACCCATCCTTCAAAGTGTGACAAAGGGAGAGCATCATTGGAGAGGGTGACGTAGATGGAGTTATTGTGGGATGACAGAGGATCCAGCTAGAACCCTGCACACAACGCATTAACTATCACATGTTAGTCTCATAATAGAATGATGATCATAGTGTGTTTAATGTTGCTTGCATTAGATAGTTGTTTGCTCATGATTTTTTAGCATAATTTAATGGTTTTATGGAACTCATTTTGCATCATTTACCTATGTGACCATTTAATGATGTTAGAAATGTGATTTGCATAATTAGATTAAATTTGAGTGTATTGATTTAAGAATTTATCGTTAATTCCTTATGACATTGAGGTGCTAATTTAATTAGTGAAATTATTGATTATTGTGATTAGAATAAAATATGATAATTAATATCAGGGGGACAATAAGAAAAAGGACAAAAAATAAAAATGAAGCAATAATAAATTAAGAGAAATAGAAGGTCTAAATTTAGGAAAAACAAAAAAACAAATTCATAAAATAATAATAAAAACAAAGACAAAAATAAAAAGGAAAAAATCTTTAAGAGAAAAAAAAACTACGCCCCTTTTCATGGGGGGATATAGAATAAGAAAGAAGAATATATGGAGGTGAAAAAGAGAGAGTAAGGTGCAACATACATAATGAAGAAAGGCATCACAGAGGAGAGAAGAAGGAAGGCAAGGAAGCTTGGACAACATAGCAAATTTTCCAAGTTGGCTGTGTAATTAATCGTTGTGTATTCATGTTGATAATTATGAAAATTTAGGTGAATCTGGGTGTTATTTATATGTGAATTTGGTTGCAAGATACACATAGGATTTAATGTTCCCTTCATCAAAAACTTACATACAGTTACTTTCATATGAACAACAATCTACCATATATAAGATAATTCAATCTACTAACTGTATGAATAAACGGTGCACATAAGACAATTCGAATTGTTAGTTGGCATTGGTAGATTAGTGAATTATTATCTATATATTTAGTGTTATTTTATCATAACTAAGGCAAACTATGGAATATAGATTATTCAAAACTATTTTAATCAGTGAACCTGTTATATTGTTATGTAGACTAAGTGTGGCAATCTAGCAAAATAAAAGAAAAAAGAGATTTTCACATGCTAAGATGCCAAAACCTAGTCTGAATGAGGCAATTTGATCAATTAAATATATAAATTAAGCATCCAACAAACTTGGTCATTATTCTTACAAAGAAATTTGGGTGATCTGATCATAATTTTGCTTTAAATGTATAGCGCCACATAGGAGTTACCAAATCATGATCTATTCATTAAAATAAAAAGTTTAGTATATCACAATATATGTATTCTATTTGTTGATAGGCATCACTTAAGTGGATATATACAACACTATTCAGTAATTGATAGCATGATCTATCATGTCATAACTGTCTATAAATCTACATGCATCCCAATTAAAAGTTTGAGTCTATAAATCTACTATATTGAATAGCGCTTTATTGTAGGAAAATTCTAGTTTGAGTGATGAATTAATAAATCACCATCATCTTTGTATAATTTGACACACTATAATTCTCTGATCTATAAGAGGATGATTGATCGACGAATTCTATAACAAATAAAAAAATAGAACTCATAACGATAAGTTGATGTGAGTTATATGAATGATCCACATTTTATTTGTGTAAGTTGTTACCTATTCTTATCGCTTTAGAATAGGTAACAACTTTTGTATTTTGAAGTGACCGTCCTATTACATCATCTCTAAAACCCCAAGGGTTTACAGAAATCCAAAGCTCGATTAGCTTACACTTAATTTGCCAGGGGATGATGTATGTTGAAATCATGAGCTTCGATAAGATCTCATAGGGTTTTACTTCAACATTACTCAAATCATCATTCTTTTGACAATGCTTCCATTTCACATTTTCATGCTTTAGCTTCCATGCCTCATGAAATGTCATTGCTTATCTCCTTTCAGATTGTGTTAAGGTTACATTGCATTAAATAAAATTTAATTTCAACACTAACATCAAATTTTTGTAACTACAAAAATAATATCAAGATGCAAAGTATACATATATAAAGAGGTCAAAGACTGTACATGTTTAAGAAAATGAGGTCGTGTCTAACATAAATAGAGAATTACGGGATTCTTATGGTAATGATGCCACTAAGACCTTTGCAGGAAATAATTCAAGAACTGGACAAAAGATGCATCTTAGAAAGAGAGTGAAGATCAGAATCAAAAATGATATACTGGTTGGTTTAGTATTTATATGCGGTTATGGTATAGTGAAATCCTAAATTTGTTTTTAATAATACATGTGAAACATAAAAAGCTCAACATAGTCTTTCATTATCTTGGGATAAGATTTATGATTTGAGATCAATTTTTATGTATAACATGGGAAATAAAGCACATAATGTGGATATAACACTAATAGTAGATACATATTTATGAATTAATAACGGTATGCTTAATGTGAATATAGGTATACATATGCCTATTAGCATATACATGTACATACAGGTGTGTATTTTTAATTATAGTTCCAGAGGTGATTCAAACTATATCATAGATTTTTGTATAATAGAATCTTATTTATGTGTGCATATAACCCCCTAAGAGTATAGCAAATGCTAGAATGGAATATTATGTGTTTCATGGGAACTGAGATTTTTTTGTTATATCTAGTTGCTTGAACATAAGATTTTGTTTCCATTTATTTATACTACTTTATTATGACCAGTTGTGGTACTTAGTAGTTATGTTTGAGAACACTAGACTATGATAATATGGTTATCATAGGGTGTAGTATATTTGTAAACTAATTTTGGTAATTAGAGTTTGCAATTAGATGTATGTCATACCCGAATGGTATAAGCTGTAGTTATTATTTATATTATGAGATAGATATAATGTGAGACTCATTCATACATTTTATGGAATAAATGTATGATGTTAGATTATCTTGTGCTTAACATGTTATATGATTGCTATTAGGATGTAATGTGTGAATCTATTGGTTATATTATGTTAACCAAATATTGCATTATTGATACTAAGTAGTGAGATGAACTTCACTAGCTTACTAGTATCACAATGTTAGACGAAGGTAATCCAATTAAGTGGTGTGTATGAATTTTGACTGATCCATAGATCACTTATTATTTATGAACGTTGACCAAAGTAATGTTTAGTGAGATATTGTCATTTCATGAGTATGATTTACGTGTTTGTGTGATATCTTGAGTAGAACGGGTTTTTATGATACATTGCATATTTAATTTTAGAAATCATACATCACATAGGTATTAGCTTGTCTCTCTTGATTCCCATGCCATCACGATCTACTAATCCATGAAGGGATGGCCATTCCCTTATGGGATTAGTGCGAGGAATTGCTTGTCCATGTTTGGTGTGTAAAAGCACTTGGATGATGCTCTCCCTCCCCACAATAGTTTTGTAAGCACAACCACTGAGGGGAGGGGTGAATCAGTGAGCTCTTAAAACTTTCTCTTAATTATTTAGTTAGTCAAGCATCAATACATAATCCATAGAAAAATCAAACCACAGCAAAGAACATAAAGACATAACACGTGATATAGGTGGGAAACCCTTAAAGGGGAGAAAAGCATTAGTGATCATTACATGGACTACTTGTCCTAAAATAAATATGCAATGAGTCAACAAGATTGCTGAGCACCCACTTAGCTTGAGGTACCTGCCCCAAATAGTCAAGTAAAAACTTGGAAAAAAGATTTATCAAACACCCACTTAGTAAGAAGCACCAACCCCTTGCTTTGTAGACATTAATCTACAGGAAGCTTCAACCCCCTTTTCTAAGCACTAACTCAACTGCTTCAAATAATCCACCTTTCTCAGTTGCTTATGTCAATAAATGATGGCATAATTTTACTCTCTTTATGCTTATCAATGTCACATTTACTCTTTAATTTTTTTGTTCATCAATCAAATAGACACATTGGGATCTCTTTCTCTCTACTCTTTATTTTTACAGACTTTATCCTCTCTAACTTATCTGCTCATCTCTTTTAGCAGATTGTGTGTGAATCATTCGATGATTTCATACTCATGCCTCTCTAGCCATCCATTCCTCAATGAACCTCTTCTCTGCTCCTTAGCAAATAATAATTATCTATTTTCATTCACACTTTAAAAATGACAATTTGATATTTCCTATATATAAGACAACACTCACCAATCTCTTGAAGGTCAGCCAAGCAAAACTCTATAATCAGCTACATAATGATTGATTCTCTTTTGCAAACATAATTCCCATTAGCTTATATAAAATTTCACTCACATAGGTTGGACTGAGTGTAACAAAGCTAGGATAGACCTAGAAATCATTAGAATGCATTTAGTATCAGCTTAATGAAGTCTGTAGTGGTCTTGATATAGTTTGTATCAACTCTGATGTAGTCCATAGCATCCCTGATACAGTCTGTAGCAAGCCTGATGCAATTTGTAACAACACTAATGTAGACTATAACAACTCTGATGCAGTACATAACACCCTTGATGCAGTTTGTAGCAAGCCTAATGCAATCTATAGTAACTCTAATGCAATTCATAACAACTTTGATGTAGTCTATAGCACCCCTGATGCAGTTTGTAGTAAGCCTGATTCAATTTGTAGCACCCCTAATGCAGTCTATAGTAAACCCAAAGTAATCCATAATAAACTCAATGTAATATGTAACAAACCTAATGTAATCCATAGCAAACCTGAT
This sequence comes from Torreya grandis, assembly GCA_037957365.1. NCBI lineage: Eukaryota > Viridiplantae > Streptophyta > Pinopsida > Cupressales > Taxaceae > Torreya > Torreya grandis. The sequence continues at coordinate 1,150,232 of JARHVA010003620.1, read as the reverse complement.
GCAGTCCATAATTGCTCACATAAATTTCTTGACATCAATGACCATATTCTTTATTGAAAACCAAAACCTTTAAAATCAATGATAACATCTCAACAAAATACCCCTTTGTCATTGATGGCAAAAATTTACAAGCTGATAGCCTAAGCATATTTTATCATTCAATGAACACACTTGCATACCATAATATGACATCGGTTTACTCTATCATCTATCTCTATTATTGCACTATTTCTCCCTAAAAATAGTCAGCTGGTTAATTCTCCCCCTAGCTTGAAAATCCTCCCCCTTTGACATCAATGGCAAAAGGTTGATCAAAATGAAACCTATTTGATCCCAAACAAAGTGCTACTTATTTAGAACTGATAATATCCATCTTCATCTCCCTGATGAGAATTCTATAAACTTCTCCTTAGAAAGCTATAAGATATCGCTCACTACCACTTGAACATCCCTTGATTGTCATAGACTCTTGACTCATGATCTTCAGAGCTAAAAGATACCCAAAGGATAGCTCCCCCTCGATCCATACCTTTCTTAGTGACTGGCAGAAGAACGAATTACTCCCAATTCCCACCTTAATAAGTCAAATGTTGCCCTTGGAAGAGGTTTTGTAAAAATATTTGCAACTTGTTCTTTTATGGTTATATGCTCTAGTTTGATAATATGATCAGCTACCTGCTCCCTTAAAAAATGATACTTGATTGGAATATGCTTAGTCCTATAATGCAGGACAAGATTCCTAGAGATGTTAATGTCACTAGTATTATCAAAAAATATACAAAATGGACTATCATTCTTAATCTTAAAGTCACCCAAGGTCTGCTTCATCCATAAAACATGTGTGTAATATGATGTTGATGTTATGTACTCAGCTTTAGCTATGGAAAAAGAAACTGATGTTTGTTTCTTATTCAACCATGACATAAGACTCTTTCTAAGAAAGAATGCACCACCACTTATGCCATTTCTATCATCAATACTACATGTCCAATCTGCATCGGTATATGTTATTAAAGTGAAATCCTTTCCTTTTGAGTACCACAAACCAAAGTCCATAATACCTTTGAGATATTGAATATCTTCCTAACTGCTTGTAAGTGTGTCTCTTTTGGTTTTGCCTAAAATCTAGCCACTAGACCTACTACCTACATGATATTAGGTCTTGATGCAGTAGTATATAATAGACTTTCAATCATAGATTTGTATAAGGTCTGATTGACTTTCTAATGATTTGTTTTCTTGACTCAAATTGCAACTTGTTGTCATTGGAGTACTTACTGATTTATAGTCTTCCATATCAACCTTATTCAACATTTCCTTAATGTACTTAGCTTGAGAGATGAAGATTCCCTTATCTAACTGAATTACTTACAATCCAAAAAAAAATGATAGTTTCCCTAATATAGACATCTCAAATTCTTGCTACATTACTTCTATGATCTTCTTAGACATCTTGTCATAGTTATCTACCAAAGATAATATCATCAACATACACAACTATGATTAATTGATGCTCACCTATTATTTTGATGGAAATCATGTAAAAAATTCTATCAACAACACCTCTATTGAAACCCTGATCAAGCAAGTATCTATCAAGTCTTGCATACCATGCTTTAGGGGCTTAATTTAGCCCAATAATGCTTTTCTCAGTTTACAGACATAGTCTTTATTTCCTGCCAAAGAGAAACCTTTAGGTTGCTCTACATACACTTATTCTTCTAAAGTTGCATTGATCAATGTGGAATTTACATCCATCTGATATATTTTGAAAATTTTGAAATCAACATATGCTAAAAATAGTCTTATAGCTTCCAGTCTTGCCACAGGTGCAAAAGTTTCTTCAAAGTCAACACCTTATACGTGAGCATAGCCTTTACATACTATCTTTTATTTGCTTCTTGTGACTTTGCCATCTTCATTCAATTCATTCCTACAAACCCATTTCATTTCAATGACATTCTTGTCCTTAGGTCTGGGAATAGGTTCCCAAGTCTCATTTTTCTTAATCTGATTGAGCTCTTCCTCTATAACATTCACCCAATGCTTATCACTTCTAGTTTTTAATTTTTTTTTTGGTTTTATCTTTGAAAACAAAGAGAATTTTACATTTTTTGATGTATTTATAAACTTTCTCCTAGTTTGCACTCTAGCATTAATATCATCGATGATTTGACTTTCTGCATGATTTTTTGAACAAATCTAGAAGGTGCCCTTGTATCTTCTCATTCTTATTCTTCTTGACTTTATTCTACTACTTCTTATTCTTCTGATGCTCTTTCTTCTTCCCTGAGGTCAAGATCCTCTACATGAACTCTTGATTGTGTCCTAACCTTCTTAGATATGGTTTCATCCACTCTCACATGTGTACTCTCCATAATCTTTTGTAATCTTTTGTTGTAACACTATATGCAGCACTAACTGAATAATATCCAAGGAATATGCCTTCTATTGTCCCCAAAAATGAGTGACATTTTTGGGACAACCTATAAACTATTTTGGTTCATCAGACCAAAATCATCTCTCCCCTTTTCAAAAAATTATTCTGAGCATTCGGGTTCTTCATTATTCAAAGCTTTTCCATAAATCTATGGAATTTTGCAGGCTTGAATCTACAGACTCTGCAGGGTTGAATCTACGGACTCTGCAAGAAGAAAATCTGTGGACTCTGCAGGCTAAATTCTACAAGCTTCACATGTTAATTTCTACAGATTCTGTAGGAAAGAAGCAAGCTCTCAACACTTAGGCAAGTTCAACGGGTTCAACGACTATTTGGTTCAACACACTTGGTGTAAAAGATAAAAAAGTCTTAGCTAAATAATGAAGAATAAACTAATTGAACCGTTGAACCAAAGTTGGTTCAATCGGTAGGTTCAAGGGGCTGCCCCAAAGCCAAAGAGGCAAGTGCCCTTGCGGAGGGCAGGCAACATTGGTTCGAAGGTCAAAGAAAAGACAGAATTCCTTCGGATTTGTTCAAAGGCCCAAAAGGAACAATTCTTTCAGACTTTTTGTCTGATGGAAATGATTAAGTGAAGAAGGTCGGAAGAATTCACTCGGGAAGAGAGCCCGAAGAAAGCAAAGGAAAAGCCTGATTGAAGAGAAATGCTCATGAAAAAGTGCTCGATGGAAAAAGACAAAGTGCAGCAAAAGTTGCCACGTGTCCATTATAAAGCAGAGAGGAAGCTGCCATGTGTCATCTTTCGCAGGACTCTCAAAAGGTTTCTAAAGCTTCTGTAAGTTAGGCAGAATACATCACGTGTCCTGTTATGACTCAGCAGAATGTGATAAGTGTTTGCATCCGCGTTCCCCTTTTGAAGTTGCTCAGGCAAGACATGTCATGGATCCCATTTTTTGTAAGTTTTTAATGAGTTTCATAACAATGAAACTTGCCACTTATCAAAGATGCAGAAAGGAACCCCCAAAGACTTAGACAAGAAGGGCTATAAAGGACAAAGAAGCAACATGGACGATTCCAAAGGCAAGTTCAATTAAAGCGATGGTTCAACCAGAGAGCAAAGAAGTGCTTAAGCAGTGAAGAGAGGAGCGAGACCAAAGGACCAGAAATATCTTCAAAAGAGTTGTTTCTAGTAGGTGAAACAGTGGATCAAGTAGACTTCTGAGCGCACCAAATCAAGGATGCAAGCTTGTTTTTCTTCCATGAAGTAATGGCGAATTAGATAGCTATGCAAACATTAGAGAAAGGACCAGACAGTCCATACCAAGGAAGAGACATTAGATGAATGGACACGCCATAGTTGAGGCAATGCGTTGTTCCCAACATGGTCCCTCTAGATAGAACTGAAGGTGCATTGAAGACGTTGACTGCAACATGGGTCTTTTTCATGAAAACAAGCGCCCAAGTCTTTCTTGGAGCACTATATATTATAATCTCTCATTTGTTACAAGGGAGATCTTCCCCTTACCAGAAGTGAAACTCTGCCCAAATTGAAAGGCATTACTGAGACTTTGAGCTCAGATTGTAATTCATATTTCTTTGATTGAATGAGAAAGCAAGTTACTTGCAGACTTTGTGCTGTTATAGCTTTTGTTACTTTAGGGAATTGTTCTTATGTCTGTTTTCTAGAAGCATTATGATTTATTTGATTTAACAAGTAGAACTAGTAGAGGTGATAAGGAAGGTGTCCTGAAGTCAGCTACTTTCAGACTTTGTGCTGACATAGTTGTCTTTAGTGTGTGTTTATTTTCAATTTTTGTGTAAAGGACCTTGGGACGACTTTGTCTCCCATTGTTCTTCGTATCTCACTCTTGGGTAGTTGAGGTGGAAACTTTGTGTTTTGTTTCATATTGCTGGTTACTACGCCCTTTTGTCACCTATTACCAGAAAGATTCATGTTGCCTATAAGAACAAGCATTTTTGAAAGAAGAGGAGTGCCTTCTATTGCTTCACTAAGATTTCTACTCTCTAAAAAGGGATCTGGCTCTTGGCTGAAAGTTAATTCTAAAAGAAGAGAAGTACCTTCACCAATCACCCAGGATTTCTCCTTTATTTGTTAACATCATCTCTAAAAAAAGAGAGATGGATGGTTTATCCCACCCTTGTGTCTTACTTTCTACTTATATATATAGTATATAGCCTCTGTATATTTAATAGGGAACCTCCCCTTGATGAGAGGAGAGATTTGTCCCCTGTTGTGTAGTAAAATTGTACACCTAGATGACCAATCTCCATATGTTGTGGTGATAGGAACTATTTTGCTCACTAGTAGTTTTTGGCGACTCCGCTGGGGACACAGTAATTTTATGCAATCTGGAACCTCAAGTTTCAGATTGAAAAATCACCTGTGTCTTACCAATTATCATTATAACCTTATCCATGCATTCTGTTGTGGAAGAACGTACTACTCTAGTGCTTTCCCATTGTTAATTTTTCCTCCCCAACCTCGCGCAATAGTTTTTGACGGCTATGTTGGGAATGAATGTGCAGTCTGAAGCCACAAGTTTCAAATTGAACCAGTTCCTTCCCTTATCCATTATACAGACTCTGGTGACTCCATTTTGTGTCTTACCCATTATCATTATAGCCTTACCATCTTCCTCCACTTCTGTTATTTTATCTGGTCTGCAAAACTAGAGCTGCTGGAAAAGAGTGTGCAATTTGAAGCCTCAAGCTGAAGTAGGGCCAGTTCTTTCCATTTTTGTTATGCAATCTGGCCATTCCACCCAGATTTGTTATCCCTATTTTTGATAATTAAATTATGCCAGTTCGAGGCCCCTAGGGTAACTCTTTTGGCCCACTCAACTTGACTCCACTTCTACATGAACTTCCATGCAGTTCAAGAAAGAATTTCCACAAATTCTTTGGTGATGGGAAGGTTCATCCTGATGAACACATTGTAGCTTTCAGCATATCCTGTGGTGTAATAGGGATGGAATTTGAAGACATAGTGGTCAGGTTATTCATAGAGACACTACATGGCACTACTGCAGACTGGTTCTACCATCTGCAAGTTGGATTAGTGATTGACTGGGATACACTCAAAGCCAATTTTGAAGCCAGGTTCAAGCCTGCAGAAGATGCACATGCTTTGCTGGCCTAGCTCACTTAGATGAAGAAGGAACTTCATGAGCCTATGAGGGATTTTATTGCCAGGTTCAACAAGCTGAGGCACATGATTCACATGGTCACCCAGCTAACACCTCAGAATCTCAAATGCTTCTTCATCAACTCACAGCTGCTTGAAGTGAGTTTTCTATTGAGACGGGCTAAACACATAGACCTTGAGGCTGCTCAGGACTTAGCTACTGATCTAGAAGATGACCTTATCTTGGCAGGAAAGATAAGGAGAGATCCTAACAGAGGCAAACCCTCTTCATCTTTTGAATACTCACCCATAGCCACCACTGACCCAATGGTGCAAAAGCTGGCAAATGAACTGCTAGCCTTGAAAAGGCAAATGGCACAAGGTATGTCTTTTGCTCCTCTATATAGAGATGCACCAAGGAGGACATTCCCTAATCAGCCATATCAAGAAAATGCTTCTAGAAGTAAAAGGCAACCAAATCGTCTTCCTCCCCCATAGAGGAACCTTTCCCTTGAAGCACCTCCAACCAACTCAGTAGTTGGATATCTAGAAACAGAACATGTTTCCTCTTTCCAACCTGAGTTTGACCAAGAAAATGGCGTTGATCTCTTCAGGAAGGATCTAGCAGAATCAGCTAGTGACTCCCACATTGGTTTCCTAAATTACTAGGATGAACCCAAAAGTGAAAGTGAAGCAGTCGAAGGATCATACGCATTATTCACCCGATCTGAGAATCAGTTAGCCCAGCAAGCTGATAAAGAAAGAACATAGAAGTGAGCTCAGCCTGTAATCTCAATTTCTGAGTAGAGAACCCCTCTTCCTTGCCAGTCAAAGGACCCAGTGATTGCCAAAAAAGTAAGTACATCAAACATCTCTGCACCTTTTACTTCAAATTCACAAACCAGTCCTCCCCCTCCAAAAAACCCAAAGGATGAACTCCCATCCTCTCTTCCAAGTCCATTCCAATCATTTGACATGATTGATCATGTCAAGAAATCCAAAATTTAATTGACTGAGTTTGAATCTCTGCAAGCCAATCCTGAGCAATTAAACATTAGTGGAGAACCAGGTAGGGACCTATCTAAGGCAAAATTTTTGGTCACCCAAATGTTGGCCCTTGCAACTCAAATTCTGTTTGAGCCGTCAAGTAGGGGTAATTACTTCTTGACCACAGAGGATGCTCATGTCTCAGCTGATGAAAGTCTTGTAGCTAGCAATCCAAGATTTGATCCAAACAAGACACCAGAAGAATTAGTAGGGCACAGTACAAATCAAGAAGGATCTTCCATCTCTAATGAAGATAAATCTGATAGAAGATCAGCTTCTGATGATGCTTGGATCCTAGAATTTGATGGCATCAATTCTTCCACTAATGCTGGAGCTGGGACTATGTTGATATCTCCTCAAGGAGATATTTTTCCTTCATGCAAGTTGCAGTTCAACAACACCAACAACATAGCTGGATTTGAATCTCTATTGCTCAAATTGAAGACTGCTCAGGATGAAGATATCAAACTCTTTCACACCAAAGGAGATGCTGAGCCGATGGTCTGTTAGGAGTTTGATGCTGACAATCAAAACATGTGCTAGACTGAACCAACAGAACAACATGTTACAGTAGTGGACCATACTGCTGTACTCTAAAGTCAGCAAAAGGAACTCTTCATAGAGAGAACAAGGAGTTACGATTTTTAGAGAGAAGACCATGTCTTGCCATGGAGCAAGAAGAGAGAGCCAAAAGGAGTTCACAAAAATTGTGATTCCTGGTGGAGAGTTCCATTCGCCCGTCACCGATTTTGGGGACAAAATGGTTTCCTGCTGGTTTATCAGGATAGAATGCTATTTTCATTATCTCACAATGGGCAGCATCTGAATCACTTCAATTCTTGAAGTGTCAAATAAGTTCACTTGTACATATGTACATTTGTATAGTCTTTGGTTATGTTTTGTGCTTTTCATTTTCATTTTCATTTTTTGGAGCCTTTCTTTTTGGGTAGCATGACTCCATAGCCCAATGGCATACTTCAAGGCACTGGAGATTCTAGTTTCTACTCCCCTCAAATATTCCAAGTTTTCAACTGAAGGAAGTTCCTCAACTGGAGCCGACTGTTGTCCCCAAAAATGAGTGACATTTTTGGGACAACTTATGAATTATTTTGGTTCATCAGACCAAAATCATCTCTCCCCTTTTTAAAAAATTATTCTAAGCATTCAGGTTCTTCATTTTTTAAAGCTTTTCCATAAATCTACGGACTCTACAGGCTTGAATCTATAGACTCTGCAGGGTTGAATCTACGGACTTTGCAAGAAGAAAATCTATGGACTCTGCAGGCCAAGTTCTATGAGCTTCGCATGTTGATTTCTACGGACTCTGCAGGAAAGAAGCAAGCTCTCAACACTTAGGTGAGTTCAACGGGTTCAATGACCAATTGGTTCAATGCACTTGGTGCAAAAGATCAAAAAGACTTAGCCAAATAATGAAGAATGAACCGATTGAACCATTGAACCTTTAAACCAAAGTTGGTTCAATCGGTAGGTTCAAGGGGTTGCCCCAAAGCCAAAGAGGTAAGTGCCCTTTTGGAGGGCAAGCAACATTGGTTTGAAGATCAAAGAAAAGACATAATTCCTTCGAATTTGTTCAAAAGCCCAAAAGGAACAATTCTTTCAGACTTTTTGTCTGATAGAAATGATTAAGTGAAAAAGGCCGAAGAAATTCATTCAAGAAGAGAGCTCGAAGAAAGCAAAGGAAAAGTCTGACTAAAGAGAAAATCCCACATAAAAGCACTCGATGGAAAAAGACAAAGTGCAGCGGAAGCCACCACGTGTCATCTTCCGTAGGACTCTCAAAAGGTTTCTAAAGCTTCTGTAAGTTAAGCGAAATACGTCACATGTCTTGTTATGACTCAGCGAAACGTGACAAGTGTTTGCATCCTCATTCCCCTTTTGAAGTTGCTCGGGCAAGACGTGTCGTGGATCCCATTTTCTATAAGTTTTTAATGAGTTTCATAACAACGGAACTTGCCACTTGTCAAAGACACAGAAAGGAACCCCCAAAGACTTAGACAAGAAGGGCTATAAAGGACAAAGAAGCAACATGGACGATTCCAAAGGCAAGTTCAATTAAAGTGATGGTTCAACCAGAGAGCAAAGAAGCGCTTAAGCAGTGAAGAGAGGAGTGAGACCAAAGGACCAAAAATATCTTCAAAAGAGTTATTTCTAGTAGGTGAAACAGTGGATCAAGTAGACTTCTGAGCGCACCAAATCAAAGACGCAAGCCTATTTTTCTTCCATGAAGTAATGGTGAATTGGACAGCTACACAGACATCAGAGAAAGGGCCAAACAATCCATACCAAGGAAGAGACATTAGATGAATGGACACGCCATAGTTGAGGCAATGTGTTGTTCCCAGCATGGTCCCTCCAGACAAAATTGAAGGTGCATTGAAGACGTTGACTGCAGCATGGGCCTTTTTCATGAAAACAAGTGCCCAAATCTTTCTTGGATTTTTATATATTGTAATTTCTCATTTGTTACAAGGGACATCTTCCCCTTACCAGAAGTGAAACTCTGCCCGAATTGAAAGGCATTACTGAGACTTTGAGCTCAGATTGTAATTCATATATCTTTGATTGAATGAGAAAGCAAGTTACTTCCAGACTTTGTGTTGTTATAGCTTGTGCTACTTTATGTAATTGTTCTTATGTATGTTTCCTATAAGCATTCTGATTTATTTGATTTAACAAGCAGAACTAGCGGAGGTGATAAGGAAGGTGTCTTGAAGTCAGCTACTTTTAGACTTTGTGCTGACATAGTTGTCTTCAGTGTGTGTTTATTTTTTGTTTATGTGTAAAAGACCTTGGGATGACTTTGTGCCCCCATTGTTCTTCGTATCTCACTCCTACATAGTTGAGGTGGAAAATTTGTGTTCTATTTCATACTGCTAGTTTCTGCGCCCTTTTGTCACCTATTACCAGAAAGATTCATGTTGTCTGCAAGAACATGCATTTTGAAAGAAGAGGAGTGCCTTCTATTGCTTCACCAAGATTTCTACTCTCTAAGAAGGGATCTGGCTCTTAGCTGAAAGTTACTTCTGAAAGAAGAGAAGTACCTTCACCAATCACCCAGGATTTCTCCTATGTTTGTTAACATCATCTCTGAAAAAAGAGAGATGGATGGTTTATCCCACCCCTGTGTCTTACTTTCTACTTATATATATAGTATATAGCCTCTGTATATTTAATAGGGAACCTCCCCTTGACGAGAGGAGAGATTTGTCCCCTGTTGATGTAGTAAAACTACACACCTGGACGACCAATCTCCCTATGCTGTGGTGATAGGAACTATTTTGTTCGCCAGTGAGCTGGTCGACAAAATATTCACCCAACACCTTCATCAGCCCTTGAATCAAATTTTCCTTTATCCTCTTCATCTCTCTTTATGAAACACATGCTTGCAAACACTCTAAAGTGTTCCACTGAAGCTGATTTGCCTTTCCATAGTTCATAAGGGATCTTATTGTTGTTTATTCTAATTTACCCTTTGTTTAGAATTTGTACTACTATGTTTATAGCCTCTCTCAAAAATATATAAGATAATTTGGACTCATTTAACATTATCTTGGTCATTTATCGAACAATATCGTTCTTCCTTTCTATCATACCATTCTACTTTGGTGTCTTTGTAGCTGAAAACTATCTCTTGATTCCATGTTACTCACAAAAGTCATCAAACTCATTTGACCAGAATTCTCCTCCTCTATCAAATCTTAGACACTCAATTTTTAAGTCCATCTCATTCTCAACTAGAACATTGAATGCCTTGAACTTATCTAGAGCCTCAAATTTCTCCTTCAAAAATGCAACCCCAGTCATTCTAGTGTAATCATCCATAAGAATCATGAAGCAACTTTCACCTTGAATACTTTGATTTCTAGTTTGACCACATAGATATGTATGAATCAACTCTAAAGGTTTTGTATTTGAATATTCTTTTGTCTTAAACCTTCTTCTTGTTTGTTTTCCATGTTGGCATGTCTTATACAAGGTGTCTATAGGCTTAGTGATCTTATGCATGTTCTTAATTGATTTCTTAGTACTTGTCTTTAATAAGTTATTAAAGTTTATATGTATCATTGTTTCATGCCAAAGCCAACTCTACTCCACTTGAATCATCAAACACCTATCCTTCTTGATCTCATTCAAAACATACAAATTATTTTAAGTCTTGTTAGCATCTACTAGCAATCTTTCTGAACTTGCTTTTTTTATATCACATCCTTTAGCATGACAAGTCAGAGTATATTCATAATTGCATATTTGACTAACACTTAGTAGATTATGCTTCAGTGCTTTTACATACAACACATTCTTGATTTTAGTTTTTCCATTATCAAGACTTAGTATTCCCTTGCCAATAATATCAGTTGTTGCATTGTCTCCAAACTAGACTATAACTTAAGAAGTCTTATTCAAAGATATAAATTTATTCTTGTCACCTGTCATATGTCTTGAACAACCACTGCCAATGTACCATTTCAAACTCTCATCTTGAATGTGAAAATCAACTTGTGCTAACATGGATTCTTCTTCCTCTAGACCATCATTTTCTTGCTCCTTTTTTTGAGAATTTTCAAAGATTCTGACTTCTTATCAATTTGAACATACACCTTCTTGTTTTGACTAGGGGGTTTTGTATAACCCAATCTAAATAATCTTCAATATGTCAAAATCTATTATATTTATAACAAATCACACTATTTTTATTGATATTTGACCATTGGACAAATGAATTTGAGAATCCTTTTGAAAATCCATGATTATTCATATCACTTTTCCATGCATGATTATTTTGAGCATTTGATCTACAATCTATAGCTCTATGTCCAAACTGTTTACAAGAAAAATAGTGGCCACAGAAGGAGTTCATGTACCTTATGATGTTTGATTGCTTGATAGGAAATGATCTCTAAAGATTTTTGAAAGGCACATCGACACTTTTGTTATTTCTGAGAAGAGCAATAATATTCTTGACCTGTCCTGACCTCTGACTATCATTCACAATCTCAGATTTCTTAATAACATCAGCATATGTCTTTGGCTTACTGATATTTTGCTCTTCCTTGCTAATCTTGTGGTCATCTATGTATGCAATGTCTATTTCTAAGAGAGACAACCTTTGAATGTTTAATATGTCACAAAAAAATTCATTGTTATTTTCTAACTTTGACAAATTTTCAATTTGAATGTGAACTATTCTAAATCTGACTTCAATGAACCTATCTCATATTTGTACTCATTACACTCTCCTTCCTTGGACATTAGACTTACATCTGCTTCTTCTAACTGAGTCTTGAGATTGTTAATAACCTCTTCAGCTTCCTTAGCACTCTTAGTTATCTTAGTTTCTAAGATCCATATATGTTCTTCATGATTTTTGACTAGAGAGTTCAACCTTTTTTTTTTACTCTTCAATTCATTCAAAGCACTAATAAGCTCTACCTCAAGATCAACCTCAGATTCTTCATCAATTTATTCATCATCCATGAAGACTTATTCTTTTAAACTATTCCCATCTTCAACTTTAATGGCCATGAACAAAGCTTCATCACTTCTATGATCTAAACTATAGTCACAATTGTTTGAGATATCTTTATCATTGACTTTCGAAGAGCTGTTATCTTCTTTAGAATATAGAATCTTTTTATTATTGAAGAAATTTTTCTTATAATCACCTTATTTGAATTTTTAATTGCTTTTGTCATACTTGTTAGACTTCTTATTCTCTTCACCATGTTCTTCATCATGATCATGTTTTTCTTTTTGAGGACACTTGGCAACAAAATGACCAATCCTTACATAATTGAAACATTTGAATGGTAGTATGACTTTGTACCTACCTAAACCTTTTCTCAGTTTCCTTACAAATAAAGCTTTGACTTTGTTTTCATGAACATTAGTGTCACTATCAATTTCAACCTTTTTGATTTGTGTTTTCTTTGCAACTTTGAATGTTGCTTCCCTTTTGGAATATCTTCCATCATCAGTGCTCATCTCATAGGCAGTATGTGCCCATGAAGCTCATCCATTTTTAATTTGTCTAAATCTTTTACTTCTTCAACTGCTGACACCTTTGAGTCAAATCTTGGGGTCAAGGATCTTAGAACCTTTTGAACAACAGTTGCCTCATTAACATTTTTTCCAAAACCTTTGATTATGTTAACTACTTCATCAACTCTAAGAAGATATGTTGTAATATTATCTTCTTCCTCCATCTTTAGATCTTCAAACTATCTTCTATAGGTACGAAGCTTTGGCAATTTTACCTTGGTGTTAGTTTCATAGATAAGTTATAGCTTGTCCCAAATTATCTTAGTTGACTCACATTGCATCACCTTGACAAAATCAAATTTTGCCAATCCACACAATATAAAATTCATAGCCTTTGAGAATTATTCTCACTTGCTTTCTTTCCTACAACATCAGTTGGAGGAGTTTGAGGGATAGTATACCCATCAAAAACTGACTACCATGTCAAACCCAAGAGCCATCACATAGGTCTTCATCCTAATGCTCCAAAAGGCATAATTGGTCCTAGAGAACAAAGGGGCCTTGTTTGTTGAAAACCCTTCTTGTACTTGATGACTAGACATTATGTTTCTTAGGATCTACCTTCCAGTGGTTAAGTCTGACCTTGAAAGGACCTGCTCTGATACCAAGTCTTAGAAGCACAACCACTAAGAGGGGAGGGGGTGAATCAGTGATCTCTTAAAACTTTCTTCTAATTCTTTAGTTAGTCAAGCATCAATACAAAATCCATAGAGAAATCAAACCATAACAAAGAACATAAAGACATAACACATGATATAGGTGGGAAACCCTTAAAGAGAAAAAAAATCATAGTGATTACTGCATGGACTACTTGTACTAAAATAGATATGCAATGAATCAACAAGATTATTGAGCACCCACTCAGCTTGAGGTACCAACCCCAAATAGTTAAGCACCAACTTGACAAAAAGATTTAGCAAGCACCCACTTGCTAAGAAGCACCAAATCCTTGTTTTGCAGACACCAATCTACAAGTAGATTCAACCCCCTTTACCAAACACTAACTCAACTAGTCCAAATCATCCACCTTTTTCAGTTGCTTTTGTTAATAAACGATGGTGCAATTATACTCTCTATCTACTTATCAACCTCACATTTACTCTACTACTTTTTTGCTTATCAATAAACTAGATAGATTAGGCTCTCTTTCTCTCTGCTCTTTATTTTTAAATACTCTGTCCTCTCTACCTTATCTGCTCACCTCTTTTAATAGATTTCGTATGAATCATTTGATGATTTCATACTCACATCTCTCTAGCCATCCATTCCTCAACAGACCTCTGCTTTGCTCCTTAGCGAATAATAATTCTTTATTTTCATTACACTTCAAAAAGGACAATTTGATCTTTCTTATACACAAGACAACACTCAATAATCTCTTGAAGGTTAACCAAACAAAACTTTGTAGTCATCTACATAATGATTTATCATCTTTTACAAATAAAATTCACATTAACTTATATAAAAGCTCATTCACATAGGTCGGCCTGAGTGAAATGAAGCTGGGATAGACCTAAAAATTATTAGAATACATTTAGTGTCAGCCTGATGAAGTTTATAGTAGTCTTGATGTAGTTCATAGTAGCTCTAATATAGTCCATAACATCCCTGATGCAGTCTATAGTAAGCCTAATGCAATCCATAGCAACTCTGATGCAGTCTGTAGTACCCCTAATGTAGTCCATAACAAGCTTGATGCAATCTATAGTAACTCTGATGTAGTCTATAGTAACTTTGATATATTCTATAACACCCTTTATGCAATTCATAGTAACCTTGATGTAGTTTGTAACACTCCTGATGTAGTTCATAGTAAGCCTGATGTAATATGTAGGAAACCTGATGTAATTCATATAAAACTTGATGTAATCTTTAACAAACTTGATGCAGTCTGTAGCTACTCATAGAAATTCCTTGACATCAATGATCAAATTCTTTACTAAAAAGTAAACCCTTTGACATCAATGACAACATCTCAATAAACAATTTTATTTTTTGAGATGACACTTTAGATTGCCATAGATACTAGAGTCCAGAGAACTATGCTCTGCGGAGCCATGTATCTTATATACATACATTGTGTTGTATTGTATTTATTATTGGAATATTATCACGATGAGTTGTAAATACTTATTATACATTAATAATAGTGGTTGTATAGATGTACTAGTCGTGACTGAAAATTATAATTATTTTTTATATTCATATTATGATGTGTTTCTTATGAAGATAGTGATCAATGATGTATGATGTAATATACTTCATTTATAGTTATCATACTTAGATTATTTTATATGATCACTGATTAAATTCTCATGGTTTAATCTATTTATTGTATATGTTATTTAAATTTAAAAAAATCATGCATTTTTAGGTAGATCCCAGTGGAGATGTTACACAATACTAAAAATAATAGGGTACTAAAAAATAGCATGTTTTAAAAATTATTAAAAATAACAAGTTCAGTTAACTCTAGAGTTAAGTTTTCTTTTAATAAGATTTTAGTTGTGCATGACAACTCTATCTTTGAGTTGTGTATTATTAAAATACTCTATGTTTTGTTTTAGAAAAATATTGAGTAATGAAGAATTAAAATAAAATTTGCTCTTCTGCTCAAGAATTATTTTGTAATTTATGTTTTGGATCTCTTGTGTTATTTGGTTTCATCATTTGGTATCAAAGCAGGTTTAGTTATGGGTATAAAATTCAAGGTAAGATTGTGTGTGAATTATTATTTATTTTTAAATCTATTTTATATAAAATTTTGTTTTGAATATCTTGTTTAAGAAAGATGGCAAGAGGATGAGGAGACTACGCACATATGAATAAGAATATGCAACACTTGCAAAGGCAAGTGGAATATCTCACTGCAATTATTACACATCAGAGACAAAAATAAAGATGACATGACATTGAGGAAGAAACAAAGCACGAGGAATAAATTTAGTAAGAGGAGCAAGAGTAAAAAGAGCTATAGTCAATTGAAGAAGATCCATGGTTCGATAGATGGAAAAAGGAGGACACAAAATAAGAACTGCTTTGAATTAAGAGGTTCATGATTTTTTAAAACCATAGGAGAGTGATGTTGTACTAAAAAAAACAAGTTCTGAAAAATGTAAAAAATAATAAGTTTAGTTAACTTTAGGATTAACTTTTATTTTAATAGGAGTTAGAAAAAAACAAGTTCATTTAACTCTAAGATAAGCTTTTCTTTTAATAAGATTTTACTTGTGCATGACAACTCTATCTCCGAGTTATACATTATTAAAAGATTATATGTTTTTTTAGAGGAATATTAAACAATTATTTATTAGAATAGAATTTGCTTTTCTACTCAATAATTGTCTCGTAATTGTGTGTTTTGGCTCTAGTGTTCTCTTTGGTTTTATCACTTTATGTGTGGTACAAACAACTCAAAATGGTGTGCAAACATCTATAAATTTTATCAAATGAGATTTTTACTCACTTTTCAAGAAATGATAAATAAAAATTGCAAAAAGATGTTATTAAACAAGTTATCATTGGAGATACCCTATTCAAAAGGTCCTTTGATGGGCAATTGCTTAGATGCCTTAAGCACGCAGAAACTAAGATAATATTACAAGAAGATCATGATAGTGTTTGTAGTAGACACTTTAGTGGAAATACCATGTCATACAAATTATTAATAATGGGTTGTTATTATTCTACAATAGAACATGAATGTGAGGAATATGTAACAATTCAATGCATGTGCCATCTCAAGAATTGCAACCTATTATTTTTCCTTGACCATTTTCTATTTGGGGGTTTGATCTAGTTGGCAAAATTAAACCTCCATCATCAGAGGCTCGCAAAGTTATTATCACAACTATTGAATATTTTACAACATGGGTTGAATACATTCCTTTAGAATCCACAATGAGTGAAGTTATCTATACAAATCTAATGACTTGTTTCATCTCTCAGTTTGGGATTCTGCCTTATATTATTACAGATAGTGGTTCATTTTTAAAATATAAAATGCTAAAGATGTTTTATGCTAAATATAACATTCAATATACATTTTCAACTCCTTATTACCCTAGAGGGAATGGCCAAGTTGAAGCTACAAATAAGACACTCATAAATATATTGAGTAAAGCAACACTTAAACACGATGAAGATTGGCATAGTCAACTCATATATAATTTATGATAATATTGAACAAGTGTTGGGACAACTACATGGGCTATCCTATTCTTTTGTCTATGGTGCAAAAATAATTTTGCCTTTAGAGCTTTAGATTCCATCTCTTTGTGTGTCACTAAAAGGTATTATTGACGATAATGAATATAAAGAAAACAATATTATATCAATTGGAAATGTTGGATAAAACATGTATTCATTTTATCAAACACTCGAGAGTTTACCAAAATCACCTTAGGAAGGCCTATAATAAAAATATTTGGTCAAAATAATTCAATGTACTGGGCAATATGGTATTAAAAGAAAATAAAAAATATATAAATGCAGATAAAGAAAATAAATGTAACTCTAAACCTAATGAGAACAAGTCTTTAAAGAATCCAATGGATATCATGCACGTGCGCCAGTTTTACACTTAAATACTTTTCTTTTTCCTTTTCTTGGAGTATTTTTATTTTCTCTTGATAATTTTTCTTTGTTTTCATGATTGTTGTGATCTGTTATGTTTTATTTGGTCATTTTTTTGTGGAATTGCATGTCCTTTTCACTTGTATCGTTTGTTCATGTCAACACATGTCTTAGAGCCTTATATTTGTTGTGATTCGTAAATTATATCATACCCATATTAGAGGTAAATTCATTTGTGCACCTGTATCGCTCACCGATTTAGGGGCATACTATGATCATGCTTCATTGCTTATACATCACTCATTGGGGGCATGATGCACCCTTGTTCTTATCGATTATACATTGCTTATATTGGGGTGGACACTTGCCATGTGTCCTTTCACATGTTTTATTCACTTTGGGACATGCTATTGTTATGTTTTATTGCTATATATTGTCCATATTGGGGCATATTGATTACATCGTGCATAGTAATTATATTAGGGCATATCACTTGGCCCTCTTTTTGAATCCCTTACTTATATTACTTTTACATTGACATATTAATATTAGGTTACATATTATTATTTTTAGATAGATTCTATTTTGGTGGGATCTTTACCCTTATGTGTTTTTGACCAGAGCTCCAACCAGTTTGGGACACAACCGGGGGCCCATATCTCCAAGTACACAAGTACCAAAATTACCAACAATGACCATAACTGGCCCAAGAATACTAATGAATGGCCATATTTGGCCTGAGAATACCATCAACGGCCACAACTGTCCCAATACCAACGATTGGCCACAACCGACCTCCAATACCATCTAAGATTTGAACCTGGGTGGTGCTTATAGCAACCAAAACACTTTACCACCTCACCCACATCTCATTGATATTAGGTTACATATTATTGTTGAGCTTTCACAATGATATATTTTCTATGATTGTATGGCAAACTATGTGGTAAATGTGCTATAATGATTGTTATAGCTTTCAATCTTATATATGTTACACATGGTGAATGTGATCCTTTTCTTTCAAGCTTACTGATATGTACGAATATCCCTCACCTCAAAAGGGAACATACAGTCGACTTATTCTATTCTTTGTTACATAATTTTAAGAGGTTACTAATATTTCAATAGGTTACAAAAAGGTCCCAAATGTTTGCTTTCTTCAACTAGGAAGTAGATTTTTCCACTTAGCAGGGTTAGTAGGACCTATATTTTAGAGATTTCTCTATTCAACAGGGTCAATTAGACCCGTGGATTAGTTATGTTGCTAGTCAACAGGGTTAATTTGATATATGTTTTAGTCTTTTGGTCACTTAATAAGGTTAGTTGCCCCTGTGATAGTTCACTATTTTTAAGAGACAACAATATGGTCTGTATATCATTAGGGGTATTTAATCATACTATTTATTTTCATTTATCAAATATTTAAAAATGATTACAATATTATCAATTTATAGACAATTATATGCTCACAAAAAAATGTTTACTTGTAGGTACATCAAAGATGTTGATATTGATGATCGTTCATGGACCCTTAGTGTGAGCCACTACATGCATGGAACATGAAAAAAGAGACACATTTTTTATTGTGTAGGATGCAAGAGTTGGACTATGATATAAGGTAACTTCTCTCATCGTTTTGACTTTTAGATCACTTTCATATTTGATATTAACTTCGAACATAACTTTCATATTTCAACAACAACTTTTTCATTGAGCCCCCTAGGTGTATTTGTTTGTTATAAATTAGTGCACGTGTACATACAAACATTAAAGTGGGGCATTATGTAGACACCTACACTTGGTAGAGGCATTGTAATAGCAATATGGTTATCGTGTTTTTGTGCATATGAATTATTAGTTCAAATTGGGTTCTTATTGGATAACTTTCCCTCATCATCTTCCATTCTTGAACAACTTTATATTTTTCATTTGTTTGCCTTAAGATACTTTCAAATACTCCCACAAACCTTTAGTTCTTTGTTTATAGGGTTTTGGTCACTTTGATCGATATTAAAATAATTTGATATTGGTTTGACTGTTATCAGTCTGTTTTAACAATGGTCATGTAGGTCATGGGTCCCTATGCACCCTTCCATGTTCATCATGTTTCGTTGTGCCTCGATTGTTGCCTTTACTATTTCCACAAGGTTGATTTACGGGTTAATAAGGTCATAATTTGAATTTGAGAAGTTTATATATACAAAGGTATCTTAATGCATTTACAAACCAAGAGATCACACCTTATGTTCAAACTATTACAAGGATCACATCTACGGATTTCAGATATTATACTTTTTAACACATTTCTATCTATTGAAGAGTTATTGTTCCATATATGTACCAAAAGAAGGACTTGTGAAAGAGCATATAGAATCAACTACTTGTTTAAATCTCATACAAAGGTACAAGGGTTGGGATATTCATATGCATAGATTTGCATGAATGTTGATTTCTAAATTGTCATCAAATAGGAGATTGACTAAGGCAGTCCCCTCAAAACGACACAAAATGTTTTATATCCTTACAAGGTCTCTTAGAGTAAATCAGGGCTTGAGCAAACAAGAAGAAATTATGGCACTTTCACACACCAATTCGCTGATATGGAAGATATTTTCGTTAAATAGACGCAAACAAAAGAATTCAAATAATTTCAAACCGATTTAACTTATTATGCTTTTGTAGGAACTAGACTACAACTTCTGAGACAAACAACCATAATCAAAGCAGGTCGATACTAGTTTTGTTTCTATAAAAACAATTCGATTCTTATCGCATTTATCAACACATAATCATCTTTCTAAATCCTTTTATACACCATTTCTAAACTTTCTTCTTAATGCTTTCAACCTCTATGAGAGTACATGTGAGTTAGAAATCAAATAAACATCTATAAAACCCTTCCAAATTCTCAATATTTCTGGATGCTTTTATTTACTTCATTTAGATACATTGCAAGTCGTTTACCATATTTAAATCAAATCTGCCATACGCACTATTTACAGATTATTTGAATTTAACAGTGGATAAGGCTGTTTCATATTTTTGATGCGAATCGTGATAGCCCAGAGAATGAATTATCCCATTAGTCTGTCTTGGCTAACGACCGTAGGATGTTCTAGCAATGCTTCTAAACCAGATTATAACTCAAATGAAAACGTAGCCCAATATGTGGAAAAAAACTCCAGCAGAGGCGGGGAGGGTAATCGAAACCAGAACCGGGCAGTTGTTAAGAAGCGCTACGGCTCTTCCAGAAGTAGCAGAATCCGCAAGTCTTTTATTCAAGAGCAGGTTAAATTCACCACTCCTTTGAGCGATGAACCACACGTGGCAGTCATCGGAGGGGGAATGTCCGGTCTCATCTGCGCCCTCACTCTTGAAGAGAGAGGGATTCGTTCTACTGTTTTTGACACGGTATGTAATTTTTTCCCTATTCAGTAACCATTTTTAATGATATAATTAGAGTTATTTAAATTACTGGAAAGTGATGGCAATGTATTGGAAAATTCATGCAGGAAAGATGATTGATTTTGGTTAATATGTAATACGAGGAAGATTACTTAAAACCCTAAACCCTGATTATAGGCCGGAATAACTCATGCTCGATCATATATACATACACATACATTTTCCGGCTAACCGGCCTGGCACAGTTAAACAAATATTTGCAGTCACAACCATGTACTTAAATTTAGAATCAAGACAACCAAATAAAGCTTGTGAACATTTGCATCTGTGGTTAGCTAGCTCCATGGAAGATCTGAGAGCTAAATAGGGAAACTTTTTGCAGCGTGAATGAGAGTCTGCCATACAATGAATCCTATGCAACATTGTAATGGGAGAATTAGACAAGTGAGGAATAGATGAGCCCCGAAATCTTGCCAAAATAATTGCACGTGGAAATACTTTCTTTGCTAGAGTATGCTTTGATAGCACGGAAGTGAGAACTCTCTCAATATGATCCTGCCATTTTAGTCCCATGTATGGGATTCAAACCTCACATCCATAAAGAAGTGACGGGGTAATGAATATATGGAAGAGATGTCTCGTGGCTCAAATGTCTTGAAATTGAAGTTGAAAACTTCGTCTCTCTAATGATGTCAATGTCGCACATCCCTTGCATAGCTTTGATTCTAGTACAAGTGCAAGTCTAAAGGAAGGCTGAGAAAAAACCACATCCAAGTAGGTATAAGAAGATAACAACTCAACTGATTTCCCTTTTTATGTAACATTAATTGTAGATGCTACTTTCTTGGTCATGTTGAATGCCATAGTTTTTGTCTTTGAAAGACAGACTTAAAGACCATGCTGATCATAAAATGAGCTAAGTAAGTCTAGTTGATTTTGGAAACTTGAAAGAGAGTGAAAGTAAGACAATGTCATCCACAAACAATAAGATGACAATATAAATCCCAAAGAAAGTGCCCCTATTCGTAGCTGCCAAAGTTTGTGAAACAAAATCCTCCAGCCTTGGTTTATACCTATTGTACTATAAATTTTATTTGTAGTCCCCATATTAGTATGAATATGCCCAAAAACTAACTCATACAAAGTCATTACCAAAGAGATTGCAAGTTATGGAACGCCCAATTCCATTTGGTGAACTTTCCATCCTTTGTGAGCTGCAAAATCCAACATGGTTTGAATGGTAGACCATTTTGCTGTTGGTGCAAAGGTTTCATTGTAGTCAATTCCTTTTTTTTGAGCAAATCTCTTTGCTACAAGCCTTGCTTTGTGCTTGTCAAGTGAGTCATATGCTCTGTGCTTGTTTCGAAAGACCCACTTGCAACCAATAGGTTTACAACCAATTGGAGGATCAACCAATTTCCAAGTTCCATTTTTGACCAATGCATCATAGTCACTTTTCATTGCATTTTTCCATACATCAAGCTTTTCCGCTTGTTTGAAG
The DNA here is from genome assembly GCA_037957365.1 of Torreya grandis. Classification (NCBI taxonomy): domain Eukaryota; kingdom Viridiplantae; phylum Streptophyta; class Pinopsida; order Cupressales; family Taxaceae; genus Torreya; species Torreya grandis. The sequence goes on along the minus strand of JARHVA010003620.1, from coordinate 1,128,101 downwards.
GAAGTGGGTTCAAAGTCAAAAGAAACGTTGAATTTTTTTCTGGAGGGTCTTCCAAGGTGTTTTTCTATCTTATTTTGAATTTCATCTAGGAACTTGTCTGATTGTTGTGAGGTTGTGTCTGCACTTCTAGTGCCCATTTTTTCAACCTCGTTAGGTTTGACATCTTGAATGTTTGTTCCACCCACTTTGGCATCTTTTTTTGAGTAGCTTGCGAAGTCACAGGTACCTCATTTTCTTGATTTGAAGCTCTTTCTGGCATTGAACCATCCTCTGATGAAGTCTCACTTTCTTCTGTAGGGGAGTGTCATTTTCAATTATAGGAGTCAATAGAGATTCAAGTGTTTCCCAATTATAGGTTCCCCCTTCATTGTTTGGAACCTCCATATCAACCTCCTTGAAAACATCAAATTTGACATATTTCTCAAGTTGATTCAATTGTCGACTGATTCTTGCTGTGTCTTTTGTAGTTTCACAAAAGGCAACATCTTTTGCGATGAGAAACTTCTTGTTGTTCTCATCAAATAGCCTGTATGCCTTTGAAGGCTCTGAGTATTCCAAAATCATGCATTTATGTCTTTTGTGTTCTAGTTTGTTCTTTTTCTCCTTGGGCATCAATGTGTAGCATGTGGATCCGAAAAGTCGAAGATGGCGCACTGAAGGGAGATGACCACACTCGACTTCATATGGAGTCTTCACTTGTAGGGCTACTGATTGTAACTTGTTACAGAGATAGATTGTTGTTTGAGTTGCTTTTGCCCATAAATACAAATTTACCCCTTTGAAGTACGACATTGTTTGAACCATGTTCATCACAGTTCTGTTCATCGACTCAACTACTCCATTTTGTTGAGGAGTGTAAGGGATTGTTAAATGATGCTTGATTCCATTACGCTTGAAATAAGTTTCAAACACCTTTGACGTGAATTCACCACCATTATTAGTCTTAAGTGTCCCAATGCGGGATTGGGCTTCATTTTCAACCATTGTTCAATTTTTTTGAAAAGTTTCAAAGATTTTTGATTTTTTCTTCAAAAAATATATCCAAGTCATTCTGTTGTAGTGATCAATGAACAACATGAAGTACTTATGACCACTAGCAAAAATAATAGGCAGAGAACACAAATAAGAGTGAACCAACTACAACTTCCTATCAACTTTCCATTTTGACTTTCGAAATAGTTCCCTTTTGTAGTTGGCCAATGTAGGCTTCACACTTTTCAATGTTTTTGGGCAGAGTTGGCAAGCCTACAACACCATTTTTATTTATAGTGCAAATGCTGTCATAGTGTGTGTGCGCCCAAATTTGCCATGCCAGAGAAAACTTGTTGGCATTCTTTCTTTGGTGAGATAAGCAAAATTTTTTGACACTGAGTGCTCACCCCTGAGTTTTAGCAATTTTCCTTTCTCATCCAATTAGAATAACCGTGTTATCACATTTTCTTGTGACTTTCACCTCTCCATCATTCAACGGAATGGAGGGGCCTTGTTGTCAAATGAGCACAAGAGACAGTTTCTTTTCAACTGAGAAAGGTATATTATGTTTCGGAGAATGAAGTCCAGAAATGCTAGTGATTTGAGTCGAATTGAATCTTTGCTTTGAGGTCACATATTTGTTTTATTTGTCAAATATACTAGACCACAACTTTTTTCATGAAACTCCTCAAAGAAGTCTCTTCAGAAAGTCATATGTTGCATTGCACCTGTAATGTCCTCTTTTCGAGATTAAAATAATATTATTATTTACAATAAATAGTATTCCTGAATACTTAAAAGAATAATATATCTAAGGGATTTTATGTTGGCCACCCTTTTCTATTTTTGATTATGACTTAAAAAGGGGCTTTTGGAGCACATGTTAACTTAACTCTTAATGAAGATAAGGCATGATCTTTTTAAAACTACTCTAACTCTCTCTTCAAGTGGAGTGCCCCTTTTTGGGAAGGGTTTGATGAAAAAAAGAGTATAAGAAAGGGAATGATGATCATTTGAGAGGTACCATGTTTTTTGCATAAAATTTATGAGTTTGAGCATGCTTGCTTAACTTGCTACCTTGTAAGACGAAACTCTCATTCGGTAAGTTAAATTAGGGATGAAAACCCTTAATTTCAGAACTAGGGCAGCTTCACACAAGAGTTATATTGAGCTTCAACATTCTGTTTTTTCAATATTTTCAGCGTTGGAAGGGTAGCGACTTTACCCTAGGGTTTGGTGATTGCTTTTGAGGATGGCAACTTGCTCCTGGAGGTTGGTGACTTGGGTTAGAGGTCCTAATAGGGCAGCAATCATTGATTTCAGGTTTGAAGACCCATTTGGTAAAGGCTGCATTGGATTTACAGGTTTTGAAGACCCCGTTTAGGGCTGCGTGGAGTTTATAATCAGGAAAATTCTTCATTTGCAGCGGGGTGATCCCCTTTTTGGATGTAATTTGAGGTTTTTAGGGCTATCACAGCTTGAAACACATTGTGGAATATTGCATAATGTTCTAATATTTATCCTCTATTTTTAATAATATTTTCCAGCTCTTTAATCATAAAAAATCAGGTATTTATATTGCTGCAATTTTTAGAATTAATTGGCGCCTATTGGGCATAGTTTTAAGAGTGTTGGAGCCCAAATTGTTCATTGGCAACATTCAGAAAATTATCGGCTATGGTTTGAATATTTAATTCAACGATTTTTATAAGTTGTATTAGGGTTTGCGGTGTTATTTCTAGGGTTTGATGAAAAACCCAAATCTTTCTAATTTAGCCCTAAAAGGGACATTTCAGCACCAGTGTCCAGAACCCAAGCATTATTTTAGGTTGAACTCCCCGAGGCATTATGTGCTTTGTCAGAGATGGAAAGCACACATTCACAAGAAAACTGAGCTGAATCTAGTTTTGAGTTTCTCTTCTCCTTTTCCGCTTTTTATTTTTTGTAGGCTTTAGTTTTGTCCTATGATGTTTTGCATTCTTGGGTCTCATGATTCCCTTTCCTTTCGCAATGTTTGCAAAGCATTTTTTTTTCGTCATTTTGCTTTTCTTTATGCTGAGTATTGTTTTTGCCGTATTTGCTACTTTGCCCTTTGTTTTTTCCTTTGGCTCTATCATTTCATGCATTCTGGAAGAATTGCCTTTTTGATTAGTAGAACAAATGCTCTCTTATGGACTTTGGTTTTCTTTCAAAGGATTTTTCTCTTTCAGCTATTTTCTCAATTAATTGATTAAATGTGAGAGTGTTAAACAAATTGCTTGCTTGCAAAGACTCCAAGTAGGTTGATTATGTAGGAAGAAGATCCTTAACATGAAGGTGATCATATACACATAAATTTTTATACTAGCTGCATCAACATCATGTTTGATTGCACAAATTTTAGAAGCCAAACTCATAACATCACTATTTTACAATTCAAAATTGAATAGTTTCAACTGCAATTGTATATATTAATATTGTATAGAGGTCTGGCACTAAATCAAGTTCAATCCCAAATTATTTTTGGAGATCATTTCTACCCAAAATTCTATTTGTGCAATTCCTAATCCCAAAACAAGGCATACATTGCACAAGTAATTGCATGTCAATTGGTAACATTTACAGGTTTACACATGACATAGGCCAATGTGGCATGGCTATGACTCGGCAATAACTCAGCTGAAAAGCATAGTCTCTAGGTAAGTTGGGTTTAGGATGGGATGGGAACCCCTTCACTCCACCCATACCCACATCTCTTGGCATCTTTAATTAAATGTAGTATAGCTGTATCCTTATTCATTTACTTCCAAGCCCAATTTCAGAATGACGTGCCTATACCTGTATCTCATGTCTCCTGGTGACTATGCTGGAAAATAAGTGTATGAATCATACTCAATAATACTTGATAGAAAATCAGAAAATACATAGCCAATAAAAAGCGCTTCAAATGTTCACAAATAAGATGTTTTCATTCCACGACAAGTTCAAACAATAGACATCAAATGAGCATAAATATGTATATTAAATAGGAAATCATAATTGTAATTAAATGCCATGATGAAAAGATATTTCCATATTTAATACATGTTATCATGTTTTAACTTGATAGCTATGAAGCAGCATCATGCAACTCAGACTTGAGAACAACTCGACTGGTTGAAGAGTAACAGTAGACCTGACACTTCACAAAAACTTGGCAATAACTTAGCAGAGTTTATTCTGTTCATTTTCTTGGAGAGTAGAGCAATACTTGAGAGTACATGGCCACTTGGGAAGAGCATTATGACCATGACATAGCCTCTGTAAGAAGTAAGAACGAAGAGTGTGAGCATTAAGTCAATAAGCAACTAAGGTGCATGTCATAAATCTATAAGACCCAAGTTAACAGAGAAATAACAAATGAACATATCAATAAATACCCTGTATGAGCAAAGAATTTGATACCAATAAGTCAAAAGCAAACAAGGTATGTGCTATGAATTTACAGGCCTCGAATTAACGGAGAGATAATAAACAAACACACTAACAGATATACTCACAGACAGGAAATGCATAGAGGGATATTGTTTGGTAGCATAAGCTGCAAAGTTTCATTCCTTAACAATTTTGAGGTTATTGATTATCATAGAGTTATGCATGCATTTGTATTACAATGGGAACCTTTTATTTACAGAATGGTCAAGTGACTGTTGAACCTCCATTTCATACAATATCTGCTGACAAAATTGTGATGCGGTTTCCTGTAACCGTAAATACTACCCAAATAATGATATTTGACAAATGAAGGATTTATCAACATGCCAGCTATCTTTGATATCTCTATTTTTATTTGAACCTCTGTTGAAAAAATGCTAAAACAAAAAATTGTCAAACAAGTTTAAGTAAACCAGAGAGTGACTGCCATTACCATACTGTCCTGCAACTGAATAAAATAAGTCAGTCATTTTTAGTTGATATGTGTTGTAACTTGAAATATCAAGCCCAATAATCAAATCCCATCACGGAAAAAAATAGTAGATTAGTAGCTATTCTTGTTTCTAGGCCTTTATCTGTGATATAGTATGGTCAGATCTAGAGAGTGATAGTATGGTCAGATCTGGAGAGTGATAGTATGGCTAATCTACTTAACATTTTGCTTATTTATTTTTTATTTTTACCTCAAACTAAATTCTGTAATTTGCATAAATTAGGATATCTTAATTTTGATATCAGATAATAATTTATTTATTCTTCAAGATCTTATATTTAGAATGAATTGTTAAGACTGCTACTCAATGTGGCACGATACGGAGGCAGAAGATAAATCAGATTTTACCTATGTTATTTCTTTAATATGTAGCAGATGGCCTTTAAACCAACTTATCAGTTTAGGCTGCCTTTGGAGTGCCAAGCTTGAATATGTTTTTTCAGGAAGTTAAGAAGGCCACAAGAATATAGGCAGAGTGTTTAATTAAAGTAATTTTGACAGTACTCGGTGTAAAGTGGCAAATACAATCAGTAAAATAATATAACGTTTTTGTTTATTGGCTATTTGGATGTGCATTTTTCTGATGTCATATTGTGTTATGTGATCTGTAGGGGATCCATGGATTAGGAGGAAGAATGGGAACAAGGCAAATTGATCCCAATCACTTGGTTTTTGATCATGCTGCTCAGTTTTTCACAGTAAGTGATCCTAAATTCAAGAAGCTTGTGGATGAATGGATCTCAAAAGGTGTAGCGAAAGAATGGAAAGGACAAATTTGTAAGCTGTGTCCTGGAGGCCAATCTATTCCACTGCCACTAGCTGAAAGATACATTGGCACAGATGGGATGCGATCTCTTGCAGATTCTATGCTTTCTCAGGTGAGAGTTCATTTCCATAGTATCAAGCTTATGTTGGATGGAAAAGCATGAATGAACAAGAGATATTTGGTTGAAAATGAGGCAGATATAGATATAAGTTCAAGCTATGAGAACTACGAAACCAAGAAGAAACAATTTGAAGTTTTTGAGGAAGAAGCTTTTCAGAAAAGTATTAAAGAAAGTGCAATAAATGATCTAAATTGTTTTAAAATAATAAAAAAACACAAAGGTGGGCTCAAATATCCATAGGAATCAAAGCTACACATTGACTAATACAAAAAATGCTTCAATGTGCATGAATTGACATGGGAGATAATGGCTTTTGAAGGAAAATTTCAGTTGTCTACCGTACATGTTTCTAAGTGTCAACCAAAAAGGATCTCACTTAAGCTTCTGTACCTCATTAGTCAACTTGGTTCCACCCCATGTCACCCGATTTTGCTGAATTCCAGTCCACACCTTCCCCTTTAGGAGCTCTGGATCTTTTTAGAATCCTCCTAGGATTTGTTGATCATATCTTGTTAGTGAGAGCGAGCAAAGATGATTCCCTTCATGGCTCTTATCAACTGTGTGTAATGTAGGACGGGCCCTGTTCTAAGAAACAAGGAAAAAAAAATAGCAGAAGGGGAAAAGAAACAAACATTGAGAATTAACTTTAAACTCTAAAAGGATAAAAGGCTATTATATTTTTTTCAATTTGTTACTTTTTCTCAATATTAATATTATCATCATAGTTTGTACATCACTTGGCTTTATGTATCTTTGTATGTCTGTATGTTTTTTAAATTCACAATCTTGAGAAATCCTTCAGGTCCAAAAGTATGGAGATAGGCAGTTCCTGGGCTTGCACTTGTCCTGTAACTTTGTTATCAATATTGATATTTAGTTTAAGTTGTTCTCAAAGATGCCATTTTATTTTCTTCATTTCTCCATTATTTTTATGAATTTATTTCTTCTATAGCACATTAGATTAAGCAATTTAATGTGTTGTCCACCAGATTGCTCCTAAAATACAAATCAACGTTGTCAAAGGTTGGCATCATATGCAAGAGACTGTCATTCCCAAGTTGGCCCAAAGGCAGTCATACCTATTGGATAGCACTAACCACTACAAAAGGGACTCCATGGAAGGTTTGAACAGGCCATATAGCCTTGCTCCTAATGTCATTGGTCTACCATACACTAATTTAAAATGAATCAATTTTACTTTCGTAATCACTTAACGCTTGAGTAAGTGTTCATCCGTGCTAATCCATGACCACTAGTGTTGCAAGCTAAGAGTAAAACATGTATAACCTTCACTTATGACAACAATTCATTATTTAAGAAAGCTTGAATATTTTTATTTACATTATACAAAAACAATAGCTACAAGACATTTTAAGAGACTACTCAGGCATTGAACTCCATGTAACCCATTATTTGGTGCCAAAGCATCCTATTAATAGTACTATACATGTGAATCAAATGAATTTTAAGATACAATGTTTAGCTAATTTGAACATAATCTGGCATAGGCAGTGCAAAGAGTGAAGACTGGTTTACAAAGTTCTGTATGACATAAAACTCAATATACTTCCTAATTCCATTGATATTTAACCTAGACCTTTAAACCAAACACTTCAAAGATAAGCTTTAAAACTTCTAAATGTTATGAGAACTGCTCTGGTCAGAGCTGATTTAGTGATTGATATCTTCCATGTGAAACCCCATATGTTTTAGCAATTTTTGCAGGTTTCACAGTTCGCAAAGCAGTGATGTCTGAATGTACTCGAAAATGTAAAGAACATAGGGATCATGTGGTTTAGGTGCCATCATATGTGACCTTCATGTAAGTTCTCTCACCACTAATTTTTATAGGCTTGACATTCTTTGTTCAGTCTTTAAATCTCTTTGAACAAACAGCCAAATCCATGTTTCCTCAGGCCTCAGGGATGGGGCTGTGGGTTCATCCCAGAAGCTGCTCCTTAGCTTGCAGTCTTGGGTCAAGACACTTGAGCCATCAATCCTCATTATTAACTTTGTAGTTCAGATGCTCACCCAGTGCACTAGCTACCTGTTAGTAAAATTTTCTTCTACAACATTTCTTGGATTATTTATAAAACAAACATTGCTACACTATTGGTGGGAAATTAATCTTAAATTCTTAGTATCAAGTGATTGTTCTTATTCCTTTTAAAGTTTGATAATCCATTAATCAGAAGTCAGTACATAACAGAAGTCCAGACTAGGCAAAAAGAATGAAAATTCTGTCCACGGTACTGCAATATTTAGTTGTGAATAAGATAAGAGTCAAAGAACATAACTCTCTGCCATGCAAAGTTACTCAACCACCTTGATAGGTAGAATGGATCTTGATAAGCACAGAGTCTTGAAAATGCCAAAATTGAGAGTAATCCTGTTGAAAATTTGGGGCCAGCCAGTTCTCAAAATTTTCTTTATTATAGGTAGAATAGATCTTGCCAATGAGCACAGAGAGTCTAGAAAATGCAACAATTTAGAGGAGTTTGTGGACAAGTTGGGGTCAACCTAATCTTAATTTTTTTTAACCATCTCCATATTTTATTTGCCTAGCCATTCTCTCTAAGTCGAGTACCCAGAGGGGCATCACTTGCTGGAAAAAGGTTGTATGACATGCCAATTATATAATATATCATTGTAACCATCAAGAGGAACACATGCCTTACCTATGTTGAATTAGCGAACCATTGCTTTGACAAAGTCCAAACCTCCAAGCAAAGGACAATTGCCCATAGTGATTGCTTCATGCTGAATGCATTGGGTCAAAATGTCAAGATCAAAATATTGTAGAAAAATCTTCCAAGGTTGCATCACTCACCTAAAATCCTAGAAACGTTTGTAGAAGTGTGCCCTTGCGTGATGCACATAAAGGACTAATGGAAAGTTGGATTGACCTCTTTGTTGCAATGCCTCGAATGTGATGAACCCTCTATAAGAAAGTTTCCATGGCATCATATTCTCCGTAGGTGCATATGGCCACCAGATTCATGTCCAATTACTAGGACATCCAAATGAAGTTGCTTTATAGGTAATAACTTACTTCTATCCTTCAATTGAAGACCAAAATCTTGACGAATGTCATTACCTTCTTTGGGAAATGATGCAACCTGCAAGATATGTTTTAGCACTCTTGCTTGGTTCTGAAAGGTCATCTTTACAACTCATCAACAAGACCATGAAAAATACGAGGATCAAGCCAACCTTCAATTTGATAAAATAAATGACCCACCTCAATTAATCATGTTGAATCAATTTCCCATGCGAGTCTTCTATTCCTTCCCGTGCAAAGGAAGTCCTAAATACGAACCTTCTTTGCCATGGTTAAGGAGAAAAAAAGGCCCTGAATACATTTTGCTTCTTTCATTACTGGTAATAACATGAGATCACTAACTCCTGGTCCGCCAATCTTCTTAAGTGCATATATAAAAGACTACAACACTGGTTTCTCGACCTTACCTGCTTCCTTGAAGAACTCCAAAGATAATCTGAAAATATCTTTGTCAAGCATTTCAAGACCACCAAGTGCATACAAAATGAGAGAGTCACAAGATTGAATTTGAGAAATAGTTGATTTCAATAAAATCAATCTACTGGACAATTTTGAAAATCGAGAAGCCCATCATGTAATTTACCATGCAACTTACAATTCAAACTACCTCAGTGGAGCATCTAGGTCCACATGATGACAGGCAACTGGAAATATAATAGCAACATGTCCTTGTGGGACAAACCAAACAAAACCTTAGACTTGCCACCTCCGGATGCCTCCCTAAATATTGCTAATGCTTCCATAAATAGGATTTTTCCAGTGGTGCAATCCCCATAAAAAATGTACAGTCTGCAAACAACTAACGGGGCACTGAAAGATCTTGGGAAATGATCACTCTTTTTGTTGATCAAGACAAAATTATTATCGTTGATCCATTTTTTATTTGCAACCCTTTGGATGAATTTATAGCCAATAGCAAACCTATTCAAGACGCTAGAATTTTTAACTATAACCTAAGCAAATCACAGGTGACCATAAAACCTAATGCCTGACCAAAGGAAAAAAATGAAATTCAAGCACCCCGCTAAAGCTTCCTAAAATCTAGAGAAAACACATATCAGTCATGGCAAGATCCTGGACCCAATTTTTACTTAGTGTTGATGGTCTTCATAATCAGCAATCGAAGGCAAATTTTGATGTCAAACAAACAACAAATTTAGCCCTGGAACTAAGACTAATAAACTAATATTCTTTCATCATGTGCAACTAGAAAGAAAGAAAGAAATTATATTAATGTCCACAAATGACCAAAAGTAGGTCAATGGGACTCACGAAAACATCTAATTACAATAGAAAGTGATAGGGTAAAAGGACCCTAAGGTCAATGATTAACTAGATCTAATGTGCTATAGCAGAAATACATTCAGGAAAATAATGGAGAGCATCAAAGGGAAGTGGAAGCATTAAACACAGAAAGAACAACATTCATAATAAAGACTGAACTATAAATTTTTTTCATATGATGGTCATAAGTTAGTAAATGCACTAAAATCGTTTCCAATCCGAAAGCGCGATTTTGTGGTTCAAGTCCCTGGGTTGATGTTTTAGCATCGTCCTCTCTAATATTAATATTACTTAGAGGTGCTTGTTTGCTATGTGGATTCCCTTACCTTGTGATTGTAGTGAATGTGAATGCTCAAAAAATTACAACTTTGTTCAAAACAAAGTGGCATATCCCAGTAGTTGAGGATTTGTCCCACTACAATAATTGATATCCAACAATGGAAAATGAAGACACTCTAGCAGACGATGGAATGATTTATCTTCCAACGGTTACTGAAAAATTGGCATCACATCTAAGTGGCCCAATTTGAGTTGGTGACGAGTTGGAAATAACTTTTTTGTTATTATTCCAAATTACTGTTATGACTCCATTTTAGAAACTAGAACTAAGTGATCAAACCATCCAAAGTGGCTCCACCCCTCCACGTCACTCTGATCTTCCAGAATTCAGTTGTTTCTTTGATTTTTCCTATCTTGGCATTCACAAGTTTGATTTTAATTTTTTTTACAATCTCATCAAAGCAACCCTTTGGACACAACTAGGGCCACTATGTCGCCCTATGCCGCCACCTCATTTTGCCCAAATTCTTCACCACTTTACCAAAAATCACAAAATAAGGTCAAAACCTAGATTTAGCCCCCCCGGAATTCTATTTAGGATGTGACTTGGATTAGACGCCCCTCCTTGAGAAGCAATGACCTACATTGCGTCATGTTCTAAGTCAAATTGTGGAAACTTCTCTATTTGGTCTCTAGCGAACCACTTTTCTTGGAGGGCAAGTTGACTTGCTTTGACATCCCAATAGAGTGGTTTTGGGTGCCTCTAGGCTTTATATCCACAATATGATTTGTCATTGCATGTGTAGTGCAATCAGGATTCAGTTCTAGAAGCTCTAATTGCTTTGCTGCATTAGATGTGTTCAACAAACGTGGGAAATACAGGTGGAGAAGCTCCACATTGAAGACAGTGTGTAACCCAAGGTAGGATGGAAGATTGAGTTTTAAGGTATTCTTCGTCCCTTGCTTGGTGATGGTATAAAGCTTGTATCAAAGTGATGTGATCTTTTCACTGGGACATTTAAGTCTCCTTTTGTATATGCAACAACACTCTTATCGCCAACCTTGTACTAGTGTGACATCCAATGGTTGTCAAGGCGCTGCTTGTATTTGGCATTGCTTTTCTGTAGGATGTCATGTACTTTTTGCATGTGTTGGATCTGTTTGAAGAACCTTGCTGCTTTGTATGATTCCTTCTTAGCATGTGATGAATATTCTATCGATGCAATGGAGAGAGGTACATTGTTGGGTTCCAATGGATGTAATTATAGACACTTGGAACGGGTTGTTTCTAGTAGAGCTATGAAGGGATTTGTTGTAGCTATGGCACATGTCAGCCAAACTCTCATCTCATGTACGTTGATGCTTTCAGCCGTACGTATTGAAAAGATGATCTATCATTTCATTAACCACCTTTGTTTGCATGTTTGTTTGAGGCATTCAATTTGGTTAACTTTGTGTCGATCATGGACTAGAGGCTAGACCAGAAGCTACTCAAAACTTTGATACATTGTATGTAGGATAAAATCTCATCCCATGTACGTGAATGCTTTGAGTTGTACGTTATGAGGGATGCACTATTATTTGATTACCAACATGTTGTGCCCCCACACTTGTAATTTATTAGTTGGCTTGGAGAGCCAACTAATCATATCCTATATTATGTATGGGTTATTATTAGTATAATATACCTAGAGTATAACCAATGTAACTAGATAAGATATCATTTTATCACATATCTTATCTCTTATCTATTATTTATTATTCATATCTTGGAAGCAATGTGCTCCAAGGAATATTTTGTGGGTTGCAGAGTGCTCCCACCCCAAGATTTTCATTGTGTCCTATCTATCTCCTACATTTATATCTTTGTGCTTAGGGCACATCATTGATATTAGAGCCAATGATTTGGGCAAAGTAGGAGAAAGGTTTTTTGAAGATCTGAATTTTTTTTGCCCAAATTTTTGAAAAACACCAGTTTTATTTGCAGTTGTTGTTCTCTTTCCATAGGTGGCAGATTGAGGTGATTCTTGTGCTAGTCGAAGGTGCTATTCTAGAGCTTTCCGGAGATTGGTTATGATAACGAATTTGAGCAATATCAAGGGAGATATGTACATGTAAACTTGACGACAGGCATCTGAATTTTGGTGGATTTTTTAGACTTAAATTCAAAAAAAATCTTATCTTTTAATTTGTTTTCCTGCAGAAGCTCAAGTGATCGCTAAATGAGATTAAGTTGTGTTAGGAGGTGAGGTGAATATCCAACAATTGTAATGGTGTGATGTCTCGTAAAATTTTGGTGTCCGTAAAAGCAGGTTTTTTAAGCGTTTGTACAATGCAATACGGTTGTGCGACATGGGACCCACACGCTGTACTCTTTCATGCGGTTTCCAAAAAGCATTTCTAGAATCTTCCTTGTTTTTATTATTTAAAGGGTACAACCCTGTTATTGTGATGTACGAAATCATTTATATCCAATAAAAAGAGAGTTGCCATTGTCCCGTGGTTTTTCTTGCAAGTTGCAGGTTTTCCACGTAATATCTTGTGAACCATATTTCTTTATTTTATTACTATAGTACATTAAAAGTTTTTCTCTTATTCCTAACAAGTTGTTGGAGGAAACATGTACAAGAAGTATCAGGGGAACTTAGGGGACAACTCGACAATCGAGTCAAGCAAAGAAAAGTCGTTACAAGATGTGTTGAATAAAATCCAAGTGGCATTGGGAGCGGTCAAAGAAGGCTGGATCATGGTGAATCAAGGCATAATGATGTAGATGACTATGTCAGCATGGTGGAAAAGACTACCAATGAGTTACGTACTATGATGGAGAATATATCAGCAATAGTCAAAAGAGTGGAGAGAAAATTAGACACGAGAAGACAATGGCAAAACACTCATTGGGGAGTTTGAAGATGAGCATACGAAGGACTTTGAAGGAATTGAAGAAGAGGTTAATGAACACAACAACAATGAGTTAGAAGGAGAGCACAAGGAAAGATCTGAAGAAGAGAAAAATGAAAACTTTAAAGAATATTATAAGGAAGAATATGAAGAATCTAAAGAATAGGGTGTAGAAGAATTTGAAGGAGAGAAGAGGGAAGATTTCAAACAAAAGAATGAAGAGACACCTACTCACAAATTGAACTTAGAGGTCTCATCCATTCAAGGGCTAAAGAAAGAAAATAGATGACAAGGTTGAATGATCAAAAGTAGTGTTTACAATGATCGCAATATATGGACATGCAAATTACCATGAAAGGCACCAAGCATGGAAGAGTAATGATGAACATCAGAACATAAGTGATTATAGCTATATAAGGAATCAAGGTAACAAAAGTTACAAATATGTTTGGCATAGAAAGGCCAAATATTATGGTCATACATGGAATCGAAGAAATAAGCACCACTGATGTTCTTGGCATTAAAAAGGTAACATTTATGACTTGTACGCCTCTAACCATGCAAGAAGTTACATTGCCCTTTGAGAAAAATGATAAGGGGTACACAATCAAAGGAGTCGAGTCTAAGGAATCATTAAATGAGCCGTATCACAAAAGACAATTTGAATCTCAAGCGAGCCTATACTAAGTGTGTTATTTGCTTGCGACAATATTAGCATTGGGATCTATGTCCATGGTTTTTTTCCCTTTGTCTAATGTAAGCAATGGCATTGGGCCTTGCATTTCAACTAGCATTGCTTGTCTAATAGGGTGCTTTTTTTAGAATGCTGGTTACTCTTATGAACGTCACATTACTTGATAGTGTCTTTTTGCTGCATCTTATTTGGAGGGTTCTTCAAACAAGGATTCGGTAGATGATTTTGGTGTTGTGAGCCCTTGCATTCTTGCTCGTTATCAAACTTTGTGCCACCCTTGTCTTTCTTGGGCCGTGACTTTTTTTACGTAGCTATCTTTCTTGCTCTTATGTTTAAAGTTTAAACTGATCTTCAATTGTTATTGCATATATGTAGGCTTCCTCCAATATCCTAATCTCCAAATATTGCATTATAGTTTGGATTTAACGGTGCAATAACTTATTGTATTTGAGAACATTGTGCTTTTTGCTTACATGTATGCCAAGGTTTGTTGTCAAGGCATGAAATGCATTAGTGTGCCGTTGCATAGATTAATTGCGCCCCTAACGCAATTCTTGCCACTTTATGTTTTGATCATCATAATTTATCATAGGGTAATATTCTTTATTGAGGCATTCCACGAAACCTTTGTGCTATGTACCTAGGGATACTATATATTAATGTATATGGGTTGATGGAGATGTTGACATGTGGCACACATCCCCTTTAGTTGGCTATATGGGTCAAATGAGTAACTTGTAGAATTAGTAAATTGGGTAATGAGTCAGCCTACATTGGGATTAGGAGTTTATGCATCTATTATTAGTAATAGAGGTCTTTATAAAGGAGATAAATATACTTGTAAAGGATATTAAGTAAAATGTTGAGTCTTCTATTTGTTAGAAGGCTATTAGAGGTGACCCCACTGGAAGTGGAAATTGTAGATTTATTCCTTCCTTAAGGAGTATTGTATGGTGTTACCCTACCTTAAGGGTACTATTCTATTTCTGAATATATTGCATTTGGGTATCTTGGCCCACCAATATATCCTGTATTGTGTTGATCTACTTTTTATTCCATATATTTGAATTATTATAAGTGTGGATCTTACAAAGACATATAAGAGCTTCGATTTGAGCAAATGTGTGGGTGAAACCCTAATTTTGGACAATAGCTTATATCTTGCAATTCGTTGCGAATTTTTTCAATTTTTAATTGGATTTGGAGAATTGTTCAAAGACACCACAGTTTAAAATTAGTGGTTGGTTATCATTTTGGAGCAAGTTATTGCTAATATAGGGGTTTTTCATAAAATCGTCATATCAATTGTAGTTTAAGGAATTATTCTATAACTTTTTTCCCAGAGTTGTAGCATTTGTCAAGGAAGGTTTAATAAAAAATTTGGGGTTCTATGATCAGTTTTTTGTGAGTTATTGCGATTTTATTATTTTTCATAAATTCACTCTACATGGCACAATTTTAGTATTTTTTTTTGATTTCTTTACATGTTTGGAAAGCTTGCAAAAATCTGGTGGGGGTATATTCTTTGAAGTTTTGGTTTTGAGGCCGACCTCAGTTTGAAAACATTTGGTCAAAGTTCAATCAAAGGAGATATTCAGATCAACATGTCTACAAGGTTTTATTTTCAGATTTGGAGTAGAAAATTGAGATCTATTGAATATTGGTGTTCTTGAAACCCTAATTTTTACGAATCATGGATCGAGAAGAAAGAATAAAGTTGATTATGGATATCAATTTTTTTTTCTTCAAGATTTGAAGAATGATATATGGAGAATACAAAATAAAAAGGTTAAGCATGAGGAGGCGAAAAATGAGGATGATGTGAAAAGAGGAAGAAAATAATTAGGAAGATGGTAATGAGGAAGATAATGTAGATGATGAAGAAAAAGAAGAGGAACATAATGACGATGATGACGAGGAGGCTACAAATGATGCAGAAGTAGAGGTAGAGGATCATGATGAGGAAAAAGGATAGATGGAGAATAGGGGTTCAAATAGTTTAGCTCCAAAGAGGTGCTTCAGTATTTCAGTTTCATTGATGCATTCAAACGAAGAAGATCATTGTGTCCATAAACCCTAGCAGCAAGTATAACCTCATCAATATAGATTTGGCTCAACATTGACAAGTTCAAGCAAAGAATATCAAAGAAGCTCAAGTCTATGTCTAACATGCAACTAGAATGATCACAAACCAATCCACATGATTCTCTCGCCACTGCCCATAAACTGCATCTAGTTCCTTTTTTTATGATACTCTCTCTCCCACTAAGGGGGCTTTACCTGTGTCACAACCAAACAAACAAGGAGGCAATTATTTGAGTCATGATATCAAATCCACATGATATAAAATAGTAAAAGCATAATAATGACAATTATTCCCCATAATTGCGTTACATCAATTTTTCTAATGACAGTTGATTTTATTAATTGTATCACATAAGCATATGAAGTAGGATAACAACAATTATTTGATTCATAACTTATGAAGCGGTTAATCAATAATCAACATCTCTAATTGTACAAAAATCAATTAATATTCCCATTATTAATTGTGCCATGTGTTAACATATAATGTTAATCACAAGCTAGTGCCTTCAACTTCTGGCAATGAGAAAAAAAGGGAATCAAGGGATAAGTGTTCGAGAACAATATTGGGATCCACATAGGATCCCGTAGAATAGTTTGGTCACGAGGACTGCTTCTTGGAAGATGTTTTTCGTTTACATGCTGATATTCCCACCTCACCCAATGACTTCTAAGAGGAAGTCTCTATAAGGAGAAGGGGATGTCATGCCCTTTTTTCTATGTCCCATTGTGTCTTTTAAAAGATGTGGCTATTGTTGGGTTGTGCACCAAGTGTTTTTCTTCGAATATGATTTGTAGTGATATTGCCATGTCAATGAGTGTTTTGGACATAATTTTGAATGTTGGAGTTTACTCTAGTTTTGCTATACTAAACTGCTTAATTTTGGCTGACCTTTGTAAGGTATACATTGAGATGGTTCTATGCCTATATTATTACGTGGTTATTAATATTTTGAAACAAAGCTAGTCAAGATGAATGTAGTTAACATATATATTACAAGACCTTCAGTGATTTCAGTTACAGTTATGTATTGCACCTGACATTGTTTTGATTTCATTACAAATTGTATTATTTTTCTCATATTAATGTGATTTGATTTGAGATGTAGTCATAGTTATTGAGGATTGAGATACATCTATGAATGGTAATGAGCTTATTTTTATGTGTTATGATTAATTTACATGGTTATATTGTTCATGTTTTCTATGGATTTTGAACAAAATTGTTGATGAACATAAGCTATTTTCATATATTATTTAACTCTGTATGAACTATGTGATTTGTTTTAAGATTGGGTTTGGATGATTCATGTCGCTGCTGTGGTGGAGTATACTATCTGATTCACGTGTTTTTTGGTCGCTCCTTCGACAAGATGTATGGGTGCTCACACTATGTGCACCACTATGATGTAATTTGTTTAACCTAGCAGTAACTTTGGGCCAGGGGGTTGTGTTGGTTCTCTTGGATGCTAGAGGAGAGTAGGTGGTCATGTGGCCATTGTTGACTCTTCCCCCACATTCTTAAAAGCAATATGCATATTGTTTATTCTTCAGACTGGAGGAGGAGATGAGTAGTGTTGGCCATGGGGCCGCAAGTTGACTCCCCTCCCTTAGTTAAACTAGCGAATAGAGTAAATGACAAACGGAGCAAATGACAAATGAAGCGAAAAGCTGGAATTAGAGCTTGGGGCCCTAGGGGCTGCTTGCTGGTTCCTCTTTCTGTGTTTTATTTGTGATACGTATAGCTTGGAATTGTGATTGGATATTGCGGTCTAGAATATGTAATGAGATGCGTGTATTTTGGATCATATGATTGTGGCAAGGATCACGGATTGGTATGACCACATTGTAGATGCATTGATTCCATTATTAATTATATCATATTTTTATTTTGTTTGAACATTTTAATGGGTGCAATGAGTATACACATGACACTTATTTAAAAGTAGAAAAAGGGACAAGGAAATTGACCATGGACCCAATGACCCGTTCCTATCTTACGCGTGATATAATGAACCACATGCCTAGCATAGATGTCATTATCCTTACCTAAGTTGTGTGTGTATGGCCTACACAATGCTTTGTGATATATGTTTATGTGGATTATGAACAATAGGTTAGTAGACCACCTAATGTCTTGATTGAACATTTCTAACACCCACCTAACCATGTGTGAATTAGACCCATTCCAAAGATCTTAGAATCCAAATGGTCTTAAAAGTGATTTTTTGAAAAAAATGTTAAATCTCTTAAAATTATAATTTTAGTGGTCCAAATGACTAGTCTTTATATGTGTGTCATTGGAATTTTTAGGAAGCTTTTTATCCAAAAAATAGCCTTCAAGGTTGTTTGGAAAATGGAAAGGGGTGACGCTAAATGGCTTGGAGAGGTCTCATATCCTTTCATGGATGGCTACAAAAGGTAGCAACCTACTCTTATTTTGGGCTGCAATCTTCTGTGGCATCTTCTTATTCATTCATGTTGGCTACAATAGGGGGGAAGGGAGATGGCAGAGAATAAAAGATTGCGGGAGTAAAAATATTGCAAAAAGATGTGGAACCTTGCAGAATTGTTTTTATGTAGGATTTGTACCTTGTTATCTTGTGGAAAAAATATAGAAAGTTGGATGTTACTGTGTAAATTCTTGTTAGGGTAAGCTCGTACTTAGCAATGTTGGAAGAGGGTTAGGTGGAGCTTGGGCTCTGAGTATGGCTACTGGTGGTTCTCCTAAAGTATTGTATTGCAGAAGTTAAATTCCTTCAAATGGTGAATTCTTATATTTAAAAGTCAAATTTTGCAAAATACATTCGTATCCTCATCTTTCCCTTTATCCCAAGTATGTAGACTAGTTGTTAGATTTGTGCTTGGTTGTTTGCTGTGTGATTTTGTTAACTCAACTTAAAGCCATTATGACTGCAATTAATAATCTTTAAATCTGTGTTTTGGCTCATCTATAAACCCTTGGGCTCGGGGGTTGATGAGGTCCATAGATAACTGATGACATCACATGACTGGGAGGTGAGCAGTTCTTTTTTTGATCTTTGAGTTGTAGACTAGTACAAAAGTAGAGTTCAAGAGCTATGGACAATAAGCTTTTAACGTGTTGCTATAAATATTGCAAATGAGAGAATTATGTATTATTATTTTTAAATATAGAAATAAAAATATTTGATTATATTGTAAACATATTGTTTTTGTTTTAAGATGTTAAAAAGAAGAATAATACAATTTAGATGTGATGATTATTAAATTGAATATAGATCGAGTTTTTGCATTTCCCTGATTTGAAACTACAAATGAATGATTGGACAATGATTTTTCTTTTTGTTATAAATACCATAGTATAATTAAATGAATCTTATGATGGAGATTCAGTCCCTTTAGTTTAATTATTTTAGGTATTAAGTGTTTCTAAAACAATTTTTTTTTCTAGTTTTAGCCTATTTAGGATAGGGCATTTTTTGGGTGCATTACACTTTGAATGTGTGAAGCACCCATTAACACCTTGCCCTAAATGGGCTAAAACAGACAATTTTTTTTATTTAAACAATTTCACAAACATGTAATAATCCAAGAACAAATTAAAACTAAATAGAAGGATCTCATCTATGAATTTTAAGATAATACATTCAAATGCTTAAGCTAGAAAGATCCATTCTTGTGATAATTTATTCAACATATTAAGTTATTTATTATAAGAAGAGAAATCGATGTCTAATTATTCACTTGTAGTTTCAAATCAAGAAAATACAGAGACTCAATCTTTAGTCAATTTAATAATCATCACATCTAAGTTGTACTGTTATTTTTTTTAGCATTTCGAAAGGAAAACATTACGTTTTTAATATAATCAAATAATTTGTATTTCAATACTTAAACATAATAATATAAAATTATTTTCTTATTAAAATTTTTATTTTCAATATTTTGAGCACATGTAAATTAGAGTCTTTTGTTTTATGTATACAACTCATAGACAGAAAAAGAGAGTGCTTACCTCCCAATGATGCAATGTCATAGGCATCCATGGCCTTTATCAACTCTCAAGTCCGAGTGGTTTCCTAATGACCCAAAACTCAGAAAAAATTGTAGGCATAATAACTTAAGTTTAGGAATTAACCACACAGTCTGCAACCAAACAAATATCTAAGGGGGGTTTAAACACTTGGGTAAAGAGGTAAGTAGGGGGAAGGGTAGAAATGCAAGATTTCACTTTTGGGTAACTATAACAACATATTGTAGGCATTTTACTTCTGCAATGATGAATTCTTAGGAGAACCCAACAACCACCTACTCAAGCCCCAAGATCCATCTAGGCCCCTTCCATCACCCCTAAGCACATACAAAGATTTATACACATCAATACCTAGTTTTTGCGCACAAATTTTCTATACAACAAAGCCCAATTTCGAACACATTCACAACCCAACTATACCGATTTCTACACGTTTTTAACACAAGTACATCCAATTTTTGCATATATTTTCAACACAATAACACCCAATTTCTGCACACTTTTCCATAGGATAACAAGTGCATATCCTACCTGAAAACATTTCTACAAGGTCTTCTCGTTTCTTGTCATTTGCTCCTGTAAATCTTCTCGTTATTTTCCTTCTTTTTTGCTATAGCTAGTATGAATGAATGAGAGAGAGATGCAATAAAAGACTACAACCAAAAGAGGGAATGAGCTACTGCAACATGTAGCCATATATAGATGAACATGCGTCCTCTCCAAGCCATGCAACTCAATTCATTTTCAAGTAGCTTGGAAGGACCTCATAGTTGGATAGACGACTTTCTAGAAAGTTCCAATGACACATATGTTAAGTTTTGTCACTTGGACAACTAAAATATCATTTTGAGAGTTTTACACTATTCAAAAAATTTATTTTTTAGGCCATTTGGGTTCTAAGATATTGGTAGTGGATTTAATTTACAAATGAATTAGATAAGTGTTAGGATTGTTCTAACAATTATTGTTTGGCCTTCTAAACTATGGTTTGATAAATATCACGGGAATGTTTCACAAGGCACTATGTGGTCCTTGCAACATGATTTTAGGTAAGTTAACATCTACGCTAGGAATGTGACCCTATGTTACGTATATGATTAGGAGTGGGTCATCGTGTCATGGTTAATTTGTTTGTCCCTTTTTATGCCATTGACCCCTTGTCGCCTGCACGTTCATTGCATCCGTTAAAACGTTTGTACAATGTTAAAATATTACATAATAAATGATGAAAATCAATGTGTTTGCAATGTAATCATACCAATCTATAAGTCCAGTTACAATCACATATTGCAGGAAGAGGAAGCCACATACAACCCCTAGCCCCAATCTCCACTTCCAACACAATCCAAATACAAGTATCATGAATAAATCATAGGAAGAGGAAACTAGCATGCAACCCCCTGGCCCCAAGCCTCAACTTTCGACCTTAGGGGAGCTAGCAAGCAACCTGCTCAAGCACCAAGCCCCACCTAAGTTTCATAGTAGTACTGCCCATAGGTTATTTATTGGCATCACATACAACATAAACAATTAGCAATGAAAACTAACAAAATAGTACTTGTAACGTGAGCATCCATATATGTTAGTATAGCAATCAAATAACATATGTGAATCTAATAATGCAAGCTTTTACAACATAACACATGAATCAACTAAAGCCAATTTCAAAACAAATCTAATAGATATTCTATACAAAGTTAAATAATACACGAAGATAACTCATTTTCGTGAATAATTATGTTTAGAATCTGCAGGAAGCGTGTACAATATAACCATATAAGCTAATCATTGCACATTCTAATGAGTTCATGATCAAACATAGATACATCTCAGTCCTCAATAGCTATGAACTACATCTTATGCTACATTACATCAAAAAGACAAAGTACAATCCACAATGCGGTCAAAACAATTCCAAGTGCATTACATTGCTATAATTGACATTAACAGAGGTCTAATAATATACATGAATGCCAATGGACTGCCAATAAAAAAGCTAATCAAAATGATTGTAGTCAACATACATATGTGTTGAGAATAAATATATCTACCTCCTTAGATATCTAGAGATCACATAATAATATAGATAGAGTTTTATCTCAATGAAGGAGATGAACATAACTGCTAAGACTAAAATGAACACAAACAATCACAATTATGTCCAAAACTCTTGGTTAAATACACAGTATCACTACTAAGCATATCCAAACAACAACACTCGGTTTACAACCCAACAATATCTAGATCTACTAGAAGACATAGGAGGACGTAGAAAATGAGGCATGACATCCCCCTTGCCTTATAGAGACTTCCTCTTGGAAGTCTTCAAGCCATGTGGGATTATGGGTCCACAGAATAAAAACATCTTCCAAGAGGCGGTCCTCACGACCAAACTATCATATAGGATCCTATCTTGATTTTCGCTTTGTTGTTGAAGGCTTAATCCTCGATTGCTCTAAGTGTGAACGAACTCAAAGGAGAACAATTTGTCTTCTGTCACCAACATTGCTGACCCAAACCATACGTAAGCGAACTTGGAGCATGTTGCCATCAAGCAAGAAGGATGTTGCTAACAAATGAAGGTTTAGGGTCACACGCTAAGCAATAGGCCGTTATCCGACCTCAATTGAGAATTTAAAAAAGGAACCCAACTCAAGGTAGTCCTGCACATATGGCAAGTCATAAACTTGAAGAGTGCATACTGATGGAACCAAGAAGACTGCAGCCAAAGGTGACCTCAACCAGATGGAGGTAGTCCCCTCCAATAAGGGACCCTTGAATCTAGGACAAAACAAATCAACCCCAAGGAACTGATGCAGGAACATCCAAGGCGAACAAACAATCTTCCATCACTAAAAATACTATAGGAATTTTGTTAGAAGTTCTCAAGACAAGATTTTGAGCTTTACAAAGTCTTAGAGGCCAATTTTTGGGTTCTCAGAGTTTGCCATGGGCATAGAGATCTCAGAGATTAGATTGATCTCTTTATCGGGTCACATTGTTGTTCGCAACTTCATGTTGCAGTATCATGGTGGCCTCACATGATTCTCTAAGTATTCATGGAGTCCATGGAGGATTTAATCCTCATTCACTTAAGTATAAAAGCTAATGCAGTTCACTGCAGACCCAATGTGATCCTCAAGTGGTTTGTATGATCAATGGAGTTCATAGCCTTGGGAAAGCTCCATGGGGCATAGAGTTCACGGCCTTGGGAAAGCCCCACAGAGCATGGAGTTCATAGCCTCAGGAAAGCCTCACAGAGAACGGAGTTCAGAAGTTCATGGAGTCCACAGGGCCACATTGTCCAACGGACTTTGTATGGGTCTGTGAAGGTGACAAGTGTCACAATCATGGCACGACCCTGAAGCGATTGTAAGTTGCAAGTTAAAGGTGGGGACTACAACTTTGGTGGATGCATGACAATCCTTAAGCTGATTTTAAAGACTCCACAGGTACATGCATATATATAAGCTACAGTTCAAAAGAGCATATGGGTGCATGATTATTAAACAGACTTAATAAGTGCACAGGTCCACAGGGTGAAGGTAGTCCATGGAGGCCATGGAAAATCTGTTACATAGAAGCTCTGGGATCGTGACACGTTTCACAATCTCATTGGTTCGTAGTGACAGCTCACAAAGATCTCGATTCATAGTGCTAGCAACACAATGGCTTTTAAGCGACCTTATCTTCCACGTGAGATCACCAAATGAGGCATTTTTGGTCTTGGTGGGAAGATCTTAATTAGAGCTTTCAAGTGGCTATGGCCACAAGGCATGTAACCATTTGTGTGGGCAACCATTCACATATGAAGATCCAAGAACTGTTTTACTTGTGTTGGTTACACTGTCTCCAAGATCAATAGTTATAGGAAGTTGAGGAAGCTGGTGCCAAAAGTGGAAAAGGAGATCCTCTGCAACGAAAAGTGGGACCTAGTTGGTAGAAAGAGGGCCATAGCATGAAGAGAAGAAAGTACACAAAAATTAAACAGAGGCCAAAGAGTAGAGAGGGGGCCACACGAAGAGAAAGTTGCAAACCCCTATGATCGAGAGAATAACATTGCAAAAGCCCCAAGAGGCTAACAGAGTAGTGAGTCACAATGTAGATGATGTTAAGGCTTGTTCATTAGCAACAAAGGAATGATTGTTGTCCACTATGTGATTGCGGCTGCAAAACCAAGGGCATCCCTTAATTGAGACCTCCTACCATGATTGCATTGGAACTTAGGCTAAACAACGTACCATAGGCTATAAAGCATAATGATCCTTCGGGGTGAGTCAAGCAATCTAACGTCATTGACTGAAAACATTCCAGCCATCTTCATGGTTTCTAACAAAGAAAAAGGGTTGGCAAAAAAGTGCGCCACCTTAACTGACCTTTCTACCATCACCCTAATGGTGCCACAAGGACAATTAAGAGGAATGAGCAATGATAGAGAATCACAAAATTTGCATCCCACTTCCTCTCCACTAGCTAGAGTAAGGAAGACTCATTGGATGCTGATGCCTTGCTTGGATGTGATGGCACACCAAGTGTCGTAGACACACAATCGTGATACCCTTACACGAATTAGACCAATGATAACGAGCATCCTAGCTCTACACACATCCCTATGCTTCTGGATGTGCCGAGACGGGAGTTGGGTGAGTCCAATTATGATCAAGGGATGCATGATCCTTGTATCTAATACCAAATTGCGCTTTTTGAAGTACGAGAGAATGACACTAAGGAACTACTTGCAAAATACATGCGAGGACTTTGTCCAACACCACTTTTGGCATGAAAGTTAAGATGTGTTAGAAAAGAGTGAGACTTAGAAGGTTGGTCCTTTAAGTGGAACTACTAACAATTAAGAGTGACACAATCTTAAAAGGATAGCAACAATTGCCACTAGCTCATATACAGTAGTTGAGCTCACAGCGCTTGAGCTTCTGTGACTTGTAAGTCGAAACTTGATTCCCCTGAACGAGAACCACCTCCAAAACCTTAAAAAGGAGCATCGGTGTACACTCAAGATGATCCTTTGCAAGGAAAATGGGTTTGAAGTGCTTTCCAACGTCTCAGTCTAGGTATAGGTGCAATCACATAACAAGGCATGAACATGTAGGGGAACTCTCGAGACATCCCCACCTGAAAATTGGGGCCAAAGAACTGTACCTTGGACATCAAGAAGGTATGATGGTAAGTCTGCTATACTACCTATGCTGTCATGAGTAGTGGACAACCTTTCTAAATTGTAGCTCGTGTTACTCATCCAAGTGAGATTACACTGAAAGGTCCTCAAGGAATCAAAGATCAACTAAACCAGACACTACGAAATCAACAAAACAAGGCTTGCAATTTTTTGGGGGCAATGGTCAGTTTCCCAAAGGTGCCATAATTGATCTCCGCAATGTGGTTCGGGAAGCTCCCTTAAGAAAACCGGCAACACTCAATCAGGAAACATCACACCCAAATAACTAGACATGGTTTACAAGGAGATAAGAGGGCACACACTCAAGCTGTCTTTTGCACACACTCAAGCCAGATTGTGAAAAGTCCTCTACAATACCCAATTTTAAGGACATGCTTCTCTTAACAATCCCTTGAGAACATGGTTCTTTTATTTAGGGTGCTAGCTAGGTTGAATCATTTATAATTTCCATAATTAGGGTACAAAATTATGAAACTTCGGTGGCTGAGTTTGTATAAAGGTTTTTCACCACAAAACCAAGCAATCTCAATTCCGTCAACAAACTTTCATGCTAAGCTCAAAATTGCAGATTACTTCTCTAAAACGGGATGATAGTTCGTTCAAAAACATCATCGCAATCGTTAAAAGTTACTCAAAATCAAGCTATTAGTTGGGTGAATCATCCAAACAGTAGGTGCTCGACAGGGTTCCAACCCAAAATTCTAAATATTAGTATGTGTATATTGAATCAGGGTTCCATAGGGAGCTAAAAAGTTAAGCAAGTACACACCATGAGATTAAATCTCATCACTTGATAGGGGCTTTAACAAGCCAACAAAGAGAACAAAGTCCCATGATAATGCATAACTTAGTGCGAATACTATCAACAAGAAGGAATAAACAAGAGGCTCACAAAAGCAACTACAAACCTTTAAAACTAACCAGGAAGTTCATTGTGATCACAAGGCAACAAGGTGCCATCATTATCTAGGGTGAGTATCAAGTAGGTGTTTACATCAAGTACCATAAAGATATCGTGATGTGTTTTCCATGAGGCTACAAAGCTAAGTTTAACCTAACCCAAACAAGATGCAAGCTTAGCAAAATATGACTTCTTTGCTCCAATAGGCATTCATATCATGATATTGCCTATCTCATACTAAAATTTAAACCATAAGCATGGTTCAACAAGATGGCTAGATGACCACCAAAGCTTGGTCTAATTATGGAATCACCTTCCAACATGTCTTTAATTATCCTAATGCTCAAAAGGGTAATATAATTTTATTAATCTTTTAGAAGAGTGCCTCAGTCATAAGGTAAAAGATTGGTACTATCCCTATTGATACAAAAGCAACATGCCCACAAGAAGCGCTATAGCATTAGGTTATACCCAATCTAACTTTCAAATTATGCACTATTGATGAGAACAACCCCAAATGGGTGGATCTATAGTCTCGAATTATAAAAAGCTACTAGGCCTCGACCAAGAAATCACACTTTAGTGAGAATAGGTCCTTAGTTGTGATCCCTGACACAACCGTCCAACTGGATCACTTTAAGTACATGACAACTCAACAATTCTTTCTTTTATTAAGCTAAGGGGTTGATCACATCACCATTCATATAATCACTATTTTGGTCTTTTGCCTCGAGTTGGCACTACCCAAGTAGTCTAGGTTAATCTCACATTTGAAGATTTCATCTTCAATAAACTTATTGCAAGGGCAAACAAATACATCAAGAGGGACTCTAAGAGTAATAAATAAAATAACTATAATCACTAGAGGGTAGTCTCGTTAACCTAAAACTCTATCCCTACCAACAAATGTAATGTGTTCATGCCAAAATCACTAGTGATGGTGAGGTCATTTTTTGTGATCGAGAATCTCATCAAGTGTTTTTTGACTAAGTTGTGCCTCCCCTGAAACTACATATAGGCACCAATGAAACGACCTTAGGCGCCTTTGCCAAGCCAAGGTTTTCGATATTCATATCAAACAAAACATCATCGAAAATGGCCCATGCCAAGGATTCCAAAGGCTAATAAGTACTTCTTGACTATTAATATGTCGAGGACTAGGTTAGCCAAGACAAAAATCAATGAATACTAGGCAACAAGAAGATCACAACACAATACAACATTTGAGGGTTTGACCAAAAGGGGTCATGGATGATGGTGGTGACCTTGTTCAACATTACTTTTTAACTCATAAACCTCGAGTCACCTCTTAGCTATTTTCTTAAGACGCTAAGGTGATATAGCTCATTAGCCGAATAATTAAGAGGATGGGCTTAATTTTGAGGCTATACCATAGTTTAATATAAAATCAAAAGGCATTAAAATTCTAATTTTCAGTTCACATTGCACTATTTACAATGCCACTTAAATCATTTTAAACACATGGCTATAGTGTTATATAATCGTCTCAGCCAATTTAAATAAATAATAAGCTTAATTAATGGATTTCTTAAATCACCAATGAAAACAAAAGCTTCTTCATTAAAATAATAAATTAAATGCATATTTAAAAATTAAAACAAACCACTTAAGAACACTCAAGTGAGTAAGTGATTAAAACACAACCATTGGATGCATTCAATTTAAGCCCTTCATTCCTTGAAACCCTAATTTTGCCTTAAATTCCTTATGGATTTTTATAAAAGAGCTCCAATAGCATCATTTGCTCATTTTGCATTGCAAGTTAAGGGTTTCTTTTTTGTTTGAAGATGGAAGAGAATGGAGGAGGGTGAACCTATGCCCTGCTCCTCTTTCATTCACCTTTCCTCTCAGAGCCTTTCCTATTTCTTTGAATGCTAGGATTTCAGGTTTCATTATTTCTCTCTCTTATTGTATCCTTTTGCAGGTTGAATTTTGATGTTCACTGTTAATCTTCTAGTTTGAAGATGGAAGAGGGTGGAGAGCAATCCTATGTTCTTCCTCCTTCCTTATGGCTTCCATTTCTTATCCCTTTATTCAAACTCGAAATCTGGATTGTATTCAACACACACACACACACACACACACATATTTGTTTGTTTTGGCTGTGGGGCGGTGGCTGAGCCATACAAGCTTGCGCCTATGGTTGAGGAGGTGTCGAAGCCCTTGTATTAATCTACAGTGGCTAGATAGGGCCGAGCCCTTTATACATGTCAATGGCAGCTGGGAGTGACATCCTGACCATGGCAGTCCTAGTAGGAGGTTGGGGTGGCACTGCTTCCTCACATCCTTAGTTTATATATGTGGAGCGGCTACCCCCAACCCTCGTTTGTTATAAATTAGAGAAAGAGTGTATTCAAAGTGTGTTGATGAGAGGGGTAATACATTTAATGGATCGATGGCAGGTCTCTCTTCTTAAATTAATGCCAGGGTAGCCTACTTTGTTGCTAAAAATGTTCACAATTTACAGCCATTTACCTTTTTTTATTGATCCATCTACTCTGACTTCCACTACTAAGACTTCCCCCTTCATTCATATATATATTAGCTACTTTTAGAATATAGTTTTTGGCATCATATTTCTACGTCTATATCATTCTGGCAGTCAACCACAAGAGCAACATGCATGACAAATATTTAGATAAGAGATTTAAATATTCTGTAGTTTTGGAAAGTCGGAAACTAATTTGTATGCCATTTAAAACCAGCAATAAATCATAGTATTTTGAAAAATCATATTAAACTGAATAGGCTTGCATTAATATTTACTATTTTATCAGAGTGCTTGTGCATGCATTACTTTTCGATGAACACACCTTGACTTAAGACTGCTAATTTTGTGAGATTTTAACCCATGTTTATTAAAGTCAACTCTCAGATGACCAATTGCTTGGGTATTATTTTCTATGTAAATTTGAGCCAATTGAACATTTTGGGTCACTTAAAAAAAAATAATAGAATTTCTTTGTTTCTTTCTTCTTATAAAGTACCTGACTGGATTCTAGGGGCAATCTGGTAACCAGTTGTTGCAAGAAGACCATGCAATCTGTGGCAGATTTCATACTAATTTTAGATTTTTATGATGTTAGTATAATTGTGGGCCACCATTTATGGTGAAGTGAACCTTCTGCTTGAAAAACTGACACTAATTTTTAAAAAAAGATGATTGAGGAATTTGTAAATCAGTTCCCTTTGGAACCGGTTCACTCAACTGCAAATATACACCAAATTCAAGCATTTCTTTGGTCTCTATCTATGACAAACGAGGATTTCATGATTCATGATAAAATATAGCCAAGCATAACAAGTTTGATGGCCAAAATATCGATTAATGGAACTAGTGATCCATATCATGTAAAACAACGAACTATGCCTAGGTATTGTTACTCATGAAGAAGACCAACAAAATATTGTTCATTTCAGTGCACTTAAATAAAGTTGTTGGCTTGTTTTTGCACGATCAATAACTATTGTGGAAATATTCTAGATGAAGCTTGCACCAACAGTTTTGGAATTTCATGTAGAAGCTAAGGTAATGTAGACACTTTAGGAAACTCCAACACAGGGACTCAATCCTTGAAACATCACCCAGAGCTTCCAATATTGCGACTCGGGCTCTGATACCACAATGTGTGAGGCACCCATTAACACCCTGCCCTAAATGGGCTAAAATAGAGTAGTTATTTATTTATTTAAAGTATTTCACATGCATGTACTAATCTAGGGACAATTTAGAACAAAATAGAAGGATCCCAATGTCTATACATTTTAAGATGCTTAATACATTCTTATGCTTAAGCTAGAGGCCAATCGCCATAAAATTTATTTAACGTATCAAGGCATTCATAACAAGAAAAAAAATTAATGCCCAATTATTCAATTGTAGTTTTAAATCGGAGAAATGTAGAGACCCAGTCTTTGTTCAAATTAATAATCATTACATTTAAAATGTACTATTATTTTTTTGTAACATTTCAAAGGGAAAACTATATGTTTACAATACAATCAAATAATTTCTATTTCAATACTTAAACATAACAATATAGAGTTATTTCTTTTGCAACATGTACAACAACACATAAAAATCTTATTTTCCAATATTTTGAGCACATGTAAATATGAATCCTTTGCTATATATATGCAACCCAATATATAGAAAAGAGAGTGTTCATCTCCCGACTATGACGTCATTAGGTATACATAGCCCTTATCAACCTCCGAGGCCAAGGGGTTTTTGTAATGACCCAAAACTCAAGAAAAATTGTAGGCATAATAACTTAAATGTAGGCATCAACTACACAATATGCAACTAAGCACAAATCCAAAGGGGGGATCTAATCACTTGTGGAAAAGGGTAAGTAGGTGGAAGGGTACCAATGTGAGATTTCACTTCTGCATAGCTATAACAACATAATTTGCAGGCATTTGACTTCTGCAATGATGAATCCTTAGGGGAAGCTAGCAACAACCTACTCATGTCACAAGCTCCATTTAAGCCCCTTCCATCACCACCCCTAATTACAAACCTATAAAAAGGATCAATACACAACAATACCCAATTTTTACACAAAAGTTTTCAGGACTACAAAACCCAATTTCTATGCACATTCACAACACAAAAACACTCAATTTTTGCACATGTTTTCAACACAAGAATACTCAAATTTTGCACATTATTTCAACACAAGAACACTCAATTTTTGCACATTATTTTGACACAGTAACACTCAATTTTTGCACACTTTTTCCATAGGATAACAAGTACATATTCTACTTGAAAACACTCTTGCAAAGTCTTCTCATTTCTTATATTTTGCATGTAAATATTAAATTCTCTTTATGTTCTTTCTCTTTTGTTGTAGCTAGTATGAATGAATGAGGAGAGAGATGAAATAGAAGACTACATCTCAGAAGGGGAGAACGTTGCGACATCATACAACCATGCATGGAGTGACATGTGTTCTTTCTAAGCCATACACTTCCATCATTTTCCAAGTAGCCTAGAAGGACGCCATTTTGGTGTAGAGGGCTTCTTAGAAAGTCCCAATGACATATATCAAGGTTGGTCACTTGGACAACTAAAAACGTAATTTTGGAAGATTTTACACTTTTTCAAAAACAGATATTCAAGACCATTCGGGCTCCAAGATATTTAAGATGGGTTTAATTCACACATGAGTTAGATAAATGTTAGGAATATTCTAAAAGACATCATATAGCCTACTAATGGTTTGACAAATCTTATAGAAATGTTTCACAAGGCACTATGTGGTCTTCACAATATGACTTAGGTAAGTTAACATCTGCACTAGGCATGTGACCTATATGTCACACCTAGGATTATGAGTGGGTCATCGGGTCATGGTTAATCCCCCTTGTCCTCTTTTCTGCCATTGAACACCTATCCCCTGCACACTTATTGCACGGGTTAAAACATTCTTACGATGATACAATATCAAATAATAAATGATGGAAATCAATTCTTTCACAATATAGTTATACTAATTCGTGAGTTTGACCATGATCACATAATTTAAGATATATGCATCACATTTTGTGTTTATAATTACAATATGCAATCACAAATCCTAGGAGGAGGAACCCGTATTCAGGTGGGTGTGTTGGTTCTCCTAGAAGCCGGAGGAGAGCATGTGGTCAAGGATCCATTGCTGACTTTTTCCATGTATTCTTAAAAGCAATATCTATATTGTCTATATTTCAGAGTTGAGGATATGACCAACTTTGGCTAGTGGGTCGCATGCCGACTCCCCTTTGTTAAAGTAGCAAACGGAGCAAATAATGAATGGAGCAAATAGAAAATAGAGCAAATGGAAAATGAAGCGAAAGGTTGCATGCTGGTTTCTCTTACTGTGATTTATTTGTGATGTCTTAGAATTGTGGTTGGATATTGCAACCTAGAATATGGAATGGGATGCGTGTACCTTGGATCATGTGTCTGTGGTGGGATTCATTGCTTGGTATGACCACATTGTAGATGAATTGATTTTCATTCTTTATTATATTGTTTTTTAATCTTGTGTGAAAGTTTCAACGGGTGTAATAAGTGTATAGGTGACAAGTGTTCAAAGAAAAAAAGACATGGTGGATTGACTGTGGAATCAATGACCCATTTCTATCCTAGACATGACATAATGGAACTTGTGCCTAGCATAGATGTTGCCTTTACCTAAGTCGTGTGTGTGTAGACTACATAGTACCTTGTGATATATTTTCATGTGAATTATCAACCATAGGTTAGTAGAGTACCTAATGTCTTTATTGAACATTTCTAACACCCTTGTAATCCATATGTGAATTGAACTCATTCCAAAGAACTTAGAACTTGAATGCTCTTGGAAGTGAATTTTTGGAAAAATGCTAAATCTTCCAAAATTATAATTTTAGTAGCCCAAATGACCAGTTTTGCTGTGTGCCAGAGGCTTTTTCGGACGCCCTCCACTCAAAAAGGGGCTTTATAGGTTGCTTGGAAAGAGATAGAGTTGCATGGTTTGGTAGACAGATCCCTCTATGGATGGCTATAAAAGGCAACAATCCATTCTTATTTTGAGTTGTAATTGTAGACATTCTATTTTCATCACTATCGTGTCGAAATTGCAAACAAAATGATTTTTAGCAATAATGCACAAGTCAGGTCAGAAATCACGGAAACATCCAAATTTGTTCGCACATGTTATGTGCATATTCTGAAATGTATTGGGTTATTTTTGACTAGGCCAAGTCACTGTATTTAGTCGTTAGTCATACTTAATTCATCTCAAGTCAAATTGAGACTTTACAAGTGACATTTTGGACTAATTAGGTGGAACCCTTATTCGACTTTCAAAAATCACATCACTTTGTATGAAGTTAATTAATCTTTATTAATTAATCTAATCTTTCTTTAATGATAAATTCTATAGTTTTTTTGAATATCTTATTTTCTAATTCATTAGATTGAATCATTCCTCCATTTTCATGGCAAGTGGCTGATGGCAAGTTGATCCAGAAGTCAAGCTTTTGCAAAATATCAACAAATATCAACATAAATACAAATATCATGAATGCAACCTATGCTTCATTAGTGCAAACTCCATCCCAAATATTAATTGTATTTGTTATCCAAATTTGATTGAGAATCATCCGCACATCTTGATCATTATTTGACGGTTGAAATTAGGTTGAGAAATATATAAATACAAGGGCCATTTGCCTTTATAGACATGACTAATTAGTGCGTCGAAGTTCGGCTAAATTTAAAGGCCATCATTCTATTGAAGCATCACAATTTGTTCTAATTGATTCAACAATCATGAATAATGTAAGGGGAGATGTCAGACTAACTTCATGACATTGACAAAGATCTTGAGCTCTATATCCAACCCAAACATGTATGTATAATGGCTAGAAGCAGATATTTATGAAGGTAATCATTTTGATGTGTCTTTTGTTTGTTCATTAATTATAGATCTTGCCCAATCCGAGGATATACGCTTAGGAAGTTACGTTTCATATTGTTTCATGTTTGTTTGCATTCTAACAAGAAACTAACCTTCTCTGCAATCGTATAATCACATATGACACGCCTAGTGGGACATATGTAAACACACGAGTACGAGGCAGTTAGTTTTGTCGTTAGTATGAAATCAAAATTGAATACATAAAAAACTAAAACCCAAGTGTATGTTTTTGGATTGGGCAAGGACAAGGAAGAGCTAAACAATGCATAAAGAAGACAAAATAACACAATTTTACTTTCCTCTTTGGATGCCTCTAGCTTGCTGGCATACAAGTTTGTTTAGCCCAGATGTAGAGCTTGGAGTATTTGTCAATGTCGTGGTGTTGTTCCTACGGTACTTTCCCTTATGTTATGCATGTTTTGATGAAGAGTGGAAGATATAGATGAAGCTTTTGTAAGATTTTGGCAGAGCAAGTTTGTACAAAAATACTTGTCTATAATGGCACATTAGCCTTGTATTTATAGACTTTTCAAACTGATTTTCGCTGTTAGATGACAATTAAGATGCGTGGTTGAGGTTCATTCCAATTTCAGGAGTTAATGCCATTAATATTTGAGGTTGAATTTGAATTAATTGAAACATGGGTTCAATTTATGATAGTTATGGGCATTAATGTTGATATTTGCAAGGTTTGACATTTGGGTATTTTTGATTAAAATTAATCAACCACTTGCCAAGTGATATTATAATTGAACTTGATTTATTTGAATATGGATTTTTTCAAAAGCTATATATTTTTTGCTTAATGATAGATTAGTCATTTGATTTTATTTAATTAGCTAATCAATCATAGATTGATTTTGTGTGATTCTTGCAAAGTTGAAAATCAAATGACTGTTCCACCTAATTGCTTCAGAATGTCACTTATAAAACAAAAATTTGATTTGGGAGAAATTAAGTGTGGCTAACAATTGGATATAGCGTATTGCCCCAATCAGGGATGCCTCAATGCGTTTTAGAATATGTACGGCAAGTGTTCAGGAAATTTATGTGTTCCAGTGATTTTTGACTTGATTTATGCGTTGTTGAAAAAGTCGTTCTAATTGTAAAATTGACACGAATGTTATGAAAGTGGAGTGTCTATAATAATCTTCTATTGCATCTTGTTTCTCATTCATTCATGTTGGTTGAACTTGGAGGGAAGGGAAATAGTAAACATAAGATTGCAACAACCAAAGAATAACAAGAGGTGGAACCTTGCAGGTGTGTTTTCAAGTAAGATTTGTACCTTGTTATCTTGTGAGAAAAGTGCAGAAATTTGGGTGTTACTGTGCGGAAATTCTTGTTAGCCTAGGTTTTTACTTAAGGGTGTTGGAAATAGCATAAGTGGAGCTTGGGATTTGAATAGTGTTGTTCTTAGTTCCCCTAAGGTTCTGTATTGCAGAAGTTAATTTTTTGCAAATGGTTAATTCTTGTATGCAGAAGTTAAATCTTGCAAATTACATTCTTATCCTCTTCTTCCCCTTTATTCCAAGTACTTAGATTACCTATTAGATTTGTGCTTGGTTGCTTGCTATGTGATTTTGTTGACTAAATCTTGATTCATTATGCCTGCAACCAGTAATCCTTAAATCTATGTTTTGGGGTCATTGGGAAACACCTTGAGCTTGGGAGTTGATGAGGGTCATGAAAACCTGATGGCATCACATGGTTGGGAGGTGAACATTAATTTTTTTTCCCCTATGAGTTGCAAACTAGTACAAGAGTAGAGTTAAGAAGTCGTGGACAAAAATATTTTAATGTGTTACTGTGAATGTTACAAATGAAAGAATTATTACACCGATAGGTGTTCCCTACAGTGGCATTCGGGAGTGGGGTGAGAAGGTGTAATGGCGTGAGTGGGTTGACAATTAATTATTTGAAAGCCGACATTATTAAATAAATTATAAAATAATTTAACATAAGGAAGTGTGAAAGAGGGTAATTAATAATTAATTAAACGCTGATTTTAAAAACACAAAATAATTATAAAATATATGATAAATGAATTTTATTTGCAATTGTTGTAATTTAATTTACTTTAAAATGAAATAATTTATTTATCTATTTACCATGCTGAAATATATGATAAGAATATATAATAAATGAATTATATTTGTTATTGTGGTAATTACATTGATAGGGTTGGCAATTAATTATTTGAAAGCTGACATTATAAAATAAATTATAAAATATTTTTTATAATTTAACATGGGGAGGTGTGAAAGAGGGTAATTAATAATTAATTAAAAACTATGTGGTAATTCTATTTACTTTAAAATGAAAGAATTTATTTATCTATTTACCATGCTATAATAGATGAATTATATTTATTATTGTGGTAATTTTATTTATTTTAAAATAAAAGATTATTTTAAATTTACCATGTTGAAATATATGATATGGTAATTTTATTTATTTTAAAATAAAAGAATTTATTTACTTATTTATTTTATAATTGTTAATGTGGTATTTTTTTACTTTAAAATAAAAGTATTTATTTATCTATTTACCGTGATAA
Source organism: Torreya grandis (assembly GCA_037957365.1). NCBI lineage: Eukaryota > Viridiplantae > Streptophyta > Pinopsida > Cupressales > Taxaceae > Torreya > Torreya grandis. Next base: position 1,091,847 of record JARHVA010003620.1, on the reverse strand, counting down.
AGTGAATTATATTTGTTATTGTGATAATTTTATTTACTTTAAAATAAAAAAGGTTATTTATTTATTATATTGTTATTGTGATAATTTTATTACTTTAAAATATTTTAAAAGAATTTATTTATTTATTTTATATTTGTTATCGTGTTAATTTTATTTACTTTAAAATAAAAAATTATTTATTTATTTACTTTTAAAAAATATATATATATTTATTATTGTGGTAATTTTATTTAATATCTAAGAAAATGAAATGCTTGATTTCTTGGATATTAACAACTAAGAATTTTTTCGCACCTTTTCATATATTAATTTATGTCAATCTCTTCATTCAAGAGATGATATTATCCCTTTAATTTTTAAAAGGACAAATATTTGACATTAAAAATGATACAATAGAATATAACTAGCATACATATCTTAGATAAATTTATGTAAAATACACCGATAGATATCATTCTCGAGACACTTATATCGCATTTAATTGTGAACGTCTCGAGAATGATATCGATCGGTGTATTTTACATAGATTTATCTAAGATATGTATGCTAGTGTATTGTTATGCTCAAGTATTGAAATAGAAATTATTTTATTATATTGTAAACATATTATTTTCTCTTTGAGATGTTAGAAGGAAGAATAGTACAATTTTAATGTGATGATTGTTAATATGAACATAGATTGAGTCTCTACTTGTTTTGATTTGAAATTGCAAGTAAATAATTGGGCATTGATTTTTCTTCTTGTTATGAATGACATAGTATGATTAAATGAATTTTATCATGAGATTGGGTCCTTTTATATTAATTATTTTATATATTAAGTACTCTGTTTTAGCCCATTTAGGGTAGGGCATTTTGGGGTGCATTACAGACCACAAATCTTAAGAATTTCTCATCTAATCCCCTTTTGAAAGAGTATTATTCCATATAATGAATCTAGCAACTCTTAGTTTCAAGGTTCTTATTTGTTTCACATTGAGATGAGTAGGACGTTCACTCTACGGCAAAACATAAGCAATATTAGAATACCACTCATCCATTGACCCAAGAAAAAGAGTCACAAGGAGTTCATCATCCACCTTTTCCTCCTTTTTGGATTGTTTTCAGCAATCATTTAGCATAGACCAATACCTCGAACTCACATGATTGGTTTGATATTTAAGTCACTGCTGCACTATGGTGATCCATCCTCCTCTTTTAGAACTCAACTCTTGTTGAGTCAAAATTGACTTCACAACGGTATTTGGGATGATTGGAATTGTATGAGAGTTTAGAATATAAACCCTGAATTGTTTGACTACATTTACCACAACATAAGTGTGTTTTTCAAAAGGAAAATATTTTAGCTCTTGATCCTTTAACCTACAACTCATAAAGGCAATGGGTGATTCTATCTCTTCATCATTGTTCTATACTAATATTGTTGAAAGAGTATGTTATGATGCATTGCTGAATATGATAAAATATTTCTTGAAGTCTAGGCAGACTAAGACTAGTGCCTTTGTGATTGCTTCTTTAGTCTCACCAAAAACCCTCTTACCATCAGAGTTCCATATAAAATAAGCCTTCCCATCATTTGAGCAATTTATTTATTCAGTTCAACACAATCTGGAATGAACCTTCGAAAGTGACCTTACCAAAGAATGAATGGACCCCTAGTCTTGCTGGTTGGCAAGGATAGCTATTGAATTGCATTTAAAATCAATCTTTGTTCCCTCCTTGGAGACAACATGACCCAAAAGTTTACCCTCTGTCACAGTGAAGATAGACTTCTTGCGATTTAAAGAAATATTGTGCGATCTACATGTGTCAAATACAATCCTTAAATGATTGAAGTGATCAAATCTTTCTTGGAGAAAACCGTGAGATCATCAAGGTATACCATGATGATTTTGTTCTTCATATCTCCAAATGTGAGATCCATTGCCCAATGAAAAGTAGCACTGGGATTGATCCAAGCAAAAAGAATTCTTTGATATACATACATACTCCATGGAGTAGTAAAAGCATTTTCTATTGATCTTCTTGAGATGCTTCTATCTGAGTGTAAATAGAAAAGCCATCCATCATGGATATCGTTTCTGAACTTGTCACATCTTACAAAATTTGATCCATCTTTGAATGAAGATTGATTCAAATTGTGGAAATCTAGGCAAGTTTGGTTTTCTTCATTCATCTTCCTTATAGGCTTAATATTCACTATCCACGTTCGCTGAGGAATGGGAAAAATGATTCTTGCATTCAACATCTTTTGAATTTTTTCATATATAGTCCTCACAATTTTAGGATTGTAATGTCTTTGCTTCTGTTTATAGGGTTTGGTGTCACACTTCAGTGGAATGGTGTGGTGCATTTCTTTTGGCTTGAAAGATTTTAGGTCATCATTTGACCAATCAAAGACTTCTTTGTATTAATTGAACAAGGATTCATACCTTCTATGTTCTTCAGGAGAGCAACACTTGCAAAGATTGACAAATGTTAGTTGTTTAGGGGTTTTTATGTTCAATTTTTCATATTTTGGGGACCCTTGAAATTCTACCTGGATCTTTTCCTTGATAAATCTATCATGGTCATCGAGCAAGATTTTCAGAGATAAGTCCCTATAATTTCCCCTTGTGCTAAATCAATTCTTTGTTGTTGTTTTTGGGATCAACTTCCACATCATGTCTTAAAAACATAGTTACAATAGGTTGAATTGTTACCTTTAAAATATAAATCCCTGAAATTGTCCTACTTTTCTAAAACTGAATAATCTTTGATCATTTTAAAAAAAGTTAGTTTTTGGAATTATCATGAACACTTGGTCGATATACCAATTCAATAGTGTACTTATCTTTTCCCAATTTTGGGTGAGGAATTAACAAAGAAGTGGATGCTGCTAAAGCATCGACTTTGTGATTTTTTTCCCTTGGCACGATAAAGAGGCATCAAAGGCTTCAATGCAGTCCCATACCTTGTAGTAGTGTTTTAACTTGTCATTCCTAGCCTGGAACTGATCCATGACTTGTTTCACTACCAATTTTGCATCCTTTGAACTTTCAAGATCTTAATTCCCATGTCTTGAGTGGCTTGCAACCCAAAAAAAGTGTTTCGTGCTCCATAGTATAATTTGTCCATTTGAATTACAACTTGCAAAAAAAAAAGCGAGTAATTTTTCTTGAGGAGATATGAACACCACTCCAGTTCCAGAGCATGCAATTGAGTAGCTTCCATCAAATCGCAATGTCCATAATTCTTTTTTGTCTTCACTTTCTTGTGCACCTTAATCATCACCAACCATCAGCATAAGTCCTAGGAATCGTTTCTTTATAGAGTTTCAGCATGAGGATTGTTTGAATTTTGAATTGTGTATCTAACTTTAGGTTCAAGTTCTAATAAAATCTTAGCTCCCTTAATTGTGTAATGTCCCCAATTTTGGATAAATCAACAAAATAAGGGTTTTCCAACAAACCCTATCAAATCTGAAATTAATTTGAAAATTCTGAATATAAATTTGTTGCTGTAAATATGCCTCAAAATTGAAAATAAAGATTCCAAACCACTGTGAAAATTAACAAATAAATACCTTATGATCTTGAGTCCCCAATGGCTCTCATCAACAAGAAGGAAGAAAATGAAAAAGGAAGGTCTCAACCTCCAAACCCAAGCACCACCCAAGTTGAACTTTGATGCCCATTTCCACACACCAACCCTGCTCAAACCCTTGTCAATTGCAGAGAATTTTATAAAATGCAGCATCCAAAACAACATTAGTTGATCACTGAATAAAGCTCTCAATAAGTCAAAATCCAAGCCATACCAAGTCGCCAAAATTCAAAATATTATAGCATTAATTAAATAAAAAATCAGACTTTGTTTCACCTTCAAATCAATGTTAAAGCACCCTACAAACCCTACAAACATTCCCCAAAATAAATCGCCCAAGTGCATAATTATTTACAATAAATTCAGAATTTACAATCTTTAATTTGGTCACCAAATGACCTCCAACAAATGTGACAAATATCAAAAAATTATAATAATAATTATTATAAATTCGGGCATCAATTTAACCCCTCAAAGGCCTCAAATGATCTTCCAATTCCAGTCGCTCTATCTGGAATAAATGAGTAAAAATTCACAAACTTTAAAAGAGGGTTTCTCCCTTGTAGCACAACTCACAAAGGAGGTCTCCAACCTTAGGAACCACTCCAAGACCTAATAGTTTGTAAATAGCTTCCAAAAACTAACCACATTTCCAATCACGAATGATGAAACACAAATTGCAGTTCTTGATATAGAGCTACTCACAATGAAGATGAAGGGTTTCATCCTCACACCTCAATACACCTTGAGGGTCTCCGTCTTCAAAATGCTATGACTAAGCTTGACATACTTGAGCAAATATTCAATATCATAAAAATGCCTAACCTTCAAATGGAACTTTCACTTTTCTTTTATAGCCAATGCCCTAAAAAGAGTGCCTAAATTAAGAAGGAAAGACTCTTTTTCAAATAATAAAAGGGCATCGTTATAATTCCCTTTTTAGACCATGGGTGCCCATGACCTTCCAAAAAAGATTCAACTTAAGTGAAATTAGGATATCAATGTACTTTTTATAACTCAAGTGCAAATTAGAATTCATAACGTACATTTTTTATTAATTGCTCTTCAAGTGGGCCCCCAATGTTCCCACTTCTTTTTCCTTAGCCTTTTGGGAACAACTTAAGGCTAAGGATTCCAAGTGTGCTTATGTCAAAAATGGAGACATGACAGTCCTATATACCCAAAATTGCTTGTTTTCAAGCAATTGCAAGAGCCACGGGGCTGTCCCAACATTCTTCACAATGCAAACCCCACCTGTTATTGCTTTCTACAAAGAGCTTTAAATTGAAATCTCACCTTGTTGTACTTGTATTTTAGGGGCTGCCCCCAAGCACCGAAAGTGTCATCACAACCTTTCAAAGGTTTCTCATATCCCCATGATGCCAATCCATGCAAAACTAAGTTGCATTTGAGGAAGTCCTCACATATACCTCTAATAGACACCAAAATGCCTTAAAAAAATGCTCGATGGCCAATAGTTGCCAAAATAAATACAACTAAAAGGTGACACCTTGCTTCCCCATACATAAGGATCATTCTGAATTCTCTTTGTTGTATGCATACTATCTTGACAAAACATTCAACAGCTTCTTGCGATTTTCTCTATGCGATGGTAAACTCCTCCAAACTTGCAAAAAAAGAACAATGGACCTTTATAGAAACATACCTTGGAAGGTGGTGTTGTAGAGATAAAAACAATCTTGTATGGGCTTACTTATGTGTGCCACATGTTCTCCCATTAGCTCTCCTTCAAGGAAATATGGAACACAATGTGAATCTACCCAAAGCTCCATTTCATCAATGAAAGAGTGTTGTATCTTACTTGTGTTCTCCCACCTTATGTTATGCAAGAAGTGTTCCCAATCATATACATTTTCAGAATTGGCTAAGCGTTGTGGTATGGCAAAAAATCAGATTTCTCACCCTCATGATGTGACTATACCTGCATCCATAACTCAAAATTTTCTGAGAAACAAAATTTTGACTTAGTTTGTGCACTTCTCTCTTCAATTCTAGATTGTAATATGCTCCAAATTCCAATTTTTTTGACTTCAATAGGGGGCTGGAATTGTCTTTCTAACTTAGAAATTTCTAAGTAAAAAAAACCAAACATTGCATATGTATTTTAAAAATTTATTTCTGGTTGTAGCATTTTAAAAAAATTGAGTTTTGTGAAGGTTGAAGGTGGTGTATGTAGTGAGTTAAACTCGGAATTTTCTGAGTGATTTTGGAACCAAAAATTCTTGAACAATCTACCTTTCTCCCTGCCATCCATCACTTGAACTCTTACCCAATCCAAGAGGGGGTGAAGCCCTCGTCCCTACATCCAAAATAAATGGTACACCTTGGCATAGGGTGTTGCCATAGCAAATTAAGGGCTACTTTTGCAAATCAAGTATTCTATCCACTTCTCTTATCCATGTACCATAAAAGTCAAGAATTATTCATACTCACCAATCGGATAGAAAACCAAATTTTTCTTGAAACCATTGGCTATCTATGATCGAAATTTGCAGCCTTTTGTTTATTCTTTCCTCTTCTCTCAAACTTGTAGAGATGTCCTACCATGCTATTTGATGAAGGTGGGGGTGGTCATTGATCACTTAGACCATGTAGAATAATCTCCTTACCTTCAACCTTGAATATTAATTCCATAGTTCGATAGTTTTGTGTATACTCACCAAGAAAATATAACCATTGTATGTCAAGCACCACATTGGTTTCCTCAATTCTTACTACATAGAATTCATCTTCTACTATATATCTCTCCAAAGCTAGATTCAATTTTGGAACCTTCGTAGTTCAAGGGATGGTGAACCCATCCACCACAGTGATTCTAAACCCTTTGAACTCCATAGGTTGTAGGCCACGTGATGCACTAAGTCCTCTATCAATGAAGTTGTTGGTTGCCTCACTATCAATGAGTATAGTGATTGGTTTACATTTCCATGATCCCTTCACTCTAAAAGGATAGTATCTAGGATCTTTTGAAAGAGATGTCAATGTGCCACTCAACCTCTCTCCTTTTATCTCCAAAGCCCCTTCATAGGTGGCTACCCCCAATTCTTTTTCCTCATTGAAAAATACCTTAATGTAATGTACCTGTCCCTTGCCACGGCAATAATGCTCCTTCTCCCAAGAGTTCTTACAAATGAAACAAAAACTCTTCTTCTTTAATTCATTTTTCACCTTATAACTACTACTTGGTAGCTTTTTTTCTGTCTCAAACTCAGTTGTTTTGGTCTAATCAATGGCCTCTCATGGGTGAATCTCAGAGGCATTGTAAGTTGCCCCTTGGTTGTCCCAAACCATCACCTCTATGCTACTCTGTAAGTGGTAAAGAGAACTTTTGGCTGCCCCAAAGGTAGAAATCTGCCCTTAAGAGTAGAAGACTTCAAATCGTAGGCCTTTTGGATGGCTTCTTTCAATGGTGGTGGGTTAAATGTCTTGACTAACCCTCGCAAAGGTTCGACTAAGCCCTCTATGAACAAAACCATCAACTTCCTATCTGAAATGTCGATCACCATGATCGGAAACTGTTGAAACTCATCAACATACTCATCTACTAAGGCTTTTTGCCTCAATTGAGTCAAATTGTGAAAATGGAGTTATGGATCTGCCATCTCAAATCTCTCTAAGAGTTTCTTACTAAACTCCCCATAGATATGTATGTGCTGATGCCCTTGTGTGATCAATCCATGATACCACCACTCTGAGTTTGCTTCCTCCAAATGCAAAGTGGCAAACTGAATTGCCTCCTTTGCTATGTGTCGTAGTGTAGAGAAAATATCTATTTTCTGAATCCATGCCCTCGTCGAGCTTCTCAATGATCTGTCAAAAGTGGAAAGAGATACTTTCTTCAATGCATGTTGGAAATATCCCTAGCTTCCCCTGTGTCTGATCGATATTGAGCTCATTACTTCATTGTTTTTAAGCTGAATTCTCAAAAGACTTCATAGCATCCCTTACTGCAACAGATGTAGCAGAATACTTCAATTCTTTCCAACTCAAGTGAGTTAGGCAAACCCTTTTTTTGGTAAGGACTTCTCTCTATAAATGAATGTAGGCTAGGTGGGCCTACGTGTAGGTGCTACATTCTTTAAGGGGATGTATGTGTCAGGATGGTTTCCTGAGTTACTGCTATCTCCATTGAGGGGCTTAAAGCCACTCATCTCACTCATAGTATGGACAAATCCTTAAATCACTGTTGTTATCCTCTCTTGTGAATGTGAATACCTCAAAGCTCTCTCTGTTTTTCTATCAATTTTTTCTTTCTTTCTCTATCTCCAAAAGATCAATGTCACCTCTCAACTATTCCTGTTTTTCCTGTTGGTTCACTGAATATTTTTTGTTCTTTACGTAATACCTTACTTCTTTGTCACCACTTATATAACAATCCTCTTATAATCCACACAATTAGTCAAGATATGGCTCTGATATCACTGCAATGTCTCCAATTTTGAACAAATCAAAAAATAAAGGTTTTCCATCGAACCCTATCAAATCTGAAATAAATTTGAAAAATTTGAATTTAAAATAACAAATCCTCATTGTTGTAAATGTATTTCAAAATTGAAATTGAAGACTCCAAACTATTGTGAAAATTAAAAAATAAATATCTTATGATCTTTAGTCATCAATGACTCTTATCATCATCAAGAAGGAAGACGCTGAAGAAGGAAGGTCTAAACCTTCAAATCCTAGCGTCCCCTAAACTGAACTTCGACGCCTTTTTCCACTTACAAACTTTGTTCAAACCCTTGTTAATTGCAAACAAAAATATATAAAATGTAGCATCCAAAACATCATTAGTTCATCACTAAATAAGACTTTTAATAAATAAAAATTCAAGCCATGCTAAGTCACTAAAATTTAGAATATTACAACATTAATTAAATCAGAATCAAATCTTGTTACATCCTCAAATCAATGCCAAATCCACTAAAATTAATTGTTAAAAATTCAAAAATAATTATATTATTTGTCCAATATTTACAGTCTAAAAGCACTCTACAAATCTACAAACATTTTCCAAAGTGAATCGTCCAAGTGCAAAATTAATTACAATAAAATTAGAATCTACAATATTTAATTTGGTCACTAAATGATCAACAAATGTGACAAATATCATAATAGTATATTAATAATTATTATTATAAATTCGGGTACTTATTTGGCCATTCAAAGACCTCAAATAATCTCCCAATTTCAGTCGCCCTAGCTAGCATAAATCAACAAAAATTCACAAATTTTAGGAGAGGGTTTTTCCTTTGTAGTGCAACTCATAAAGGGGGTCTTCAACCCTATGTGCCAAATCGCCACTCCTCCAAAATGCAATAATATGTAAATCGTTTTAAAAAACTAGCCACTTTTTCAATCACGAATGATAAGGCACAAATTGCAGTCTTTAATGTACAGCTATTTATAATGAAAATATGAAAGATTTTATTTTCACATCTCTATACACTTTGAGAGTTTCTATCATTAAAATGTTATGGCCAAGTTTGACAGACTTGAACAAAGATTCAATATCATAAAATTGCATAATATTCAAATAAAACTCTTTTTCGTTTTATAGTCAATGCCTCCAAAAAACATCCAAATTAAGAGGAAAAACCTATTTTTCAAAAATTAAAAGAGCATTCTTATAATTCTTTGTTTAAACCATGGGTGCTCATAACCTTAAAAAAGGGCCCCAACTTAAGTGAAATTATGATAACAAGGTACTTATCTATTATGTCCTTATTTTTGACATGAGCACACTTGGAATCTTTAGCTTTAAGTTGTTTTCAAAAGGCTAAGGGAAAAGAAGAAATGGGAATGTTGGGGTCCACTTGAAGAGCAATTAATGAAAAATGTACGTTATAAATTCTACTTTGTAGTTGAGTTATGAAAAGTACGTTATCTTAATGTCACTTAAGTTGGGGCCTTTTTGGAGGGTCATGGGCATCCATGGTCTAAAAAGGAAATTATAAAGATGCCTTTTTAATTTTTGAAAAAGTTTTTTCTCGTAATTTGGACGTTCTTTTTGGGCATTGGCTTTAAAAGGAAAGTGAAGGTTCCATTTGAAGGTTAGTCATTTTTGTGATATTTAATCTTTGATCAAGTATGTCAAGTTTGGTCATAGCATTTTGATGACCTCAAGGTGTATCGAGGTGTGAAGACGAAACTCTTCATATCTTTATTGTGAGTAGCTTTACATCAAATGCTGCAATTTGTGTTTCATCTTTCGTGATTGTAAATGTCGCTGATTTTTTGAAGTTATTTATAAATTATTGAGTTTTGAAAGAGTGACGATTTGGCTCACAGAGTTGAAGACCCCTTTTGTGGGTTGCACTACAAGAGAGAAACCCTCTCCTAGAGTTTGTGTATTTTTGTTGATTTATTCAGTTAAAACAATTGAAATTGAGAAATCATTTGAGGCCTTTGAGTGGCCAAATTGGGGCCCAAATTTATAATAATAATAATTATTATAATTTTTTGATATTTGTCACATTTGTTGGAAGTCATTTAGTGACCAAATTAAATATTGTAAACTCTGATTTTATTGTAATTAATTTTGCATTTGGACGATTCACTTTGAGAAATGTTTGTAAGTTTGTAAAGTGCTTTTAGGCTCTAAATATTGAACAAATAATAATATTGTTATTTTTAAAATTTTGACAATTAATTTCAGTGGATTTGACATTGATTTGAAGGTGAAACAAGGTCTAATTATTGATTTTATTAATGCTGTAATATTTTAAATTTTGACTACTTGGTATGGCTTGGATTTCAGCTTATTGGGAGCTTTATTTAGTGATGAACTAATACTATTTTGAATGTTGCATTTTATATAATTTTGTCTTCAATTAACAAGGGTTTGAACATGGTTGGTGTGTGGAAAATGACATCGAAGTTCATATTAAGTGGCACTAGGTTTTGGAGGTTAAGACCTTTTTTCAGCTTTTTCTTTTTTGGTGATGAGAGTCATTGACGGCTAAAGATCATAAGGTATTTATTTGTTAATTTGTACAGTGGTTTGGAGTCTTCAATTTCAATTTTGAGGTGCATTTACAACAATAAGGGTTTGTTGATTTATATTCATAATTTTTAAAATTATTTCAAATTTGATAGAGTTTGTTGAATTTTTTTTTATTTTTTTAATTTGTTCTAAATTATAGACATTATAGTGGCATCAGAGCCATATCTTGGCTAATTGTGGAGATTTTAAGAGGATTGTTATGAGTGGTGATAAAGAGGTAAAGTATTACTTAAGGAACAAAAAAAAAGGTTCAGAGAACCAACAGACAGAGCAGGGACATGGAAAGGGTGACATGGATCCTTTGGAGACAAAGAAGGGATAAAGAAACAAAAGAGAGAGCTTTGAGATATTTATAGTTATAAGAGAGGATGACATCAGTGATTGAGGAGTTCGTTCGTGCTATGAGTGAGATGAGAGGCTTTAAGCCTCTCAATGGAGATAGAGTAACTTAGTGAACTGCACTGACACACATACACCGTCTTGAAAAATGAAGCACCTACATGTAGGCCCACTTAGCGTACATTCATTTAGAGAGAGGAGCCCTTACCAGAGAGGGTTTCCATAACTCACTTGATGAGTTGGAGAGAGAGATGGAGTATTCTATTGCATCTGCTGCAGTAATGGGTGCTATGAGTTTTTCTGAGTATTCAGCGTGGAAATGGAGGAGTGAGCCCAGTGTCGGTCAGAAACACATGGGAGGCCAAAGAGATATCCAACATGCATTGGAAAAAATATCTGTTTTCACTTTTGATGGATCATCGAGGAGTTCGACGAAGGCATGGATTCAGAAGGTAGATGTTTTTTTATATTACGACCCATGGCAAATGAGACAATTCAGTTTGCCAATTTGCATTTGGAGGGAGCACCACAAGAGTGCTGGTATCATGGATTGATCATACAAAGGCATCAACACATACACACCTATGGATAGTTCAGTAGGAGATTCTTAGAGAGGTTTGAGAGAGCAGATTTGGAACTCCATTTTCGTGATTTGGCTCAATTGAGACAAAAGGCTTCAGTAGATTATGTTTTTGAGTTTCAATAGCTTTCGATCATTGTGACCGATGTGTCGGATAGGGGGTTGGTGGTTTTGTTCGTAGAGAGCTTGGTCAAACTTTTGTGAGGCTCAGTCAAGGCATTTGATCCACCAACATTGAGAGAAGCCATTCAAACAACTTACGATTTGGAGTCTTCTATTTTTAAAGGCAAATTTTTATCTTTGGGGCAGCCAAAAGTTATCTCTTTACCATCTACATGACAACATAGATATGGTGGTTTGGAACAGCTAAGGGGCAATTATATAGGGTCTCTGAGATCCACTCATGAGAGGCCATTGATTAGACCAAACCAACAAGGTTTGGAACAACAAAAGGAGCTACCAAGTAGTAGCTATGAGGTGATGAATGAGTTGAAGAGAAAGGGTCTTTGTTTCATTTGTAAAGACCTTTGGGAGAAGGGGCAATATTGTCGTGGCATGGGACATGGACATTACACTGAGGTGCTTTTCGATGAGGAGGATGAGGAGGAAGAATTATGGGCAACCACCGATGAAGAAGGGCTTTGAAAATAGGAGAGGAGTTGAGTGGCACATTGGCACATCTTTCAAAAGCTCTTAGATACTATCTCTTTAGAGTGAAGGGATCTTTGAAAGGTAAACCAATCGCTATACTTATTGAATAGAGGCAACCCATAACTTTATTGATATAGAACTTGTGGCATCATGTGGCTTACAATTCGTAGAGGTAAAAGGGTGTAGAGTCACTATGGTAGATGAGTTCACCATCCTTTGTCCTACCAATGTTCCAAAGTTGAATCTAGCTTTGAAAAGGCATATGGTAGAAGTGATTTCTATGTAGTAAGTATCAAGGAAACCAATGTGGTGCTTGGCATACGATAGTTACATTCTTTTGGTGATTATACACAAAACTATCAAATCATGGAATTGAAATTGAAGGTGGAAGGTAAGAAAATTATTTTACATGGCCTAAGTGATCAATGACCACTCCCACCATCATATAGAATGGTAGGACATCTCTACATGAGTTTGAGAGAAGAGGAAGGAATGAACAAGAGGCTGTAAATTTGGATCATAGGTAGGGAAATGCTATCAATAGAAATTTGGTTTTCTACCCAATTGGTGAGTATGAATAATTCTAACTTTTATGGTACATGGGAATAGGTGGGTAGAACACTTGATTTTGAAAATCAGCCCTTAATTTGCTATGGGCAGCACCTTATGCCAAGGTGTATGGTTGATTTTGGATGTATGGATGAGGGCTTCAACCCTCTCTTGGATTGGGCAAGAGCTTAAATGGTGAACAATAGGGAGAAAAGTAGATTGTTGAAGGATTTTTGGTTCTAAAATCACTCAGAAAATTATGAGTTTGATTCACTACATGTACCACCTTCAACCTTCACAAAACTCAATTATTTGGCATGCTACAGTCGGGTAAATTCTGAAAATACATATGTAGTCTCTGATTTTTTTCATTTAGAAATTTCTGAGAAAGACAATTTTAGCCTGTATTGAAGTCATTTTTTTTGGAATTTGGAGCATATTACAACCCAGAATTGAAGAGAGAAGTGCACAAACTAAGTCAGATTCTGTCTCTCAAAAAATTATGAGTTATGGAAGTAGGTACAACCGCATCATGAGGGTGAAAAATTTGATTTTTTTGTTAAACTACAACCCTTAGCCAATACTAAAAATATGTATGATTGGGAACACTTTTTGCATAACATAAAGTGGGAGAACACAATTAAGAGACCATGCGCTTTCATTGATGAAATGGAGCTTTGGTTAGATTCACATTATGTTTCATATTTGCTTGAGGAGGGAGAGCTAATTGGAGAACATGTGGCACACATAAGGAGGCCCATACAAGATAATTTGCATCTCTACAACACCTCTTTTCAAGATGTTTCCAAAAAGGTCCATTGTTGTCATCTTTTTGCAAGTTTGGAGGGGTTTACCATGGCATAAAAGAAATCCTAAGAAGTTGTTGAATGTTTGTCAAGATAGTATGCATACAATAAGGGGAATTTAGAATGATCCTTATGTATGGGGAAACAAGGTGTCACTTTTTAGTTGTATTTATTTTAGCAACTATTGGCCGTCAAACATATTTTTTGAAGGCACTTTGGTGTCTATTGGAGGTATATGTGAGAAGGATTTTCTCAAATGCAACTTGGTATTGCATGGGTTGGCATTATGGGGACATGAGAGGCCCTTGGAAGGCTGTGATGACGCGTTCAGCGCTTGGGGGCAACCCTCAATATATAGGTTCAACAAGGTGAGATTTCAGTTTGCAGCTTTCCTTGCATGGGAAGCAATGACAGGTGGGGTTTGCATTGTGAAGAATGTTGGTACAGTCCTGTGGCTTTTCCAATTGCTTGAGGACAAACAATTTTGCGTAGGGAGGACTGTAATGTCCCCATTTTTTACACGAGCACATTTGGAGTTTTTAGGGTTTAGGGTTTTAGGGTTTAGGGTTTAACATGAATAATGAAATCACTGACTTCTTCTGAGAATGATTTTAGAGAAAAGAAGATGCAAAGATACGAACAAAGCAGAAATGAACTAAAATTTTATGAAAACATGAAATCCTTACACACTATTTTACAAAAATCCTCTTCCAAAACATGTTTCGCAATGTTTCAGCTGCTCATCAGTTGGATTAGAGAGAAGTTTAGGGTTTAACACGAATAATGAAATCACTCGCTGCTTCTGAGAATGATTTTAGAGAAGAAAATGCAAAGATATGAACAAAACAGAAATGAACTAAAATTTTATTAAAACATGAAATCCTTACTATTCTACAAAAATCCTCTTCCAAAACATGTTTCGCAGCGTTTCAACTGCTCATTAGTTGGATTAGAGAGAAGTACAAAAAAAAGTGAGAAGGGGAAGTTTAATAAAACGCAGGGAGTGGAGAGGCAACGGTTGCACGGGAAAACTTCAACTGTTAGAAAATTAAACCCGAAGATATAACAGTAAAGAAATTTTTTAATTTCCCGAAATCAAAAATGCCAACAGTCAATAAACTTAACCAAGGAAAATTAATTAAGAGAAATTAAAAAATTAACCGAAAGATCAAATTAGTAAAAATTTAAATAAATAGTCCAAAAACGGACTATAATTTAAATATTTGTACTAAGGGAAAGTTTATAAAATTACTAAATTCATAAACTTAAATTTAAATTAGAATTTAAATTTAAATTTTAAATAGAACCTAGTAATATTTTATAAAATTACTAAATTCATTAAATTATAAATTTAAATTGGAATTTAAATTTAAACTTAAATTTTAAATAGAATCTAGTAAAATTTCTGACCGCAAAGAATTTAAAGCAACACGAAAAACTCAACACGAAACCTTAAGAACTAAACCGAGAGAGTGACTAACAAGTACAAGAATCTGCTCCTCATAAGATAAGAACCTAGTTTCCTAGGATTGTGCCAACAATTTTTTGGAGGGATGTGCTGCAGAGTGGAGACTTATTGGCAATGCCGAAAGAGTTTAGGGTTTAAGAAAACCCCCAAGCCTAAAGCTTTAGCAGAAGAGCTATAGTCAAGCTTGAAGACAAGGGGGGCCCTCTTACTCTTTTTAGTGCCGTCAAGCACTTTGTGGAGTAACTATGTCTTGTTCCTCAAAGAGACTTTGCTGAAGCAATGGAGCAAAAATTTTCTGGAATAGCCACGAGCACGAAGTTTGAAATAGAATAATCTCCTTAGTTTGATGAAGCCAGCAGGATCTGATTCTCAAAGAAGGTATCTCTTCAATTCGCTGATGATAAAAGATTTCTTATGATGCTGAGGATGCCAAGAGCAAAATGGAATATAGTGATAGGCATTCCTAGGTTTCTGAAAACACATGGAAGAAAGAAAACCAGTGTTAGAGAAATCATCACCTTTGAAGAAAGTAATATCAAGAATATCAATTGAAATAGAAGAGATGCAATGAGAAATATGAATTTCAGGATAGAAACTCTGATAGACTAAAAAGAACTCAAGAAGAGAGCTCTCTGAACCAGTCCAAACCCCAATGGCATCATCAATGTATCTCCTGAAGAAAACAAGAGTGGTATTAAATTTTACAACAACCAAATTTTCAAGATGGCATAAGAATAAGCAAGCATAAACCACTGCAAAATTACTGTCTATAGCAGTTCTTTTAATCTGCTGATAAAAAAACCCATTAAACTCAAGGTAGTGATGTAGAAGAACCAATTCTACAAGGTCCAAAATCATATCAATAAAATCAGGTAAAGTTTCATGATCCGAATATAACTTAGAAACCATAATTCTAAGAGCAATCAAACCTTCAGTAGTAAGGATGCTAGGATAAAGAGAATCCACATCAAATGAAAATAAAAGAAAATTAGATGGAAAACTTTTACTATCAAACTCTCTTAAGAGAGAATCAAGCAGATAAAAGCATTGCTTTTGAAGAATAGGTAGAAGGAGAAAATGGAGAAGTTTAGAAGCAGGTTCCAACATGTAGCCTGAATAGTTGCATATAGGCCTTCCAACCAAAACTGGCTTATGGAGCTTTGGTAAGAGGTAGAAGGCACAAGCTCGAGAGAGAGAAGTTGGAAATTGCTTTAAAAAAGAAGAAACAAGATAAAGAAAAACTTTGAACTTATCAATAAGAAAAGTAAGTTTACTCCAAACCAGCTTCCACGGAATCTCGGAAACAAGAAGATAAACAGCAGAATTTGAAAGTTGACGAAGACTTTTAAGGTACCACGAAGAATCCAGAACGACAAGCACAAGATTCTTGTTTACAGGTTTAATAATAATAGTATTATCTTTACGAAGAGCATTAAGACTTCGAGCAAACCTGTTAGGTAAAAAAAGTCTAGAAGCAAAAGAAACCGAAGCAATTCTAGATTTGAGGATGGATTCCCCAAATTGAATGATTTCCCCAAGCTCTAAATTAGGCTCATCAGGATTCCAAGAGAGATTAGATTTCTTGAAATGATGAGGCAAAATCTAGGTAGAAAACACATTACTATTAGAATTACTGCTAGAATCTTTTGTATTATCGGGAGGATCTGCTGAAAAGAAAGCACAGAGACGAAGGCGTCTAGCAAAAGAACGGAATTCAACGTAGATACTTTCGACTGTCATTGGGGAAGGACAAGGGGTAAACTTTACACCAAGTCCAAGGAGTTCTTGTTTTTCAAAAGAGATTTTTCTAGAAGAAAGATTGTGGATGTTGATGTTAGAAACTCGACAATCCAATTCTCTAGGGGTCTTTTGAGAAAAGAACCATAAAGAACAAAAATTTCGATCAATGATAGGTCCCCATTGATTTAGGCGAAAACGTGGTCGCTGAAAAAGCCTTGAATGGGGCCTCAAGTTCCTCTGCCTCTGCCATTGCCTCTGTTAGAATTCTAACCCCTGCCCTTGCCTCTTCCTCTGCCCCTGCCCCTGTGTCTTCCTTTGTTGAAGGATGGAGAAGGTGCCGCAGACATTACATTGCTCACTTTCTTCACATTCTGAGAAGGATTTGGAATTGAGGCAAATGGACCAGAGGCAGCCAAGGTGGCATTCTGAGGAGCACCATCCTTGGCTGCTTCCTTGTTTTTCGAAACAGGGGAAGCATTTCGCTGAGGAGGTATGTTATGTTGAGGGGGAGGATCTTTATGCTAAAGGGGAGAATCTAGACTCCTTTTCTTTTTCTTGTTATTCTTTTTCTTTTTCTGTGTTACAATACCTTCAGGTTTAGAAAAGAGGGGAAGATTTCTGGAAGAGAGATCTAAGTTCTTTCAATTTTTTTTGAAGGTTGCCAAATTTATGATTAAACTTGTCATTGATAATCTCCGAAATAGACTTTTCTGGTGGAAGTTGCTCAGCGTCGGCCATAACACTGTCTCTACCTTGTTGTCGCAAAGATTCAGCTTGTTCTTTTGCAGATTTTTTCAAAGAACATTCAATTGAAAAATTATTACAAATAGTGAAAATCTGCAGTGGCAACATTTTGCCACTCCTTGCAAGGGGTGGTAAAATGACCAGCAAAAGGAGGTGTCTAAGGGCTGCGCAAGCGCCAAAAATAGTAGCTAATTTTTTTTCATTAACAATAGAAAGAGCTAACAAATGATTATCATTAGTTTTAGACATAGCAGAAATAAAAGCGTTTAGGAAAAGTTTATTAGCCTCATATTGAATATCATCTAATTTAGAAGAAAGAACAGATTGACCTTTCGGATCATTAACTATGATTTTAGGGGGCTTAATCTGTAAATTTTTTGGCAATAAACTATTCTTTTTAAGAGTGCAATTTTTCTAAGAAAGTCGAAGAATTATTACAAACTTTGTGGAGTCTTTTAAACTCAAAAAATGCTTTAGTAATAAGAACAAAAATTTCTTTTGGATATTTAGAAGACGGTTCAGTATTAGAATCATTATTATTATTAGCATTGTTCGTAAAAGCATTGTTCAAAAAAGCATCATGAGTGTCCGGGTGCGAATTAGTAGCATTAATATTATTAATATTATCACGATTGATATTAATATTATCACTAATATTAATATTATCATCAACAATATTATTAAAATCTATATTACTATTAATATTATTATTATTATCATTATTATTAATAGTATTATTATTAATGCTACCAACGTTACACTTACCCAACATCGCAAGTTCGCGAGCCAAGGAATTGGCAAGCAAGGCAACGAACGAGTTAATGCTAACCGTAGGGTTAACATTAGCCGTCGGAAGACCATCGCCAGTAGGGAAAACATTGACGGTGGGTGCCACATGATCTGTGGAACAAAACGCAAGAAACACAAGGGCCGATAAAACATTACCAGGGTTCGAAGAGTCGGAGGAGCATTATCAGGGACCGAAAGAGGGTTTTTAAGGGCCGTAGGAACCTAAGGAAATGCAGGTGCAGTGACGTCAGGGTTTGCAAAGGCAGCAGTGATGCCAAAAGCGCTGTGACCATTCTCAGGTGAGCCGCGCTCCAAAGGAAGAGAGGGGCGCGAACCAGAACGCTGAGCAAGGGAAGATAACACCTTGGAGTCAAGAGCATCCAACCTAGCATCCAGCAAAACCTGGCGTGAGTTAGAGGCAGAGACAATCGTTGAAAGCCTTTACAAAATCAGAAAATTCACAAGCAAGGAGGACGAATTGAAGGAGATTCTGATTGGATGTTTTCCATTTTATCAATTTGGCCCTGTGCAGATTTAGCCTGGGCAGTTTGATAGGCTAGAGCATCCTTCAAGATCTTGATCTTATAATCACTTCTAGAACAAGCATTGGCAGCAGATTCTGCGTTTTTCTTTCACTGAAATTTTTTCGACTGTATGAGATAAGTCATATGATCCAGTTTCACATATTTATTGCGTAGTTGATCAATTTTGAGCAAAAGATCAGAGTTGCGAGCCTCCAGCTTTTGAACAGAAGAATCTGAAGGAAGGGCAAGAGAGAGCTTGCTGCTAACAGGTTCACTTGAGTTTCCTCTTCTTTTCTTAGATGTATCAGCGTCTTGAACTTCCTGGATAGGTGCAGTAGCTAAAATGGCAGTTATAATTTCTTCTTGGAAAGCAAAAGGGGACTGAGCAAAATCATCCTCAGTGGCCATCGTGAAGATATGCACAAAGGGTTTAACACGAATAATGAAATCATTCGTTGCTTCTGAGAATGATTTTAGAGAAAAGAAGATGCAAAGATATGAACAAAACAAAAATGAACTAAAAATTTAGTAAAACATGATTTTCTTACACACTATTTTACAAAAATTCTCTTTCAAAACATGTTTCGCAGCGTTTCAGTTGCTCATCAGTTGGATTATAGAGAAGTACAAAAAAAAGTGAGAAGGGAAAGTTTAATAAAAGACAGGAAGTGGAGAGGCAACGGTTGCACAAGAAAACTTAAATGGTTAGAAAATTAAATTCGAAGATATAACGGTAAATAAATTTTTTAATTTTCGAAATCAAAAATGCCAACGGTCAATAAACTTAACCGAAGGAAATTAATTAAGAGAAATTAAAAAATTAACCGAAAAATCAAATTAGTAAAAATTTAAATAAATAGTCCAAAAATGGACTATAATTTGAATATTTGTACTAAAGAAAAGTTTATAAAATTACTAAATTCATAAATTTAAATTTTAAATAGATTCTAGTAATATTTATAAAATTACTAAATTCGTTAAATTTAAATTCTATTACTAGGTTCATTTAGTAATTTTATAAATATTACTAAGTTCTATTTAAAATTAAAATTTATGAATTTAGTAATTTTATAAACTTTTACTTAGTACAAATATTCAAATTATAGTCCGTTTTTGGACTATTTATTTAAATTTTTACTAATTTGATCTTTTGGTTAATTTTTTAATTTCTCTTAATTAATTTCTCTCGGTTAAGTTTATTGACCGTTGGCATTTTTGATTTCGAAAAATTAAAAAATTTCTTTACCGTTATATCTTTGAGTTTAATTTTTTAACCGTTGAAGTTTTTCCGTGCAACCGTTGCCTCTCCACTTCTTGCCTTTTATTAAACTTCTCCTTCTCACTTTTTCTGTACTTCTCTATAATCCAACTGATGAGCAACTGAAACATTGCGAAACATGTTTTGGAAGAGAATTTTTGTAAAATAGTGTGTAAGGATTTCATGTTTTAATAAAATTTTAGTTCATTTCTGCTTTGTTCGTATCTTTGCATCTTCTTTTCTCTAAAATCATTCTCAGAAGCAGCCAGTGATTTCATTATTCGTGTTAAACCCTTTGTGCACATCTTCACGATGGCCACTGAGGATGATTTTGCTCAGTCCCCTTTTGCTTTTGAAGAATAAATTACAGCTGCCATTTTAGCTGCTGCACCTATCCAAGAAGTTCAAGACGCTGATACATCTAACAAAAGAAGAAGAGGAAACTCAGGGGATTCTGTTAGCAGCGAGCTCTCTCTTGTCTTTCCTTCAGATTCATCTGTTCAAACGCTGGAGGCTTGCAACTCTGATCTTTTGCTCAAAATTGATTAACTACGCAATAAATATGCGGAATTGGATCATATGACTTCTCTCATACAGTCGAAAAAATTTCAGTGGAAGAAAAAGGCAGAATCTGCTACCAATGCTTGTTCTAGAAGTGATTGTAAGATCAAGATCTTGAAAGATGCTTTAGCCTATCAAACTGCCCAGGGTAAATCTGCACAGGCCTGAATTGATAAACTGGAAAACATCCAATCAGAATCTCCTTCAATTCGCCCTCCTTGCTTGTGAATTTTTTGATTTTGTAAAGGCTTTCAACGATTTTGTCTCTGCCTCTAACTCACGCCAGGTTTTGCTGGATGCTAGGTTGGATGCTCTTGACTCCAGGGTGTTATCTTCCCTTGCTCAGCCTTCTGGTTCGCGCCCCTCTCTTCCTTTGGAGTGCGGCTCACTTGAAAATGGTCGCGACACTTCTGGCATCACTGCTGCCTTTGCAAACCCTGACGTCGCTGCTCCTGCGTTTCCTTAGGTTCCTGCGGCCCTTGGAAACCCTCTTTCGGTCCTTGATAATGCTCCTCCAACTTCCTCGGACCCTAGTAATGTTTTCTCGGCCTCTGTGTTTCCTGCGTTTTGTTCCACAGATCATGTGGCACCCACTGTCAATGCTTTTCCTGCCGGCGATGGTCTTCCGACGGCTAATGTTAACCCTACGGTTAACATTAACTCATTCGCTGCCTTGCTTGCCAATTCCTTGGCTCGCGAACCTACGACGTTGGGTAAGTGTAACGTTGGTAGCATTAATAATAATAATAATAATAATAATATTAATAGTAATATAGATTTTAATAATATTAGTAATATTGTTGATGATAATATTAATATTAGTGAAAATATTAATATCAATCGTGATAATATTAATAATATTAATGCTACTAATTCGCACCCGGACACTCATGATGCTTTTTTGAACAATGCTTTTACGAACAATGCCAATAATAATAATGATTCTAATACTGAACCGTCTTCTAAATATCCAAAAGAAATTTTTGTTCTTGTTACTAAAGCATTTTTTGAGTTTAAAAGACTCCACAAAGTTTGTAATAATTCTTCGACTTTCTTAGAAAAATTGCAAACTCTTAAAAAGAATAGTTTATTGCCAAAAAATTTACAGATTAAGCCCCCTAAAATCATAGTTAATGATCCGAAAGGTCAATCTGTTCTTTCTTTTAAATTAGATGATATTCAATATGAGGCTAATAAACTTTTTCTGAACGCTTTTATTTCTGTTGTCTAAAACTAATGATAATCATTTGTTAACTCTTTCTATTGTTAATGAAAATTTTTTAGCTACTATTTCTGGCGCTTGCTCAGCCCTTAGACACCTCCCTTTGCTTGGTCATTTTACCACCCCTTGCGAGGAGTGGCAAAATGTTGCCACTGCAGATTTTCACTATTTGTAATAATTTTTCAATTGAATGTTCTTTGAAAAAATCTGCAAAAGAGCAAGCTGAATCTTTGCGACAAGGTAGAGACAGTGTTATGGCCGACACTGAGCAACTTCCGCCAGAAAAGTCTATTTCGGAGATTATCAATGACAAGCTTAATCATAAATTTGGCAACTTTCAAAAAGAATTGAAAGAACTTAGATCTCTCTTCCAGAAATCTTCCCCTCTTCTAACCCTGAAGGTATTGTAACACAAAAAAAAATAATAATAAGAAAAAGAAAAAGAATCTAGATTCTCTCCCTTAGCATAAAGATCCTCCCCCTCAACATAACATATCTCAGCAAAATGCTTCTCCTGTTCCAAAAAACGGGCAAGCAGCGAAGGATGGTGCTCCTTAGAATGCCACCTTGGCTGCCTCTGGTCCATCTGCCTCAATTCCAAATCCTTCTCAGAATGTGAAGAAAGTGAGCAATGTAATGTCTACGGCACTTTCTCCATCCTTAAACAAAGGAAGACGCAAGGGCAGGGGCAGAGGAAGAGGCAGGGGCAGGGGTCAGAATTCCAACAGAGGCAATGGCAGAGGCAGAGGAACTTGAGGCCCCATTCGGATCTTTTTCAGCGACCACGTTTTCGCCTAAATCATTGGGGACCTATCATTGATCGAGTTTTTTGTTCTTTATGGTTCTTTTCTCAAAAGACCCCTAGAGAATTGGATTGTCGAGTTTCTAACTTCAACATCCATAATCTTTCTTCTAGAAAAATCTCTTTTGAAGAACAAAAACTCTTTGGACTTGGTGTAAAGTTTATCCCTTGTCCTTCCCCAATGACGGTCGAAAGTATCTGCGTTGAATTTCGTTCTTTTGCTAGACGCCTTCGTCTCTGTGCTTTATTTTCAGCAAATCCTCCTGATAATGCAGAAGATTCTAGCAGTAATTCTAACGGTAATGTGTTTTCTCCCTGGATTTTGCATCATCATTTCAAGAAATCTAATCTCTCTTGGAATCCTGATGAGCGTAATTTAGAGCTTGGGGAAATCATTCAATTTGGGGAATCCATCCTTAAATCTAGAATTGTTTCGGTTTCTTTTGCTTCTAGACCTTTTTTACCTAACAGGTTTGCCTGAAGTCTTAATGCTCTTCGTAAAGATAGTACTATTATTATTAAACTTGCAGACGAATCTTGGGTTTGTCATTCTAGATTCTTCGTGGTACCTTAAAGGTCTTCGTCAACTTTCGAATTCTGTTGTCTATCTTCTTGTTTCAGAGATTCCGTGGAAGCTGGTTTGGAGTAAACTTACTTTTCTTATTGATAAGTTCAAAGTTTTTCTTGACCCTGTTTCTTTTTTTTTAAAGGAATTTCCAACTTCTCTCTCTCGAGTTTGTGCCTTCTACCTCTTACCAAAACTCTATAAGCCAGTTTTGGTTGGAAGGCCTATATGTAGCTATTCAGGCTACATGTTGGAACTTGCTTATAAACTTCTCCATTTTCTCCTTCTACCTGTTCTTCAAAAGCAACGCTTTTATCTCTCTGATTCTCTCACTCTCCTAAGAGAGTTTGCTAGTAAAAGTTTTCCATCTAATTGTCTTTTATTTTCATTTGATGTGGATTCTCTTTATCTTAGCATCCCTACTACTGAAGGTTTGATTGCTCTTAAAATTATGGTTTCTGAGTTCTATTCGGATCATGAAACTTTTTCTTGTTTTATTGATATGATTTTGGATCTTGCAGAATTGGTTCTTCGACATCACTATCTTGAGTTTAATGGGTTTTTTAACTGCTATGGATAGTAATTTTGCAGTGGTTTATGCTTGCTTATTCTTATGCTATCTTGAAAATTTGATTGTTGTAAAATTTAATACCACTTTTGTTTTCTTCAGGAGATACATTGATGATGCCATTGGGGTTTGGACTGGTTCAGAGAGCTCTCTTTTTGAGTTCTTTTCAGTCTATCAGAGTTTCTATCTTGAAATTCATATTTCTCATTGCATCTCTTCTATTTCAATTGATATTCTTGATATTACTTTCTTCAAAGGTGATGATTTCTCTAACACTAGTTTTCTTTCTTCCATGTGTTTTCAGAAACCTAAGAAT
Source organism: Torreya grandis (assembly GCA_037957365.1). Taxonomy (NCBI): domain Eukaryota; kingdom Viridiplantae; phylum Streptophyta; class Pinopsida; order Cupressales; family Taxaceae; genus Torreya; species Torreya grandis. Next base: position 1,067,756 of record JARHVA010003620.1, on the reverse strand, counting down.
GCTTATCACTATATTCCATTTTGCTCTTGGCATCCTCAGCATCAGAAGAAATCTTTTATCATCAGCAAATTGAAGAGATACCTTCTTTGAAAATCAGATCCTGCTGGCTTCATCAGACTAAGGATATTATTCTATTTCAGACTTCGTGCTCGTGGCTATTCCAAAAAATCTTTGCTCCATTGTTTCAGCAAAGTCTATTTGAGGAACAAGACAGTTACTCCACAGAGTGCTTGACGGCACTAAAAAGAGTAAGAGGGCCCCCCTTGTCTTTAAGCTTGACTATAGCTCTTCTGCTAAAGCTTTAGGCTTGGGGGTTTTCCTAAACCCTAAACTCTTTCGGCGTTGCCAACAAGTCTCCACTCTGCAGCACATCCCCCCTCCAAAAATTTGCTGGCGCAATTTAGGAAACTAGGTTCTTATCTTATGAGGAGCAGATTCTTGTACTAGTTAGTCACTCTCTCGATTCAGTTTTTAACGTTTCGTGTTGAGTGTTTTGTGTTGCTATAAATTCTTTGCGATCAGAAATTTTACTAGATTCTATTTAAAATTTAAGTTTAAATTTAAATTCCAATTTAAATTTAAATTTATAATTTAATGACTTTAGTAATTTTATAAATATTACTAGGTTCTATTTAAAATTTAAATTTAAATTCTAATTTATGAATTTAATAATTTTATAAACTTTCCCTTAGTACAAATATTTAAATTATAGTCCTTTTTTGGACTATTTATTTAAATTTTTACTAATTTGATCTTTTGGTTAATTTTTTAATTTCTCTTAATTAATTTTCCTCGGTTAAGTTTATTGGTCGTTGGCATTTTTGATTTCGGGAAATTAAAAAATTGCTTTACCATTATATCTTCGGGTTTAATTTTCTAACCGTTGAAGTTTTCCCATGCATTCATTGCCTCTCCACTTCCTGCTTTTTATTAAACTTTTCTTTCTCACTTTTTTTTATACTTCTCTCTAATCCAACTGATGAGCCGCTGAAATGCTGCGAAACATGTTTTGGAAGAGGATTTTTGTAGAATAGTGTGTAAAGATTTCATGTTTTAATAAAATTTTAGTTCATTTTTGCTTTGTTCGTATCTTTGCATCTTCTTTTTTTTAAAATCATTCTCAGAAGCAGCGAGTGATTTCATTATTCGTGTTAAACCCTAAACCCTAAAACCCTAAAACCCTAAACGAATAATGAAATCACTGGCTGCTTCTAAGAATGATTTTAGAGAAAAGAAGATGCAAAGATACGAACAAAGTAGAAATGAACTAAAATTTTATTAAAACATGAAATCCTTACTATTTTACAAAAATCCTCTTCCAAAACATGTTTCGCAGCGTTTCAGCTGCTCATCAATTGGATTAGAGAGAAGTTGAGGGTTTAGGGTTTAACACGAATAATGAAATCACTGGCTGCTTCTGAGAATGATTTTAGAGAAAAAAAGATGCAAAGATACGAATAAAGCAGAAATGAACTAAAATTTTATTAAAATATGAAATCCTTACACACTATTTTACAAAAATCCTCTTCCAAACATGTTTCGCAGCGTTTCAGCTGCTCATTAGTTGGATTAGAGAGAAGTACAGAAAAAAGTGAGAAGGGAAAATTTAATAAAAGGCAGGAAGTGGAGAGACAACGGTTGCACTGAAAAACTTCAACGGTTAGAAAATTAAACTCGAAGATATAACGGTAAAGATTTTTTTTAATTTCTCAAAATCAAAAAAGCCAACGGTCAATATACTTAACCGAGGGAAATTAATTAAGAGAAATTAAAAAATTAACCGAAATATCAAATTAGTAAAAATCTAAATAAATAGTCCAAAAACAGAGTATAATTTAAATATTTGTACTAAGGGAAAGTATATAAAATTACTAAATTCATAAATTTAAATTTTAAATAGAACTTAGTAATATTTATAAAATTACTAAATTCATTAAATTATAAATTTAAATTGGAATTTAAATTTAAACTTAAATTTTAAATAGAATTTAGTAAAATTTTTGACCTCAAAGAATCTAGAGCAACACGAAAAACTCAACACGAAACTTTAAGAACTGAACTGAGAGAGTGACTAATTAGTACAAGAATCTGCTCTTCATAAGATAAAAACCTAGTTTCATAGGATTGCGCCAGCAAATTTTTGGAAGAGGGATGTGCTGGAGAGTGGAGACTTGTTGGCAACGCCAAAAGAGTCTAGGTTTTAGGAAAACCCCCAAGCCTAAAGCTTTAGCAGAAGAGCTATAGTCAAGCTTGAAGACAAGGGGGGCCCTCTTACTCTTCTTATTGCCGTCAAGCACTTTGTGGAGTAACTCTGTTTGTCTTTCAAAGAGACTTTGCTGAAACAGTGGAGCAAAAACTTTCTGGAATAGCCACGAGCACGAAGTCTGAAATAAAATAATCTCTTTAATCTGATGAAGCCAGCAGGATCTGATTCTAGAAGAAGGTATCTCTTCAATTCGCTGATGATAAAAGATTTCTTCTGATACTGAGGATGCCAAGAGCAAAATGGAATATAGTGATAGGCATTCCTAGGTTTCTGAAAACCCCTGAAAGAAAGAAAACCAGTGTTAGAGAAATCATCACCTTTGAAGAAAGTAATATCAATTGAAATAGAAGTGATGCAATGAGAAATATGAATTTCAAGATAGAAACTCTAATAGACTGAAAAGAACTCAAGAAGAGAGCTCTCTGAACTAGTCCAAACCCCAATGACATCATCAATGTATCTCCTAAAGAAAACAAGAGGAGTGGTATTAAAGTTTGCAACAACCAAATTTTCAAGATGACATAAGAATAAGCAAGCATAAACCACTGCAAAATTACTGTTCATAGCAGTTCTTCTAATCTGCTGATAAAAAAGTCTATTAAACTCAAGGTAGTGATGTCGAATAACCAATTTTGCAAGATCAAAAATCATATCAATAAAACCAGGAAAAGTTTTATGATCCGAATAGAACTCAGAAACCATAATTCTAAGAGCAATCAAACCTTCAGTAGTAGGGATGCTAGGATAAAGAGAATCCACATCAAATGAAAATAAAAGACAATTAGATGGAAAACTTTTACTAGCAAACTCTCTTAAGAAAGAGAGAGAATCAGGCAGATAAAAGCGTTGCTTCTGAAGAACAAGTAGAAGGAGAAACTGAAGAAGTTTAGAAGTAGGTTCCAACATGTAGCATGAATAGTTGCATATAGGCCTTCCAACCAAAACTGGCTTATGGAGCTTTGGTAAGAGGTAGAAGGCACAAGCTCGAGAGTGAGAAGTTGGAAATTTTTAAAAAAAAGAAGAAACAAGATCAAGAAAAACTTTGAATTTATCAATAAGAAAAGTAAGTTTACTCCAAACCAACTTCCACGGAATCTCCAAAACAAGAAGATAAACAGCAGAATTTTAAAGTTGACGAAGACCTTCTTTAAAGTACCACGAAGAATCCAGAACGACAAGCCCAAGATTCTTGTTTACATGTTTAATAATAATAGTATTATCTTTACGAAGAGTATTAAGACTTCGAGCAAACCTGTTAGGTAAAAAAGGTCTAGAAGCAAAAGAAACCGAAGCAATTCTAGATTTGAGGATGGATTCCCCAAATTGAATGATTTCCCCAAGCTCTAAATTAGGCTCATCAGGATTCCAAGAGAGATCAGATTTCTTGAAATGATGAGGCAAAATCCAGGGAGAAAACACATTACCGTTAGAATTACTGCTAGAATCTTCTGTATTATCGAGAGGATCTGCTGAAAAGAAAGCACAGAGACGAAGGCGTCTAGCAAAAGAACGGAATTTAGCGTAGATACTTTCAACCGTCATTGGGGAAGGACAAGGGATAAACTTTACACCAAGTCCAAGGAGTTTTTGTTCTTCAAAAGAGATTTTTCTAGAAGAAAGATTATGGATGTTGAAGTTAGAAACTCGACAATCCAATTCTCTAGGGGTCTTTTGAGAAAATAACCATAAAGAACAAAAAACTCGATCAATGATAGGTCCCCAATAATTTAGGCGAAAACGTGGTCGTTGTTGGAATTCTGACCCCTGCCCCTGCCTCTTCCTCTGCCCCTGCCCCTGCGTCTTCCTTTGTTGAATGATGGAGAAGGTGCCACAGACATTACATTGTTCACTTTCTTCACATTCTGAGAAGGATTTGGAATTGAGGCAGATGGACCAGAGGCAACCAAGGTGACATTCTGAGGAGCACCATCCTTGGCTGCTTGCTCGTTTTTTGGAACAAGAGAGCATTTTGTATAGGAGGTATGTTATGTTGAGGGGGAGGATCTTTATGTTGAGGGGGAGAATCTAGATTTTTTTTCTTTTTCTTATTATTCTTTTTCTTTTTCTGTGTTACAATACCTTCAGGATTAGAAGAGAGGGGAAGATTTCTGGAAGAGAGATCTAAGTTCTTTCAATTCTTTTTGAAGGTTGCCAAATTTATGATCAAGCTTGTCATTGATAATTTTCGAAATAGACTTTTCTGGCGGATGTTGCTCAGCGTCGGCCATAACACTGTCTCTACCTTGTTGTCGCAAAGTTTCAACTTGCTCTTTTGCAAATTTTTTCAAAGAACATTCAATTGAAAAATTATTACAAAGAGAGTGAAAATCTGCAGTGGCAACATTTTGCCACTCCTTGCAGGGGGTGGTAAAATGACCAAGCAAAGGGAGGTGTCTAAGGGTTGCGCAAGCGCCAGAAATAGTAGCTAATTTTTTTTCATTAACAATAGAACGAGCTAACAAATGATTATCATTAGTTTTATACATAGCAGAAATGAAAGCGTCCAGGTAAAGTTTATTAGCCTCAGATTGAATTATCATCTAATTTAGAAGAAAGAACAGATTGACCTTTCAGATCATTAACTATGATTTTAGGGGGCTTAATCTGTAAACTTTTTCGCAATAAACCATTCTTGTTAAAAGTTTGCAATTTTTCTAGGAAAGTCGAAGAATTATTACAAACTTTGTGGAGTCTTTTAAACTCAGAAAATGCTTTAGTAACAAGAACAAAAATTTCTTTTGGATATTTAGAAGACGGTTCAGTATTAGAATCATTATTATTATTAGCATTGTTCATAAAAACATTGTTCAGAAAAGCATCATGAGTGTCCGGGTGCGAATTAGTAGCATTAATATTATCACGATTGATATTAATATTTTCACTAATATTAATATTATCATTAACAATATTACTAATATTATTAAAATCTATATTACTATTAATATCATTATTATTAATAATATTATCATTGTTATTAATAGTATTATTATTAATGCTACCAACGTTACACTTAACCCAACGTCGCAGGTTCGCGAGCCAAGGAATTGGCAAGCAAGGCAGCGAACGAGTTAATGTTAATCGTAGGGTTAACATTAGCCGTCGGAAGACCATCGCCGGCAGGGAAAGCATTGACCGTGGGCGCCACATGATCTATGGAACAAAACGCAGGAAACATAGGGGCCGAGAAAACATTATCAGGGTCCGAGGACGCCAGAGGAGCATTATCAGGGACCGAATGAGGCTTTCCAAGGGCCGCAGGACCCTGAGGAAACGCAGGAGCAACGACATTAGGGTTTAGGGTTTTTTCGGAGGGTCATGAGAATCCATGGTCTAAAAGGGGAATTATAAGGATGCCTTTTTAATTTTTAAAAATGAAGCTTTACCTCCTAGTTTGGGAACTCCTTTTCGGGCATTGGCTATAAAAGGAAAGTGAGGGTTCCATTTGAAGGTTAGGCATTGTTATGATATTGAATATTTGCTCAAGTGTGTTAAGCTTAGTCATAACATTTTGAAGACGGAAACCCTCAAGGTGTATCGAGGTGTGAGGATGAAACTCTTCATAGCTTCATTGTAAGTAGCTTTACATCAAGGGTTGCAATTTGTGCTTTATGATTCGTGATTGAAAAGGTGGCTAGTTTTTTGAAGCTATTTACACACTATTAGATCTTAGAGGAGTGGCGATTTGCCTCCTAGAGTTGAAAACCACCTTGGTGGGTTGCGCTACAAGGGAGAAACCTCTCCTAGGGTTTGTGGATTTTTGCTAATTTATACCATTTAGGGCGACTAGAATTGGGAGATCATTTGAGGCCTTTGAGTGGCCAAATTAGTGCCCAAATTTATAATAATAATTTTGATAATTATTATTATAATTTTTTGATATTTGTCATATTTGTTGGAGGTCATTTGGTGACCAAATTGAATATTGTAAATTCTAATATTATTGAAATTAATTGTTCATTTGGGCGGTTCACCTTGGAGAATGTCTGTAGATTTGTAGGGTGCTTTTAGGCCCTAAATATTGGACAAATAATAATATCATTATTTTTGAATTTTTGACAATTAATTTTAGTGGATTTGGCATTGGTTTGAGGGTGAAACAATGTTTGATTTCTGATTTAATTAATGTTGTAATATTCTGAATTTTGACGACTTGGTATGGCTTGGATTTCGGTTTATTGGGAGTTTTATTTAGTGATGAATTAACGCTGTTTTGATGTTGCATTTTATATAATTTTCCCTGCAATTGACAAGGGTTTGAGCAGAGTTGGTGTGTGGAAAAGGGCATCGAAGTTCAACTTGGGTGGTGCTAGGGTTTGGAGGTTGAGACCTTCCTTCTTTAGCTTCTTTTTTCTTGGTGATGAGAGCCATTGGTGGCTAAAGATCGTAAAGTATTTATTTGTTAATTTTCACAATGGTTTGGAGTCTTCATTTTCAATTTTGAGGTGCATTTACAACAAGGGTGTGCTAGTTTATATTCAGAATTTTTAAATTTATTTAAAATTTGATAGGATTTGTTGAAAAACCCTTATTTTGTTGATTTGTCCCAAATTGGGGACATTATATTTTCATAACAAGTGCAAATTAAAATTCATAACATACGTTTTTCATTAATTGCTTTTCAAGTGGGCTCGCAACATTCCCATTTCTTCTTTTCCCTTAGCCTTTTGGGAACAAATTAAGGCTAAAGATTTCAAGTATGCTCGTGTCAAAATTGGGGACATGACAAATTGGTATCATTGCATGTGATTAGTTGAGTTAAATTTCTCTTCCAAGATCTTAAAAAAAACTTTTGCTAAGTAGCATACCATAACTAGCTAGAATGTCAACAACTAGGATGGTCATCTTTACTCGCTTTTGAGTTAGAACAACCAAGGCTACTTGCACATCTCTGATTTAGCCAATCGAAGGCACTTGTTTGGACTCCATAGAATAACACATACCTAAAGCTTTAGTGCATGAGAAACTCAAGGTGTCAACAACTTTAGCTGGCATGACACCATTTGAAGCTCCATAGTCGGTATAATTGTTCAAACGATAATCTCAAATGAAAAGAGAGACATAGATGGTGTTAGGTTTTTCGTCATTTTTTTGAGAGGATTCCACATGATTTTGAGGGAGGGAATAGGAAATGGCCACAAGATTTTGGGAAGGTGAACCAAGGGTGTTGTGATTATCTCCTTAACATGCTTAATAACTATTTTGAATTGATCAAGGTTCAATTTCAATTATTGTTGTTGTGAAATCTGAACTTTAGTTTTTGTCATTAGTCAATAATGTCAATAGGAGATTGATATATCATGGTAATGGACACAGAGGGAACACTTGGGGCATCAACATTTTGAACTAGTTTAGGCTGAGTTGTTGCCCGTGGAATGGGAAGCAACGGCCTTGGAATGACTTTTATGTAAGATATGACTTGCGGAGGGAGTCTTTGGAGAAGAAACAATATTGGGAGGAAACTTTTCTAGAGGAAGTACCCTTGATTCATCCTTTTCCTTCGTCTTTTCTTTACCTTTTCTCTTATCCATTTCATCTTTTTGGTTTTTAGATATTGTGAAAATTGCAAAGGTTTGGTTCATTTTTTTGATTATGTCTTTATAGTCATCATAATTGGATGTTTATTCTAGGTATCCAACAGTAGAGTCTCTATCGGGTTTGATTTTGACCTTTGGTTCTAAGGTACTTGCAACCTCTTGTTCAGGTTCAAAGATTGTGAGCATTTGGTTTTGCTTTTATCATTCCAGGACATGTCTTGCCATCATGGCTAGTTTGACAAAACTTGTAGGATGCCGTAATCGGAGGTAGTCCTTCAATAGCAAATTTGTTCAGGGGAGCTAGAAGGTGTGGCCGATTATTGTTGAATGGTACAAAAGGTCACCTTGTGATATCTTGGTACATGGGGACATTGCTACTTTGTGGTAGTTGTCTTTTGATAGCAGTCACATCATTCACTACCTTTTGAAGAAGTGGGTCATTAGAACTTTGAATTTGGTGCTTCTTTCTTCAATTTACTGTCATCTTCAATCTCAATTGCTCGAGTATGTGCAACATTGAGATCGTTAACTTGATTTCTCTTGAGAAAGAAACTTACATTTGGAGATTGAGCTACTACGAAGAAGCATAATTGATTAGCCTCCATACGCTGTGAAGTGACTGAAATTTTATTGACCAATTTGTTGAAGTAAGCTATGAACTCCCTCATGGGTTCATGGTTCTCTTTCTTGATTTGGGACAATTGGGCAAGAAGTGTGTGATTGTCTTCAACAACCTTGAATCTTGTCAAGAACTATCTTGATGCTATTGCGATTAGTAATGCAAGCAACATCAAGATGGTAAAACCATTGTACAACACCTTCACTTAGGGTTTCTAAATTTCCACAAATAATCTTACGGGTATGTCTTCATGTTGGACTCCAAGAATCACACATGTAGTAATAAATGCCGAAATATGTTCATCCGAGTGTTGTTTGCTATCCCCAATGAACTTGGGGAAATTCTTTCTTGACCCTTTAGGTAACTCATTGAATTGAGCACCGAAAGATAAAGAACCAATGCAGGCTCCCCAAAGAACATGGAATGCTATATTGTGAAAGTTTGAAACTAAATAGAATCTTTGCACATTATGAAAGTGAGTCCCTGAAATATCTAGCGCCTAATTATAACATGTTCCTTCTTGTGATTCTTTGAATTCTATCTCTAGGCTAGGAGGATCACTACTTGATCTTTTGTTCCCTTTTCTCTTCTCATGGCTGATTTTAAATTGAATGCTTGCTGGAATTCAAAGAATGGGTTATGTTCGCCACAAGCACAATTGGATTGAGTGAATCTTTTTTCAGCGAGTGTAAAGAATCTTTACAGTTGAGGAAGTGGTATTGCTACTGGTATTCTCCTTTAAACACGTCAAAGCATACAAACCAATATCTGGTCTTGTTGTCTTGGAGCCACATTGAGGAGAATAACTCTTCGCAATATTAGTGCTTTCCTTTTCCTTGTCTAGATCAAAAACTATGCAAAATTGAGTGGCACTTTCTCAATTGTCTCATATGAACCTTCTGATGTCCCTTGCAATGTCTTTTAGGCTCACTTGAAACCAATCAAGATTGGGTTGAAGCACAAGAGGGTTTCTAGGAATGGTCATTGACCAAGGGAAATGCCAAGTTTTGTGGGTTACACGAAAGGACAGAGACGTGCCCCACGTTGGGCACAAAAAATTGTTTGTAAAATATTTTGTCATAAGGCAAAATATTTGGATTTTTGCGACATGTGGGACGGAGTCCCTCTATTTTAAGCCTTAAGGGGATGTTTCCTTTATTGAAGTTCAACATTTTGCGCAAGGAAAAAATACTCTATAGATGTACAATCAAAATGTACATGGCTTTTTCGCATTCAAAAATAACTTATGGAAGGTAAAGGGAAACAATGCATGGGATACTGAGTAAACATAGTTCGGTTTGCATTAACAAGAACAAAATATATGGATTTCGACAATCAACTAGAACACGTTTGCTTTACTAATTATGAAAGAAATAGAACATGCATTGAACACGAACACGAACAAGATAGACACAAAGTTCAAATCTTCCTTTATATTTCTCTTCAGCATAATAAAGTTTCTGGCACATAATATTCACATTGACAATTGTATTAATTGTCAAAAGTTCTCTCATTCTATGAAGGCTCTTTTTATAACCTTCTTAGCTCAAAAAATAGTTTACTTTCAATCAATTTTTAAAGTCATTTTTAAAACATATGAGAATAAAGTAATATTACAAACATAAGATAAAAATACAAAGAGCCCATATGTTGTTATAACCCCATTGGTTTACACAACAGTTACACAACTAAAAAAAATAAATACAAATACTATTTGACTACTAAATGCATCTAAAGTCATAAATGCATAATTGTATCAACCCAATGATTAATAAATGATCCATCTAGTTTCCAAATAGTGTCATGCCCCCCTTTTGGACATGAAGCTTTTGAAGACGCTCAACCTATTTGTCCTTCGTTTCCAAGGCTAAGGAAAGATTTAAAAAAAAGAAACATGTTGATTTAATTGTAAAATTCAAAAAGTTGCTTTATTGCCTAACTTTCACTTAAATTGTGGTCTTTTGAGGGTCATGGGCACCCAAGACCTTAAGTGAGGGTTATAATTTGATTAAACTTTCTTTAAAAGTTGGGTTTCCCTCCAAAAGTACAATGCCCCTCTTAGAGTGAAGATTATAAAAAGGGATGGAGGATTCATTTGAAAGGTTAGACTATGTTATGATATTGAATTTTTAAGTTTGAGCATGAAAAGCTTTGCTTGTTCACTTTGAAGATGAAAACCTTCAAGGTGTTGGAATTGAGGACGAAAAACTTCATTCTTCTTGATGCAACTTCACCTAGCAGTTGCCATTGAGCTGATTCATTCTTCCAAGGGTGTTTTGAACACCAACTTGTTTGCAACAAGAAAGAAGACAATCTTTTGAGGTGTGGGGAGTGGCAAAGGAGTTCAACGTTGAAGATTTAAGGGTTAGGGTTTGCAGTGAAACCCTAGGGAAGACTAACGACCCCCCTCTTGGGGTCGGCAAGTGGCCTTCAAGGCATAAATCAACCTTCTTGAGGGCTGAACAATCGTCCACTATTTTTGGTAATTTTTGGCGCTTATTTCCCGCCATTTGCACTTGAAATAACTTGGTTTTGGGGCCTAATTGATTGACTGTAGTTTATGATAATTTTCCTTAAATTAGTTGTGCACAAATATTGATGGTTTGGGGTTGAAAAGATCTCCATCCAGTTCTGCAATTTTTCTATGTTTTAGCGACTTGGAAAGTAACTTGCTGTGGTTCGCTAATGCCCTAAATTTTATTGGAAAAATCAATAAATATTTGCTAGGGTTTTGCAGTAATCTATTGCAGCTTTGGGGTATATATGGATAACTAGGTTTTGCTAGAAAGAGTAAGGAAAAAATATTTAATTCAGATTGGCATCATTACTTGTAATATTTGCAAGGGTTTCATGGTCATTGAGGTCAAGGAAGGCAGCTGCAAATTTTTAGTAATTTTCAGCTAGCTAGGGTTTGCTAAAAAAATAAGAAAAACATATCTTTCAACTAGGGTTTGTTGAATAATTCAATGTTTAACATTTCATTCTTAAAAGAGGACATTTCAGTGGTATCAAAGCTAATTTCTTGGTCAGCTGTGGGGTGTGAGTGAGTTGAATGAATTGACGACCTAGGTTTTTATCAAAAAAGGATTACAAAGATTCCATTCAAAAGTTAGGGATGAAGAAGAGGACAATGGATGAAGCCATGGATGATTTGTTGCAAGCCATGGAGAATTATTAGAGGGAACTAAAGGCAATAAGACCCAAGGTTTTGGCAAAGTCTATGGGGTTAAGCCCTAGACCTCAAGAGTCTCCCTTGGAAGAAGAAAAAAGACTAGCAAAAGTGATGAATGCTTCATCACCACAAAGAGATTCCCCCGTGACAATAAGAGAAGATGGAGAAATCATGGATCACAAGCCTAAGGAAGAAGAAAATGTTGTGATTAGAGCCCAATTGTTGAAAGATAATGTTGACAAACAACTTGCTGATTTTCAGAACAACATTGGGAAGTGACGCATGTGAAGAGGAAATGGGGAATCACAAGGATGGAAGGGATTCCTCAACCCCCACTTAGCCAAAGGAGGACAAACTTGTTGTTGATAACCCAAGGTATGACAATGATATTTTATTAATTACTAATGATTGCATATGCACAAACGGACTAAAGAGAAATTCAAGAAGGAAAACTCATCACTTGTGGAATACACAAGTGAGGAAGTTGTTCCTAAGTCCATTCTACAAAGCCCAAGGTATGAAAGGTTTGGTAACATATCAGATTTATTGTTTCACACTATGCTGTTTCAGATTTGTTGCCCTCATAAGAAGCATGCAAAAATGGGTGGTATAATAAAGCATACAGGGTACAACATGGGGCCCGGGGATCCCTTGATTCAAGCGGATAATTGTTTCTACCTAAGGGTGTGGCATCCCGGTAATAGTTTGAGATCTACAAAGGGTAGTAATTCTAATTTATATATATTTACAATTGTTCCTTTCATTGGAGTAAGAGAAAAATCAAAATTGGCATCAAATAAGTATGATAAAGCTTTAAGGTATGTGAAGATTTTTTTAAATTCTTGTTTTAAGAGCCTTACAAATTCTGAAAATATAGGTTCAAAGCAGTTTGTGATGAGGAAAGAGAAATCATAATTTGAAGGGCAGAAAAATGGGACTTTCCAGTTAGAAAAGGAAACATCTAACTCAATTTTTTACGCTGTATATTGAGAATTCTGAGTTGCAAAATTCAAAATTTCTAGGGCAGAAAGATGAGGGTTTCCAACAAGTTCATGGGTGGCCAATGGAGTTGCATTTGATAGGCGCTAGAGGAGGATCCATTATGTGTGTTGGGAAAAAAAAGTTAAGGGTCAAAGTCAAGATTCCAGGTACCATTGATCAATTTTAGTTTGTTGGAATATAAAGGACAATCTATAGAGGTGAGCAATTTCATTATTGTCATGACAAGAATTTGTTGTACCATCCTACTATGTTCCTACAGTATTTTAATCATCATAAAGATCGTACCAAGAACGAAGACAAGATGAGGGGTACTAAATGGAGACAAGAATTCTCCCAAGTGAATTCATGGATATGGGATGCAAGTGAGCCTTACAAGCATAGTATTGCTGTCATGTTATGTTGAGGGACAAGGGATAAAATGTGGACAACGATGGAAAGGGTAACAACCAAGAGATATTGTGATTTAAGGACTGAAGGTAGGGCTGAGTGTGATTTGTTAACTGCTGTTACTCTTAATTCCTGATTGTTTCCTTCAAAGTTTTTTTGTTGTGAGGGTGAATCTTGAGAATGTATTTTCCGCTCCTCATCCCCCTAAAGATGTTTGTAACATGTAGAAATGGATTTCCAGCCACTATAAGAATGAATTTTTAAAAAAGAATGATGTGCTACAACCATAATAAGGATGACATAAGCAAATATTTTGGAATTCGGGTGAGTACTGTAAGGGAAAAGCAACACATCAAATAGTTCATATCATAAGGCTTGATGAGGTGACTTGAAAAGTGATGGAAGGCATCTTCTATGATAAAATCTCTTTAGGGGCAGCAAGGAAGAGGAAATTTTCTTAGTTGGGACAGCCAACTATAGCTGAAAAATTTGATCATGCCTTTGATGCAGGAAAAAAGACAACGATGAGAAAAGGTTGCCCTTCCTAAAAGGTCAACGAAATGGCGAATGGAAAGCCCTCAAGGTATAAAAAGTACCACTGGTTTCCTTGTTTATTGAACCCAATGAATGTTGGGAATAATAATTTGAGTCAAGAGTTCAAGGAGGCAGAAAATCAATTTGTAGATAAGAGAGGAAGCCCTGAAATTTTGATAAGAGGTAGGCCAAATTTACTTTCAGAAAATTCTGAGTGGTTTTTGTAAAATCTGAAAATGTCATACTCAGAAAAATCAGGGGAAAAAGGTATAGCACAACTCCCAATAAATTCTGGAAACACATGTGCAAAGTTTTATTTTTTCTTCTCAATAAATTCTGAATTGGTGAGGCCAATACCGCTGCCTATTAAGGACAAAAATTCTAATATTTTTGGCATGCTATAGAACATGATAAGTTCTGAAAATGCATATGAATTGCGGCACTTCTTTCATGACAAAAATTTCGCTGACAAGGGTGAACAAAGGGGAAGATGTGAGGCACACATGAGGGTACCAATGCAAGGTTGGTTTTATCTCCATGATACCTCCTCTCAAGGTATGCTTTCAATATGGTTCAAATTTGTTCTCTTTTTGTAAATTGAAAAAGGTTTGTCAGGGCACATAGGAGGGTATAAGGAGTTGATGGATGCTTGCCAAGGTAATATGCACTCAATGACTAAGGATCAAATAAAACTTTTCATATGGGGCAGTAAGGTTTTAATTTCCAGCCATGATCCTTTTTCTAAAACACCTTATGAGTGCATGATGATATCCATTGGAGATCTATATGTGAAAAGTCCATCTAAATGCAATTTAGCAATGGATAGGTTGACATTTTAGAACATTTGTAAGGTTGTAAAGTGTACATACAATCCTCTAATCATCAAGTACAGGTCTCTTTGTGATGTTTTTCTCCCCAAGGTAGGAAGGCATAAGGGCATGAGGGCCAAGGTTTGCATGTCGAGGAAGTTTCCAGCCCACGAGAGGCATGAAATGACAAGTTTGAGGACACTACTAGCCCCTCAAATTGAGGAATTTCTGAGTACTAAAGTCACTATGGAAAGTGGGGACAGCATTGACATCTCTCACATACCCTCAAAGGCATTCCCATCTTTGCTTCCAACCACTTCACAAGTGGAAAGGAGGAAGAAGACTCTTTTTTTGGATTAATGTGTGTGTCATGTGCAAGGGCTGATTTAGGGGCAATCAAGGTCCAAATTTTCAAAGACTATCTTGCTGGAATATCCTTTTCCAACCACTACCATACTGCAATTTCGATGACATTTTCTTTTTCCATCATCCTTTTGATACATCCGTGTTATGAGGCCTCAAGGGGATCGAGAGAAGACTAGGAGTTGTTGCTTTTTCGTTTCCACCTTGCATAAAAAGAAGAGAATCTTCATCTACAATAGTAAAAGGTTTCATCAGAAGGGTTTTCTTCATTGAGAAGGACCACAGATCGAGTTTTGCATGAGGCCCATGGTGGGGACAACCCCTTGGTTACTGCGATTGTTTGAGGACAAACAATTTTGGGTGGGGAGGATTTTCATGTCCCCCTTTTCGATATGAAGCTTTTGAAGACCCTCAGCGTATTTGTCCTTTGTTTCCAAGGCTAAGGGAAGATTAAAAAAAAAGAAACATGTTGATTTAATTATAAAATTCAAAAAATTGCTTTATTGTCTTTTTTTGCGTTAATGTCTAACTTTCACTTAAGTTGTCTTTTGAAGGTCATGGGCACCCAAGGTCTTAAGTGAGGGTTATAGTTTGATTAATCTTTCTTTAAAAGTTGGGTTTCCCTCCAAAAGTGCAACACCCTTCTTGGAGAGAAGATTATAAAAAGGGATGGATTGAAAGGTTAGACTATGTTATGATATTGAATTTTCAAGTTGAAGCACGAAAAACTTTGCTTGTTCATTTTGAAGACAAAAACTTTCAAAGTGTTGGATGATAAAACATGCATAATAAATGCATACGAGTATATGATCTAGATATGAGATCAAAAACAAAGGCACATATAATGAATACAAAATATAATGTGGAAAAACTTCCAAAAGGTAAAAAAACTCACAAAGATTATTCATATTATGAGAAACTAACAAGTACCCAATGCAGTGTTTCTTCCCCTCACTTCTCCACATAGATCTTCACATCAGCTAGATGGATAAATGGATTACACAAGTGATGCTCATTCATTAGATTTTACAATGTAAAATCTCTATGATATAAGAAAGGTAATTTGACCGTTGTAATGTGACCGTTGGAAGGGTTCTACTCTCCAACGGTCGTATTTAAGATTCCAAGACCTTTAACCAAAAATCACATTACATGGGTCCAACCTTGTCCCAAAGGTCACATGGTTGGCATCTTGACCAAATGTCACAATTCCAACCTTGATCAATAATTCCAATGTTAATAATAATATGCTTTATTATTGCATGAGCATGACCTCATAAATAATAAAACGTATTATTTATTTAATGTATTAAAGTTACACAAATGCACCACTTAACCATTACTTGTTCCGACACTCCCCTTTAATGTTAAGTGGATATTTATATTAAACTTTCCTATATAACAAAAGAAAAAATCCATCACACTCTCTTATAATGATAAGTAGAGATTTAAATCAAACATTCATTTATAAAAAGAATGAGTGGGTATGGACAACCCATAATTAGTGATGACACTCACATGGAAAGGTCCCACCCATGTGCAACCTTTCCAACAGTCATTAATATTCTATCATTTATGGAGGTGACCTCTCTAAAGGTAACATTAATATCTTTTATTATTTATTTACATAAAGATTAACTCATGATAATTAATAAAATATATTATTATTTCACTGATATAATTTAATGTATTAAGAATACATGAATAACACACCTTAACTATTAATTATTCCAACAATATATGCCATAGTCACTTTTATAAATTAAAAAATAAACTACATAAACCATCTATGAGGAGTTTAGGAGGCGAATGATTTAAAAATATTTATCATGCCAAAATCACCTTTTGAAACAAAAAGAATTATAAAGTTTAGGCTAGCATGATCGTGCAATGACCGCTCATAGTTTCTAATGAATAAGCAACCAAACATTATAGCTTTTTATAATATAAGGACCTCTATGTATGCTTATAAGTATTGGGTACAACAATAAAACTTCCATATGAAGTTTACTCAAATTACATATGCGATTTATAACAATACTATACAATAAGAAACATAGAGAATAAGAAAGACACATGGCCATTAAGAAGTGACATTGTAATGCACACTCCCTTTTAATGGCAACTTCGAGAGGCCCATCATTGTATAGTGCTGATAAAATTTGGTAGCACTAAGTGGTTTTGTGAAGATATATGCCACCTATATACCCGTAAGACATTATTGAACATCACCATTGAGAACGTTCTCTTAGATAACATGTACATGTACTTCAATATGTGTAGTTTGTTGGTGCTACATTGAATTTTTTGCCAGAGTTATACAACTTTAGCACCTGCACAAACCTTAAACCAAATATATATAACCATCAAGTCATATTTTATGTAAGCAAATTCACTACTTTGATTACAAAGCTAGTGACAAACATAAATTATTGTATGCAATTCATTATTGGACGTCTCCAATATTGACAAGATGAGCATTCCCATCTGTCATGTGATGCACATACAATAATTTTACTAATAATATGATACTCAGTCATTAGATATTTTATTAGCAATAACTCTTTTGAGTTTTATCAAAACTTTGCAAGTTTAATATGCTTCATTTTTCCAATGGTATAGAATTGGAATCAAAAAATTAGGCTATGTATCCTCTCATACCACAAATATGGATTAGCATAATATGCAATCATCCAATCAAATAGACATAAGACTGAAATAAATAATTTCAGAGATGTATGAATAGAATGCTTGGTAAGGTAAATGACGAAGAGCTAATAATACAAACTCCATTTACACTTGCATTTCATTATAAAATGAAGCATTTAAACATGTTAGCATAAACAATCAAATGAGAGTATCTAAGCATGTTAGCATAAAATTGCTCTACTTATCAAATGAAAGTATCTAAGCATTTTAGCATAAACAATCAAATGATAAAATAATCAAATGAGAGCATCTAAGCATGTTAGCATAAACTTGCTCTACTTATCAAATGAAAGTATCTAAGCAATTTAGCATAAACAATCAAATGATAAAATAATCAAATGAGAATATCTAAACATTTTAGCATAAATTTGCTCTACTTATCAAATGAAAGTATCTAAGCAATTTAGCATAAACAACCAAATGATAAAATAATCAAGTGAGAGTATCAAAGCATGTTAGCATAAAAGATACTTTTTACTAAGTAGAATCAATAAATATGATCATTTTGTCAAATGAAGCATGATTTTATGTATAAAATGCTAACTTATATGAAATTAAAAATATAATGTCTAAATCTTTTCTTTGTTTTCTCATCTAAGATCAAAATATATTACAAACCGGATGTGAATTAGACAAGGCAATAATAGTGTGATGTAGCAAAATCACAAAGATGCTGACACAAACCATTTTCATTAGCACACCTCACAATTAATTCACAACATGATAAAACACCTGCAAAATGTCAATGAATAAAATGCTTTTACAAGGAGAAACAAAGTTTTTTCAATGAATACCAATTTTCTCATCTATGAGGTACACCTATGAATCCAAATAATAAAACCCATACAAATCAAATGCCAAAATAATTTGACACTCTAAACGGGTTTTGGTGAAAATTGACTGTTTCACCCAGAATTTTTAGAATAAATCAGATTTGGAATCGGGTTGCTAAAAATAACAAACTAACCTAAAAAAGATAAAACAAAGTTCTAGGGTATTATGGAGCTAAAAACAAACATAATCAAGTTCCAGTTTTGTGAGACTTCAAATTTTTATATTTTAATCAAGGTGATTCCAAAGCGACTTTGTAAGTCAAAAAACCAAACATGGTGCATTTTTCCTTCAACTTCTTCCAAAATCGGCCTTGAAAAAATAATGCAAGCTCAATAAGGATTCATTCTGGTTATTGTTTCATATCTTGTATGATAGGTAAATTGGCTTTACGTCTTAGTTGCATAAAACAATGAGTTTAAGTATTTATTTGAACACCCTTTTTGGATTGTTTTGGGCTGTTTTAACATAGGTACAACCACTCATACTAGGTTCACATATTGGTCAATTGATGAATTCATTCAATCATAAAAAATGAAAATTCATCAACTTAATGAGTTACCTGACCAATAGTAATTTGCCTCTTTGAGACATTCTCTTTGCCAACATAACAAAGAAATTCTCAACATATCTTGGATGTCTGCTTCATCGGAAACCTACATCTATGATAGGGGATCCAATTATGAACAAAGTGAGCAACAAATCGTCATGATGGATGAACAAATGGCTCAGTTTAGTCTTTTTCTCCAAAAAATGGGGAATTCACAAAATAAAACATTTAGAGCCAAACATGTATAAACACATAATGCCAACTAGGAAGGTTCTTGCCATTGATGTGGCATTAGAAGTGGTCGTGAAACACTTAGTTCAAATTGTCCATTCTTACTATGATTGTATCACGATAGTAGGAGAAAATAGGTAGGCCTTCTAGTAGTATTCCACAGTGGTAAATCCACATCCACTATGAAAGTATCCAGAGAAAAAAAAAACTATTATGTAAGGCTCTACTGATGCATTCTATGTCATTCATAAATGCTTTCAAGACTAGTACAGGGGACATACCAAGTCTAAATTCACCTATTTTGATTTGTACCAAGATACATGCTTTACCCAAAAACATAAAATTACACCCCTTTTGGTGTCAAATCAAGTATTGCATCTATTTGTGTTTTACACTAAATCGACACTAAACAAGGGCTTAGAAAGCAAACTTTTTAATGTGTTTTATACTTGATTTTTCAATAAAAATAAATATTCTAATGAGTAAGCAATACTAGCCATTTTAGTTGATTGTAAAACAATTCAAAAACATAAAGAATCTCAGTAAGGGCGAAAGTCACAAGTGTTGTAAAAGTGTCGCAAGTGTTGCAAGATAACTTATACACAAAGTCATATAAGGAGGCTTCAAATCAAATAATAGACCATTATAATGCGTCTGAAACGTGCCAAAACCTAAAATTCGACTAGTCACACAACCATCTTTGATAAAAAATACAAGTCGAGGGTGTCGAAAGTGTTGAAAGTTTCACACATGAAAGATTTGAACGACTAACAAAAATATTTTTTGACTAATTATTTTAAAATAAATTAATTAAGTTTGATCAAAAAGAATATTCGGATTGGGATTTGAACTCAAGACCTCGTATTTACAAGTGTTTTCCCAAAATGGATTAGCCAACTACCCTTTTGACCACATACAAGTTCTCACGTGCAAGATAGAGATTTTAAAACAAATTTAATTCATTTTTTTTTAAATCAAAAAATAAATGCATTTAAAAATAAGTTTTTTTTGATTGTATAAATAAAACAATTAAATGTTTTTGTCAAAAAAAACTCAACAAAAGCAGGACCCACCACTATGCTTGCATGAAATAAAGTGATTTTAATAGATCAATGATTTATTAAATACTTTGGGAAACTATTACTAATTGTTTTATGTTGTAGCACGCATAATCAAAAGTAATGTCACGTATAGGAGAAGGCGCTCAAGAGGCAGCTGGAGAGCTTCCACAGGTTATAGGAGGCCAAATTAGGGTCTACAAAGCTCAAAATCACTTCCAAATGGCCAAACTAAGCATTTGGCATAGCTAGAATTGATTTTTTCTGACAAAAAATTGATGTTTTATACTACTGTAACTGGTATGGCACCCCAGGTGGTTGAAGAAAACTCCAAATCTTGAAGGAATGCTCCACAGGTTCTTATAGAGGCTCAGACAAACCAATGATTTAATCTTTTAGGCAAGCAAACAAGTTGCAGAGATGAGAATTTTTGATTGATTTTCAGTTCATGGAGACCATACACGCTTAAGCATGGCACTTGGGAGGAGAGAGAAAATTTGGAATGAGGTATAGAAGTTCAAATTAGGGAAAGTAAATGTCTAAATTGCTTAGAAATGGTCAAACTAAGCAAATGGAGTGATTAGAATTAAGATTTACTGCCCAAAATCTGATCTTTTACTAATTTTTAGCTTTTTCATGCGAAAAAATTGCACCTCATGCTGAATTATTCTTCAAGAACTTCAACTGGTAGCTTCAAAGGCTTTGCAGTAGAGATTGTAAGCCAAAATAATTGAGATCTAGCCACTAAAAGAAGAGAAACAATAGTCAGATCAACAAAAATGGAATTTTGACTGATTTTTATTTAACCATTTGCAGCGAACATAGGCCGTACAATCATGCTTCTATGGAAGAAAATCAACCAAAAATACAATTTTGATGCTTCTCAGAGCTCTGCAAGAGTGTTAGTAGTCCACAAAACATAGATCTAGCATTCAAAAATGATATTCAATATGCAAAAATACTAAAAATGAAATGCTTACTGGATTTTATAAGATTTAAACCTTAATCAGACCAAAAAATGTTGTCCAAGGCTGATTTTGCCTTGAAATTGTTTTTAGTTGCTCAGATCTGCAACCAAATGCACTACAAGAGAAATGCATAGATCACAAACTTTTGAAGGAGAAAGAAGCTCAAAATAAGCTTCAACAAAAGCTAAAAATGCCCGATTTGCAATCTTGCCGCTTAATCACACATCAGTTGCTCTAATACCATAATAAAACATGCATAATAAATGCATGCAAGCACATGATCTAGATATGAGATTAAGAACAAAGACACACATATAATGAACACAAGATATAACATGAAAAAACCTCCAAGAAATAAAAAATCCACAAAGATTATTCATATTATGAGAAACTAACAAGTACCCAATACGGTCTTTTCCTTCACTTCTCCACACAGATCTTCACATCAACTAAATGGATAAATGGAATACACAAGTAATGCTCACTCATTAGATTTTATAAATGAATAAATGGAATACACAAGTAATGCTCATTCATTAGATTTTACAATGTAAAATCTCTATGATATAGGAAAGGTAATCTAACCATTGTAATGTGACCTTTGGAAGGACTCTACTCTTCAACGGTCATATTTAAGATTCTATGCCCCTTTTTCAAAAGTCACTTTACATGAGTCCAACCTTGTCCCAAAGGTCACATGGGTTAGCATCTTGACCAAAGGTCATGATTCCAACTTTGACTAATAATTTCAACATTAATAATAATATGCTTTATCATTACATGAGCATGACTTCATAAATAATAAAGCGTATTATTTATTTAATGTTGCAATTTAATGTATTAAGGGTACATAAATTTACCACTTAACCATTATTTGTTCTAACACTGGAATTGAAGACGAAAAGCCTTATTCTTCTTGAGGCAACTTCACCTAGGAGTTGTCATTGCGCTGAATCATTCTTCCAAGGGTGTTTTGAACACCAACTTGTTTGCAACAAGAAAGAAGACAATCTTTTGAGGTGTGGCAAGTGGCAAAGAAGTTCAACGTTGAAAATTTAAGGGTTAGGGTTTGTAGCGAAACCTTAGGAAAGACTAGTGACACCCCTCTTAGGTTGGGCGAGTGGCCTTCAAGGCATAAATCAACCTTCTTGAGGGCTGAACAATAGTCCACTATTTTTGGGGCTTATTTCCAACTATTTGCACTTGAAATAATTTGGTTTTGGGGCCTAATTGATTGGCTGTAATTTATGATAATTTTCTTTAAATTAATTGTGCACAAATATTGATGGTTTGAAGTTGAAAAGACCTCCATCCAGTTCTGCAATTTTTTTATGCTTTAGTGACTTGGAAAGTAAATTGCTATAGTTAGTTGAAGCCTTAAATTGCAATGTAAAAATCAATAAATATTTGCTAGGGTTTTGCAGTAATTTATTACAGCGTTGGTGTATTTATAGATAACTAGGTTTTGCTGAAAAGAATCAGGAAAAAATATTTAATTCAGATTGGCACCTTTACTTGTAATATTTGCAAGGGTTTCATGGTCATTGGGGTCAAGGAAGGCAGCTGCAAATTATTAGTAATTTCCAGCCAGCTAGGGTTTGTCAAAAAATCGTTTATCTTTCAACTAGGGTTTGTTGAATAATTCATTGTTTAGCATTTCATCCCTAAAAGGGGACATTTCAAATAGTCAATATCTAATTACAAGATGAATAATTCTCATAATATGAACAATGGAACAATTCAAGTACATCATGTAACTAATATAAACCATTATACAACTATAAATAACATACAACCACTCCTGTCATAATATTCAAAATTAAGTGCAAATCTCACAGTCACTGCTGTGTTGAATATCTATCAAATAATAATGTATTACATGTTATACTTTAGTATAAAGTCAAATATACAATATAGTATGTACAACAATACAAGTGAGCCCCATAAATAGCTCAATGATACATAAATGTAGCCATGAGTATGATCCCAAATCGTTGAAACCGCTGAACAGAGGGAGAGCATCATTCGAGTGCTTTACCTCCAACCACAAATTGTCGGTCTTCCACACACCTCCCCATTGGGAGTGACCTTAATTTTCACAGAGGGGCATATAAGAACAATGTGGATATCAATAAATCAACCGAAACCCTGTATACAATCAGTAATACATGCAACAGTCACATAGGCTATAGAATCCAATCCTCTATCTACTATGATATCAACATACACGTAAACTAGAAAGTACAGTGGAATGACAATGTCTCAGCTATAATATTACTTTGACCAAAGTTCTCATTATAAAAATTAGATCTAGAGATCTGAATCAATTCCACTCACACAAAACTCTTTGCTACTGAATCATAACTATTAGATGATATCAGAGGGTAGGTATATGAGTTCCCTGTTAGTACACTCATATTTTTAACCCCTGTTATCTATGAACAAGTTTGGTAATTTTTTTACATATAGATTCAAGCAGAATAAATACAGATTACAGTATACACTCATTTCAGATAGTAATATAAAGTACAAACAATTATAAATCAAGAATCTCATTGTTTCCATTCACTTAACCACAAAAGTGATATACATAGGTTTATCAAATGAACTGTATTAAAAAACTAGAAATGTATAGGAGATTAGAATAAAAATTCAAGTATAGTAAGTCCCTTCTCATCACATCTCTCAAGCATAATTTATTTGTATATTGGATGATAAAACCATAGTCAACAATATAACTTATCAAATCTCAAAATAATTCGTAAACAAAGTCAAGTCTCTTAGCTCCCTTTATACATCTTTCGCCACTTATTCCATCATTTTCTACTGTATAAGAAAATCTTATTGATATAAGGTTACACTTTGATTATTTTTTATAAACTAGATCTGCCCTATTGTTCACCTATAAATTGGAGCCATTATGAATATTATAATATCTAAGAATGTGTAAACAATATACATAAGTTTGCTCTTCAAACTCCTAATTGTTTAATATCCTGTTATCATAGATGGCATAACTGAGGAGTAATTACCGATTGGTCGGTTACTTGCCAGTTGTTTGCCATGGAGAATAACTACCACTCAAAACCGTCAGAAAAAGAAATTTGCAATTTTTTTTAAACCGACGAGTAACTGACAGTTACTCGCCGATTATCTCCCACGCTGCCTCTACGCGAGAACAGTCCAGAATGTTGCCTATATGCGGTTTTGACACGAAACATTGCAAAAACGCTACAAATATGTGGATTTTTATTTTATAAATTGTCACACACTCCTTTCATTTCATTCACACAAAATTTGGAGTATTCAAGAGCGGCTTTGAAGGAAAATTCACAAAGCAATTTTTAAGCTAGTACATTTTTTTTTAAAATTTATTTCCGAGCATGTAAATGAATTCTAATTTAATTATAAACATATTTGATAGAAAATTTAAATTTTATTATTCAAATTTGAAGCATTCCGTTAAATCTAGTGTTTAGTAATTTACTATTTATGCTTATTTTTTAATTTTAAATTAAAAATGTTTTTTAATCTAAATTAAAAATGTTTTTAAATCATTGATGTTATAGGCTTATAGTTAGACTTAGTTTCCATTTATAATTAATAATTATAATTTATTTATTGTTGTTTTTAACCGTTATAGACTATAGTTTTCAATTTGTTCGTTAAATCAAAATGTATTTTAGTTTTCGTTTAACAGTTTATCATTATAATTTATTTATTATATTTTAATTTATATTAAATATTTTTTATTTTTAATTTTTTAATATTGTTTTCAACATGTTTGTAATTTGTAGGTTATCCGTTAGCAAACAATGGCATCCGTTAATGCATCAGGGTCAAATTGAATCACTGGTAGTCAATCGACTCCTCCTAATGCTCACATTTATATTTGGAAGCATGTCATGTGGGTTGGAACGTTCCAAGCGATTTCAATTTGTAACTTTTGTTCAAAGAGGATGTCAAGGGGCATCAATCGTAGGAAGTACCACTTTTTATGCATTCTTTGCTGCGACGTCGTGCCTTGTTTTAGTGTTACCGAAGAAACGAAAGATGATAGCAGAGCTTGCATCACTAGAAGAAAAAACTAGAGAGGGAAAGGATGCAAGTAGCCCTAATGACAATCATTACTCCCACATCGACAGAGAAAGAAGCGGCAACAATGACAGAAATTGTGAACTCTGCTCGTGGTCCATGGAAGCACCATGACATATCTTCATCGGCTTCGACTTAGTTACTCTTTTTATGCCTAGAAACACATTTGGAGCACAACCTTTACTCCAAGCGATAAGATGGAACAAACATATACATGTAGAAGCAGATAAAATATTTTCAAATTTTTAGTACTTCAACAACTTTTCCTTCAACATAGCAAGGACCCTGTACTAAGAATATTTGGTTACATCATTGACAATTGTAGGGAAATGGTACAAAGCACTATTTTCAAAAGATTTGAGTGGAAAGTTGCTCAAGAATGAAGTTGAAGATACAAAGCTAATTGTTGAAGATTAGAAAAATTTGTGGTGTAAATTCGGATGCACCATTCTTTTCGATGGAGGGATGGAAACAAACACACCCTCATCAACTTTTTGGTGGCTTCAAATAGTGAGCTGATTTTTTTAAGTCTATTGATGCATACAACAAAATAAAAAATGCATAAACTTTGAGCGTAATACTAGAAGATGTTTTAGAGATAGGCATCGAGAATGTTGTCCAAATTATCACAGACAATGCAACAACATATGTGACGGTTAGAAAACTTCTTAAGGAGAGACACCCATCTCTTTTTTAGACACTTTGTGCGATCTATTGCTTTGACCTTCTTTTGGAAGACAGACAAACTTGATTGTGTGTGATTAGTTGTAGAAGAAGTTAGAGAAATAACAATATATCTACAATCACCCTTGGGTTCTCAACTTGATAAGAGCACAAAGAAAAAGAGCTTGTTCGAGTAGGGGTCATCAGGTTTGCAATTAATTTTATTACGTTGCAAAGTATTTACAGTTTGTTGACTTTTTTGAAATATATGTTTGTGTCTCAAACATGAATGGAGTCATCCTATTCCAAGAAAGTTGGAGTGAAGGTTGGGAAGACAATTTTCAGTGAGACCTTCAAAACAAGAGTTACAGAGATCATCAAGGTAACTTGAAATTACAATATTAATTTCAAGTTGTTTCCTTTGTTTTCAATTCTTTAAAATATTTATTTTATAATTTATCTATAAGTTTGTAACACTAATTTTAATTTATTTGTAACTTTGTAAGTGTCCAAACCTTTGGTGAGGTTTCTGTGATTGGTGGATGGAGAGCAAAATTCAATGGGTTATATTTATGAGGCCATGGATAGGGCCAAAGAGGTTGTCCAAAATTTTTATAGAGAGGATCGTGTCATGTTTGATCCCATTTGGAAGTTGATTGATCAGAGGTGAAACAATAAATTCCACCAACCCATCCATGCAGCGGGGTCTACTTTAACCACAAGTTTTTCTACTTTGATGGCTTCACAGATGTTAGTGGAGAGGTTATGGAGGGGCTCTTAACATGCATTGAGAGTGTGACACCTGCCATTGAGATGAGGGACCTCATTATTGCAGAGTTGTAGAGCTACAAGCAAGGAAGGTGGTGGCTTTTTTTTTCAACACTAGTTATTTGAAGGAAAGCTACGCAGTCACCAGGTAATACAAAATAAAGGTTTTACTCATACTTTATCAGTTACATATTTACAATTATTAATTTCTTACAAAGTTTTGAATATCTTGTTTGCAGAGTTGTGGGAAGATTGGGGTGAAAATACTCCAAATCTTCAAAGGCTAATCCTCCAGATTTTATCACAACCTTGTAGTGCTTTTGGATGTGAGTTCAATTGGAGTTTGACTCCATTCACACGAAGAAGCGTAACAAGTTGTGTCAACAATGCCTCAATGACTTGGTTTTTGTGCAATACAACCTTTGACTTTGCACAAAGAAGTTGGAGAATGCATTAGAGGAGCCTATCGTTTAGATGAGATCGATCCTTATTGCGATTAGATTGCATAGGAAGAGGCCCCCATGATCACAGAAGAGATTGCTGATTTCGAGAGGCAAGCTATGGAGGGTGAAACTGAAGCATGAGAGATTGGATTGAAGGACGTCCTTGAAGACGAGGCAAAGATAGAGGTAGAGGTGGAGCCATAGGAGCAAGTGCAGCCTTTTAGACAGTGCTAAGCCGGACAACCGAGTGGGAGGACTAGAGTTTTTCAATATCCCTTAATTTTTCAGAGAGCAGGGAAGGAAAAATTATAGATTTTTGTAATTTGTACTTAGTTTTGGAGATTCTTGTATAAGACTATTAGTCTATAAGTATCAATGTAGTTTGTGACTGTTGTATTTGCATGATTATGTAATTTTGTACTTTGTAACATTATATTCAAATTTAATAGAAAACACTTTCCCTATGTTTTACAGATTCATTTAATCTATTTTGCTTTTACAATTTTTAAAAAAATAATTTTTTTTTGATAAATTTAAATATTTTTTGCCTTTGTCGGTTATTGTCGGTTATTCGACCAGCTCTATTGAATAACCATCGGTCACCCAAAATGGGCCCTTGGCGAATGCTCGCCCCAATCGATTATGCGAACTATGCTTGTTACCATTCATACAACCTATGGACAAACGTCCATATCTATATATACAACCTCTTAAATAATTCAAACTCAGAATTTTCCATTTTATAACCTACAACTCTTCATTACATTAAAAAGGAGACAAGGCTATACTCGGTTTTGATACATATGCATACATAAATGAATGTAATTATCTTTATTTGTACTTACAAATATATATATATATATATATATATATATATATATATATATTATTCATTTGTGCATACAGTTAATATAAATTTTCCTAACTAGATAATCAAATATGTATATATGCTCAGACTACTTCATAATAATTAATGTACAGGTCTGCAATATTTTCCCTATAACCTACAGCCACTCGAAACCATCAAAAGGAAACAAGTATTTACTCAAGTTTAAAACATTTGCATGCATAAATGATTGTAATCCTCTTTACTTGTACACACACACACACACACACTTATGCAACAACTGAAATAAGTTTTCAATACACAGCTAAGTCACTACAAATCTGATCATGTCTTTATATAAGGGGACAGAGACAAAAAAGAATCTTGAATTTTTTGAGTGTCTTTTTCCAGTTCATTATCCCATGGTTATGTAGGCTATGGTATATCTTTTGGAATTTAATAGAAACCTGTTCGGCTATCAAGACTATGCGAAGTATGATAGGAAATTGACTCGCTTTTAATCTTATGTATAGTTTCTACCTTTGCTTATATGTTTGTTAGCGTGATTTTTAACACAAAATTGCTTTCATCCTGGGTTTCTTTGTAGACAAGTCAATATTGAAAATGGTTTGATTGCATATATGTTTCCACTAATATCGACAGGAGTTATCTTCCTAACAAGATGGGTGTGAGAGGAGCATGTAAGTATGTGACATAGCAAGCTATCTAATTTGAACTTGGAAATTCCACCAAAAGCAATCGCTTGGATTGAAAGGCAAGGATGAGTTAGTGGGAATTAAGACATTGATGAATAATAGAGATAGGCTTTAGTCACATAAGAAACCAAGAGTGTGTGCACTTCTGTTCATTTGTGGCTATTGTGGGTCGTGTAATAGTAGTTGTTGTACATAAAAATAGCACAAAGTCTGACTATTTTGAAGAGATGCATGACTTTCAAAAAATGATTTAGGTCTCATGCTAGAAATTTCATGTTTAGTCTTGCTTTAGGACTAACATCTTCAATGGATCTTTTTTCACTTTGTATGTTATGAAATTAATAAAACGTGGATTCTAGTAATAAATGAGCCGTTTCAATGAATTTGAAAATAATCTTTTTAAGGGTTGTATTTTTGGCTTTGCTTTAATTAGGAAAACTCTAAAAACAATAGTCAACTGCAGGTGCACATGATCAAGAGGTATATTTTCTTTTATAGAAAATCTTACACTTTGGTAGGAGATGTTATTTTGATTTAAGATGTTATCTTTCATTCACATGAAGTCAAAAAATCCAATTGCAGAGTCATTTGGTCAATGTGGTCAGACCTTGTTGGATAAGTAGATTGGAACCGATGAATGGGATGTGGCATCTTACTGAAAATACAAAACCTCGTGGCGCGTTTGACACCATTGTTATTGCACATAATGGTAATATATTCTCTTCTATGCTCTGGTTTGTCATTTTTTCTCTATATATTATTTAATATCAAGTACTATTTTTTTTGGTTTTTGTATGGTGATGTAATTCCTGAATCTTGGTTTTTTACCAAGTCAAAATTAGTTTATGTGCATTGTATTCACTCAAATAGAAATATACTTTGTAAATACTTACAAAGGTTGCACAGTTTCTCATCACTATAAATCTAAAGGCAATAAAAATTTCAACATTGTTGTTGTTTAAACTGATTTGCTTATGAATGTGAAGTTAAAATTCTATTATTTAGAGATTGCAATAAGATTCAACCATTCTTATGTGTAAATAACCAATAGAAACTACCAATGGCAGACTACTTGAGGACTATCCTCCTCAAATGATATGTAATGTTGATCTTGAACTTCTTGATGATCACCAATCTCTACAATTGGAATCAATGTAGTAAACACTCCAAATGGATTTTGAATCTCCTTTCCTGATTTTTTGACTCTTGTTGAATTAGTTGGATCCTTAATTTTCTTGAAAATGAGGACGGTGTGAAATTGCCCAGGTCATGTCTAAAGTTTTTCGAAGTCTCATAGCCCAGAAGGGCAGCGGAAGGCCAGGGAGTTTGACCATACTAGCATTGAAATAAGAACATAGGTTTCGGGGTGAAATACTCGAAATTTTGGTTTCAGGTATACTTTGGGGTTGCCCTAAAACCACTGGGGAGATGTCCCACTTATGACAAAGGTTCCGAGTTATTCTCGAGGACCAAAATGATATTGGAGGAATGTTTTTCAGCCTTGGGGAATCAATCAACTCCATTCCATTTTCATTTAGCACCTACTGATTCTTCTATGTTCTCATCCTTTTCTATTCTACACACATTTCATCGAGTTTTCAGGGAAAGTAAGTGAATGAAGGCCAAGCATGGACGCCCAACAGGTTTAATGTATCCACATGGCATCCCATAGTGGAAGTGAGATGTGGTTTCCAAGGATTTCATATTAGGGTTATCCCTAAGGCAGTGACATCATATGCTATCTTGGTGGTCGCTGACAAAGGCGTTTCATTATGAGCATAGACACTTGTGATGTAGAGGTTATCACACGACTTTACATAGACCATATTGTCAGATTGCGCAATATTCTGTACAAAATTATTTCAGACGGATTTATTGTTTACTTCCTATTTCTTGACAACTTTGCAGGTAGCTTTGGGTATGAAGCTGAGCCTTAGTACCACATATCACCCTGAAATTGATGGTTAGACGTAGTGGGTGAATTAAGGAACATAAAATACATATGTTGATATTGAAAGATGTCTTTGTATTTTTTATGAACTTGGGAGTGATAATTCTAAGTATGATATGGGCTCAAAATTGTACAGGGAGCATTCCATATCAAATGTATTTACAACAAGGTAAAGAAGCATAGAGACTAAGCATCATTCAGTGACAATGATTGAGAAAAACTGTTTGAAAAGTGACATAAATAACTCTAAAATAAAAAGTATTCACAATTATAGTGCATTGCTTTTTATTACTTTTTAATTCACATGTGACCAATATTAAATCAAGCCAAATGTAGATAAGAACAAAAAAGTCATACTTTAATACTAGTCTACACCCAAGACCCTCCTTTAAGGACCCTCTGTATGCTCACTGTTTGCTTTAGTTTTGTACCCTACCACAAATATGCCATTTGAGATGAGATAAAGCTATTAGCTGAAGTTTGGGATTTGGTTCCAATAATCATAAATTCATTATTTAGGACCATCTTATTTGCCTAATAACTTTTGAATTTGCTAATTAGCTAAAAAAATGAAAATTACTTATCTTCATAAGTTGCATTAGCAATCTCTAAAGGCACTTGAGATAATCTTAAACATCTCCATGCACAAATATTTGTTGGAAGCAGACATTCAAATTGTCACTCTTTGTAATTTGAGAACTAAGTTAAATTTTTCTCGATGGACCATTAGTCAAAGTTTCTAAGCAAGGTTACATCAAGTCCTCTAGATCAGGAACGAAGAAATGGTAGACAACTTCTAAAATGATTGATCCACACTCTCAAATCTCAGAGCACTATATAAGTGCCAAATTCCTATGGATATACCGATCAAAATTGATCATGAATGCAAATAATAATTCATAAATGATTCCTAGATTGTTTGATTTGGGGCGGGCCCAAGAGTAGACCCGATGAACAACCTACTCAAACGGATTTGAGATGGTTATATATGGAAGCGAATTATGAATGATAAAGGATATGAAAATGCAATGTGCAAATGAACAAGGAAAGCAAAGAAGGCAATTCACTGTAATGTCCCTAAATGGGACGATTCAACAAAAAAGAAGGTTCTCCAACGAACCCTTATGCAAATTGAAATTTAGAAACTCCAAACCAACAAACCCTAAGTAAACAATTACTCCCAACAAGGGCTGTAAGAAATACCTCTTTTGCCAATGTATTGAAGATGAAAATGCTGGTGCTCTACCTTCCAATAATTCAGGGTTTTGATTGAAAATGTAGCAGTTGTTCCTTGACCAATTCCTTCCTGAAACTCTAACACACTTCACCAAAATTTATAGAAAAAATATACAAAAGTTTTCAGCAGTAATTAGGCATGAAACGAAGCATCAAAATGAGATTAATAACCCTCACAACAAGTCGCCCATGCACAAAAAATTACAGCAATGAATAATAGATGATTTTATGGTAGCAATGGCCTCAAAATGACTACCAATAATCATAAAAATTAGCAAGCAATTATGGGAATAATATTCAAAACTATTTCAGAGTTAAAAACACCCTAAAAGACTCCAAAAATGTCTCCCAAGTGAGTCGCCCCACTTAGCAAAAATATATAAAAATCTTTTGAATTGTTTTGCCTCACTATTGACCTTCAAACCCTTGCAAAATTAGATAAAAATGTAGGAATAATTATAGAAAAATCAGAATAGTATTTGGGCACAAATTAGCCCTTCAAATCCTAAGAAATTAGCCCCAAACCAAATCGTCCTAGCTGGAATAATTGGGCAATGAATGCACAAACCCTCAGAGAGGGTTATTCCCTTGTAGTGCAGTCCTCCAAGAGGGATCTTCAACCTTTCAATCAAATCGCCACTCTAAAAATGGCCTTACACCTAAGCAAACAACCTCTAGAAGCAAGTTGACAATCTCCCAAATCTAAAATTCTCCTATTGAAACATAATTTGCAGCTCTTGATGTAGAGCTACTCACAATGAGGTTGTAAAGGGTTTTGTCTCCACACCTTAAAGCATTTGAAGGTTTTCGTTTTCTAGATACTATAGCTAAGCTTGACATACTTAAGCAAATAGATTCAATATCCAAATAACATAAACTTCAAATGGTGTCCACTCTTTTTTTAAATAGCCCAAGCTCCTAAAAGGAGCGCTCAAATAAAAAAGAGAAAATCCCCTTTTCAAATATAACAATACATCTTTATAATTTTCTTTTTAACTCATGGGTGCCCATGACCCTCAATAAGGCCCCAACTTAAGTGAAATTAGAATAAAAGGTATTTTTTGCATAACTCAAATGCAAATTAAGATACAAGTGGACTCTCAATGTTCCCTTTCTTCTTTTCTCTTAGCCTTTTGGGAACAACTTTTAAGGCTAAGGACTCCAAGTGACTCATGCCAAAAAGGGGGACATGACATTGCCAATTGTTGTAGAACTATAATAATAGAGTTGTATCATGCTAAGTTTTGTACAATATCTGAGAGATCAGATGTATGGTGTCTGTATACTCCTTAACTTCATTCTTCTCTATGTATTTCATGTAACTAACTACAAAGAATCGAAATGTACATTAATATACAAGGGAGGGAGATGAAGCATTGGTTGAACTGTTACGAGTTGGTAGCAACCACTTTATAACCGATGAGTGCGCTGACATCATCAATCGTCGTTAGTGGCAGTTTGTGTGCCGTAGTACTAGCATTGCAAGCATTGTGCATTAATGTTGAAGAAGAGTTAGATCTTGCCAACTGGCACATAGGTGCTGCCCTCAATGAAGAAGCTATTGATGTAAGCATGAAGTTGATGGAGCAACGATGATGAATTGTGGTAAGATCTAGTGACCCAAATCCTCCTAGACCAATTGCCCCTCTTGGAAGAGCAATGGTCCCCATTGCATGTAGCTGTAGTAAAATACGTTGAAACAAATTAGAAACTTACATTTTTGTAAACCATTTTTCCTCGGAACACACATGACCTGCTTTGACAATCTGGAAGAGAGGAATCTCTTTTCGGAGTGTCTGTTTGTCTCGGGTGTCAATGATTTAATCCAATTTTGCTGGGACCCTGCAATTTGGATTGATCTTTATTTGCTGGAGAGTCTTTGTTACATCTGAAATGTCCAACAGAGGTGGAAAGTAATGGTGCAAGAGTTCTATGTTGAAGACTAGATGCAACCCAAGGTAAGGAGGAAGAATGAGCTCAAAAATGTTATCTCCTACTTGCTTGGTGATGGTGTAGGGCCCGTATGGAAGTTGGAAGAAGCTTGTGGTAAGGTCCCGTCAGTCTTTTTTCTGCAGGTGTAGCCAAACTCGATCACCAACTTAAAAGGTGTGCAGTGTCTGATGCTTGTCTTGGTGCTATTTGTACTTAGCATTACCTTGCTATAGAATGGTCTGCACTTGTTGCTAAATGTGCTCAATGAATTGAACAAATTTGTCAACTTCCTTTTGAGTTGAAGGAGTTGTTGATGTTGATGGAGGGTCTTGATAAGCTACATCAATGGGTCACAAAGTTGGAAACCCAAATAGACTTGAAAAGGGCTATTTGCGGTAGAATTGTTTAAAGCTCTGTTGTAGTTGTGCTGAATGAAAGATAGGATTTCATCTCAAATGCATCGCTTCTTTGAATTGTACACTCTAAGAAGGTGCGCTATCAACCTTTTTACTAATTTTGTTTGTCCATTAGTTTGTGGATGGAATACAGTAGACTTGTTCAACTTTGTGTCTAGCATAGACCAAAGTGCTTTCCAGAAAGTACACAAAAACCTTGAATCTTTGTCAGAAAGGATAGTTTTTGGGATTCCAAAGTGGATCCAAACATGCTAAAAGTACAATTGAGTTGATTTTAGAGCTAAAATTGCTTTCTTACAAGGTATTAGAAGTGCCATCTTTGAGAATCTATCAATTACTATGGTATCCTGAGAGGAATTCCATGGAAACGGATTCTCATGGTCTCATTGGAATTGGTAGAGATGTGTACAAACCTTGCTTCTTGTTGACCAATTTGGCAATTGCGCACACGGTACATGACTTGATGTATTTTGCAACATTTGCCCTGAGGTGTGGCCAAAAGAAGTACTTCTTTAACACTGCAAGAGTTTTTTCAACTCCAAAAGGTCTTGCGACCTTACTGAAATGAGCTTCCCATATTAGTTTTTGTCTCTTTGCTTCATGCAAACACACAAGTGCCCAAGATGATATAGGAGTCCAACCTATAAGTAGAAATTTGGCACTGAATTATTGCAAAACAAATTTTGAGGTATTCGCAAAGTCCATGTTAGATGGATACAATTTTGACCATGTGTTGATTTATGTTCACATGCGTGAAGTACAAAAAGGAGAGCTTGAACTAGTGGATGACTTAGACAATTTGCAACTGGATTGGCACTTACATTCTTATGCTTGATGTTCAGATAGAACTGTTGAACATAAGAAGACTATTTTTGTTGTCGCTCTTGTTGTAAGTTGTTTTGAGTCTGCAAGAACTAAGTGACTTGTGATCAATATGGATCGCAATCTCTTTGCCCAAGATATAATGCTTCCAATGCTTACATGCCTAAACAATAGTGTAAAGCTTGCAATAATTTGTTGGGTGGTTTTTTATTGGTGTGGTGGAAATCTTGCTGTGGTAAGTAATTGGATGACGATATTGAGTGAGGATTATTCCAAGTGCATAGTCTGATGCATCGGTTTCGTTCTCAAATGGTTGCTAAAGATTAGGGAATGCAAGTATTGAGGCAGAACAAACTCTGCATTTCAATTCCTCAAATGCTTTCAATTGTGCGGCTGACCAAATGAGCTTTGCTTTGTCACTGCCTTGGGTAACTTGATTCAGAGGCCAAGTTGCATGAGAAAAACCAAGCACAAATCCCCTGTTAGAAGTTTTTTAATCCCTAGAAGCTATGAAGCTTTGTGAAATTCTTTTGTTGTGGCCATTCCTGGATGACTTGAATTTTGGTTGGGTCCATATGCACTCTTTGTGCATCTACAATGTATCCCAAATATTGTATTTCCCACATGGAAAATGAATTTTTTCTATGCTTGTGTACAAATTATGCTTATGCAAAGTATCAAGCACTTGCTATATATGGCACAAATGTTCATCCCATGCTTTGCTGAAGATTAAGATGTTGTCAAAATGGACTACAACAAATGTAGTGAATGGCCTGAAAATGTCATTCATCATCCACATGAATGTCGCTGGAGCATTGGTTAAGCTGAATTATATGACCAACCATTCAAACAAACCTTCTTTGGTCTTGAAGGCTGTCTTCTAGATGTGTATGGGTTCCATAGGGATCTGATGATATCTAGATGCGATATCAATTTTGGTAAAGATTTTTGCACAGTGGAGCTGGTCCAACAAGTCCTCAATCTTGGGAAGAGGATAGTGGTTCTTCACTATGATCGTGTTGAGAGTTCTGTAATCGATGCATAGCCTCTATGTGCCATTCTTCTTTGGCTCAAACACAATTGGGTTGCTGCAAGGGGATCAACCGAGCCTAATATGTCCTTTATCAACAAGTTTATGTATCTACCACTTGATCTCCTTGTTCTCCATAATTGATCTAAGGTATAAAGACGCATTAGGTAAAGGTAGTCTAAGAATCAAATCATTAGTGTGCTTTACCACACAGTGTGTAGGCACTTCCTTTGGTGATTGAAAGAGATTTTTGTATTTTTCCAACTTGCGGTTCAACTCTGAGGTCTCTATTGCTATTGTTGGAGGAATTGTGGTACGAGTTGGTGCCACAAGAATGTTTTGACTTTCAAATGTCACTATCAAAAGCACAAACTTTTTACTAGATGTGACTAGCTTCTTACACTGTTTGGCACTAACGAGTGATAACTTGGGAACTACTTTTGGCATGCGGTATCTCTTATCACCAATATCTATTTTAACACTTATAGGATTTGCCTTATAGACTGCATGTTGATGGTAAAGGTAGGGTTGTCCAAGTAAAACATCACATACCTCTTTTGGAGTGACATCACAAATAACTATATCTTGAAAAGGCTTGATGTTGTACACGAGATGACATTGCTAAGTGACGTGTTACTTAGATCCCACATTGAACCATCCAATGGAGTATGGTTGTGGGTGAGGCGTTAGTGGCATGCTCAGTCTTCAAATTTCTTTAGGAGAAATCAAGTTCCTCTAACTTCCTTTGTTAATAATGAAGTGTACTAGTTGAGCATTTATCCACATTTGAGAATGGAGCAATCTTTTTGCTTCCTTTGTTTTTATAGGGTTAGTAGAGATGTTTGCGTACCCACCATGGCACTGGGTTTAGATTCCATGATGTGCTTACCCTTGTCCATTGCTGCAGTGGTGCTTCAAGTTGTGCAAGTAAAGTCTTCCTAGCACGACACTCCTCATTGAAATGACTGTTGGAGTTGTGAACTGAACACCACTTGCTAGTCTTGCATTGCTTGTTCTGGTCATTTGATAGCTATTGCTTCTTCTGTGGAGGATGCTTGAAGCCATTTCTTGGTTTGGAATTCTGCTTGGAAAGATTACATAGTTGCTTGGTTTGAGACTTAGAATTTTCTTAGTCTTGGCCTTGGCCTTTGCTTCAAACTAGTAAGCAAATCTTTAGGCTTCTCCGATTGAGGAGATATGTAAGAAATCCATATCTGCGTTGGATATGTGGCCTCAAGCCTGACCTATACTTCAAAACAAAGTTTTGCTCTAAATCTTGAACACCTAGCTTGGACAACAAAGTATGAAAAGTATTTGTGTATTCCTGCATAGATTGATCCTTGCCTTGGTTCAACTGAGAGAAATTGATGTACTGGTCATCATAGTTTCCAACAGGGTAATATGTTTCTTTTAGTGCTTCTATGAAACCATTCCATGTGTCTACAAATGTGTTTAGATTAACTTCATCTTCACGATTTTCATGTGAAGTGTAGTAGTTTTTCAATAATTTCTTTACTGATAAAGAAACTTTTAGAAGAGCAAATGTAATCTTTCTTAGTCAGAGAATTGATTAATCGTGTGGTATGAACATATTAAGTTAACTCACTTATCTAGGGAATCTGCATCTATTTTGCCTTCAAACATAGGGATATCTAGATTGACTTGTACCTTGTATGGCGTGTGACCACCAAATGGTTGATGTGAATGAGGGGTGTTGGAAGGTGTTTTCTGTTTGAGAAGTAGCAAGAAATGATCAGCAATACTTGCTTGTTCACGTGAATGACATTCTTTCAAATCTTCCCATTGTCTTTGCATTGCATCCTCTATCATCTTCTGGAACATTTTTGAAGTTTGCGATGTCGAGGATTTGTCTGCCATTTGAGGATGTGAAGGTTTGATGAAGGGTCACGAGTCTCGAGCCCTAACTGCCTGTATTTAAACCTCGTATGAGTGGGCATAAAAACATAAATGAAGTTAAAAAAAAACACCACGATACTCCTATGAGATTATATAAAGTGTGTAAACTCTGATACCATGATCTGCAACCTAGGAGTAGGCTTGGTGGACAACCTACTTAAATGGATTTAAGAGGGTTATACACGGAAGGAAATTGTGAATGGTAAAGGATATGAAAGGACAATGTGCAAATGAACAAGGAAAGCAAAGAAGACAATTGGCAAGCGATGTAGAACTGTAATAGCAGTTGCATTACACTAAGTTTTTTACAACATCTAAGAGATCATATTTATGGTGTTTATATACTCCCTAACTTCATTCTTTTCTACATACTTCACGTAGCACAACTCTTCATAACTGATGAGTGCGGTGACATCATCAACCGCCGTTATTTATAGACTGTGTGCTACAGTATTGACACTGCACGAGCTATGCGATAATGTTGAAGAAGAGTTAGATCTTGCCAATTGGCATGTAAGTGGCCATTCTCAATGCAGAAGCTGCTGATGTAAGCGCAAAGCTAAGTGAGCAATTGCGATCAACTGTGGTAAGATCTAGTGATCTTGATCCTCCTAGATCATTGTTTTATTGAGACCTTGTAACCGATGATTTTTGATTCATGGTTTGCATTTGTTTGATCATATTACATTGTATTTATGTTATCCATGTTATTTGATCGTATTACAACATAGGAATTTTGGAGCCCATAGAGGATTCTTGACATGTTGATGGGGCTTCTTTGCTACTGTATAGTTCCTTTTTGCTCTGTCACGCTCTTGTGGACCGTTTCAATAATCATTTTAGTAATATGAATTGCGTAGTTTGTACTTAATTTCCATTTTTGAAGCAATAAAAATAGAGCACAATGGGTTTGGTAAACTAATTGAAATCTAGGTAGATGATTCTACACATTTTGCACTATGATTTGCATTAATAGATTTCAAATGGCATTAGTTTTTTCTTTAGTTTTTAAGAATATATATTTTTTTTAATTTTGTGGGGTTGTAAGGTATGGCTAGACATCCTTGTGGAATTGAAGGATTGCTAGATGGCCTTGGCCAACAATCATCAATCCAAGGGGCAGCTGGGGAACAAGGACTATTATGACCTAGACTAGGCCTACACTTAATAAAACTGTATTCTTAAGAGAATTGATGACAGTTTTCAACTAAGTGTGAGATGGAATTTCACAAACTAGACAAAGAAATTGATGAACACGTGTTGACATCATCATCTTGTCATTATGACCTTATGATATCACCTTATCATAATCATCACATCATCAGTGTATTAATTAACTCTATGACATCTTATTGAAAATTGTAAATTTAGGAAAATTTAGTTCGAATGCCCTTGATTGGGTTGATGTGGCATTTTTTCAAGCCAATGCCAATGAAACTCTTATCACTATCTCTATATAGTGGGGCATCCCACTATGGGGGGCCGTCGGCTGAGTGCCCCATCCCCAACTATATCTAGGGATAGAGATAGGGAACCCTCGACTTTGAGTTGGTCCCCTAACCCCGCTCTCTACTAGTATAGGCAATAAAGTGGGTGGGCGCCTATATAGATAAATTAGTGGGGGGAGCATACTATAGAGTAGAGTACATTTGTGGAAGATTCCAATCCCATTTGAAAGATCTCTATCCTCTATAATCATTATATATATATATATATATATATATATATATATATATTGTTTGTAGAAGATTCGATCCCCTCACTGGAGGATATGTCCGGATTGAAGAGGCGACCCTATCTATCAACGGACCTCGACTCGCCCCATATAGATAGAGGGGTCGAGAGCTTGCATAACTCCACTATACTCTAGATTTATCCCCAAATGAGCTTAGGATGAGGAATGACCCCGACTAGGCTATATATAGGGGGGGCTTCCCCTAAATATCGAGAATTAAACTCAACTCAACTCAACCGAGGGCCCAACGGGAATATATCTGGCTATCCATTCTCTTCTCCCTTCACTTCAATATAGTAGGCCAGTAGGTCGTCAATTGATTCCGTTTCCCTGCCTCCCCCAGCTTTCCTATCCATAGTAGGCCGTTGGGGGTCATAATCATCACATCATCAGTGTATTAATTAACTTCTATGACATCTTATTGTAAATTGTAAATTTAGGAATATTTAGTTAGCATGTCCCTGACTGGGTTGATGTGGCATTTTTTTTGAAAAACATTCAAAGATAATATATTCAAATAAAAGTATAGGTTACAAAAACAGGACTACTCTTGAGCGAGTTGGTGAGAGTCCAAGATGTTGCTGTTCATCAGATGGGCTAACAAGACGACTTAGCAATTACAAACATTAGTCACTATAGAACAATGGACCTTTATAACATAAAATACACCAGAAAGATATTCAATCAATAATGCACATCCTCAAACACCTGCATCCTGTGGCTTTGGGATGCATGGTGAGAATGTAATGACAGTTTTCAACAATGTAACTCAATACCAGGATCAAATTGTAAGGCATCTAATCTCTGATAATAGCATAATTGAGGGAGACAGGGAGATTTGACTCTAAAAATATGCATGATTCACAAAATGGCACTCGCCTTTCCATAACAAACCAACCTGGTTCACAGTTTATCCCATCCATCAATGGAATTCTCCTAGCCCTGTGTTTTTCAAAATCAATTTTGATGGGGCTTCTAGGAAACATCCGTGACAAGCAGGCATAGGGGGGATCATCAGAGACAGTTGTGGTATCCCTCAATTATGTTGTTGTCAGAGATTAGGACTTCAAACAAACAATTGGGCTGAATTATGGCCCTCCACATCGGTTTCCAGATAGCAGCGGATCACAAGTTCACTCAACTTCACATTGAGGAGATTCAAAACTAATCATTGATCTAGTTAATGCTATTAACAACAGCACAATGCCTCAAATAGCATATCGCCTAGCCAATTCCAATTGTAATTGGCGAATGAGAAATCATATTTTGCAAATTTGTAATACTATATTTTGCAAATTTTTAATACTGACTCATATGTGTGCTTTTCATATCCCCCATGTGAAACGGCAACGGAACAAATTTTCAGACCTCCTTGCCAATGAGGCTCTCAATACTGCTGGAGATAATCACATTCAGCTGCATGTGGGTAAAATATACCTTCCTATCCGAATTCAAAGCCTTGGCCCCAATTGACCATGCTAATGGACAGTGAACAACAATATAGGCCTGAAGTCTCCCAGTGCACCTCTATGCAATACTCCTCGGATGACATTTACACTACCTATGACAATTATATCAGCAGGGTCCTATTCCATTTGACTCTCCGATTCAAAAAAATGATACAATACAACCCAGACCAAAGAAGACCAGGAATCAAATTGCGAATAAGATTGCAATGGAGGTGTCTGATCAGATTAAAGCAGCTACAAAACTACTTTTTCTCGTACTACTATTGGACACACATTCAAAACATATAGATGTAGATATTTCTTAATCTAAAATTTTTAACCTTTCATAAGTATTAGGGATTACAATGAGGGAAAGCTCCAAAATACTTGGGATCAAAGTCCCCACTTATTAATAGTAATGTGGTCATTGCACGAGATATTTTAATTTCTGTTCAAAAATTCTAATTTCTTCTTTGTCTCAAAAGTAAACTAGATTAACAAAGAGAAACATATTGTACTACAGTGATACATTTTAAAAATTTATCTTAGGGCTTAAAGATCATGAAACCTCTTCCATTTCGTGTCTCATTTGAGTAAAACAAAATCAGAGCATAGATACAACCATAAAAATATACAATGATCACGTGGATTGTTGGAAATGTCATGATCATTGCCCAATGAACATAGACCTCGCCAACATTTAAAAAGTATAGTTAAACATGGTGATGATGCTACTTTTTTTTAAAATATCTTAATAAAACACCTACCTATTCGTCAACGCTTAAAACGTCACAGCTAACATAACCTTTGGACTTTGCATATTGAGCACTTTTTAAGTTTGTACTACTCTAGAAAATTAGTTATCACATATGCTTAACCCTTGGATATGTACGATGTGTGGTTTCCATAGTCACAAGGTTCAGCCGGAGCTCGGCCAAATCTGAAATGATCCGCATTTTTGCGGTTGTCCGGATTAATGCGTCGGGTTCGGACCTTTTTTAATATTAAATCATAAAAAAATAAAAAGTGAAAAAAACACTTGAAAACAAACCCTGTTGGTAGACGCGAACCCTAAAGTTTAAAACTCCTGAAAAATACGTCGTGAATCCGCAGAGGTTAACCATACTGAGAAAGGCAATGCAAAGGGCAAGAGATTCAATAAGGCAAGAGATTCAATAAGGCAAGAGCTTCTGAGAAGGGCAAGATATTCACTGAGTAGTGAGAAGGTACAATGGACAGCAGGTCGGTGACGGCGGACAATAGGTCAATGACGGTAGACGAAATGCGGACACCAGGGACAGAAGAACACAGATAAGGAGCAGAAGAACGCAAACCCCAAGAGTAGTAGAACGCAGACTAGCGAGTTAAGAACGCAACTGGGCAACGAGAGAAGATGACCACCAGGGCAGCATAGGTAGGTGCTCTTTGGTTTTAAAACTTAGGTTTAGGTTTATTAAATCAAAATGTGATCATTTAAAAATAAAATAAAATTATGCTATATTAAATATAAACAATCAACTTAAAAAAAATAAAAAAAAATAAATTTTTTGAATAAAAATTATATTATGATTTAAATATATATTTTATATTAATAATTTTATTAAATAAAATTATTAATATAAAATATATATTTAAATCATAATATAATTTTTATTCAATATATATATATATATATATATATTTTTTTTAAGGTGGATTGTTTATATTTATATTTTATTTATAATTAATAATTTTTATTATATATATATATATATATATATTTAAGGTCGATTGTTTATATTTATATTTTATTTATAATTTTAATTTTATTTAATAAAATTATTAATATAAAATATATATTTAAATCATAATATAATATTTATTCCATATATATATATTTAAGGTCAATTGTTTATATATATATTTTATACTATAAATAAAATAAAATTTAAAATAATAAAATTTAAATATTTAAAAAATATAAAAATAATCAGAGTAAATATTATAAAATATAAATTATAATGTAAACATATATTTTATATTATAAATTGTAATTATTTTATTAAATAAAATCTATTAATAATTTAAATTTTTTTATTTATATTTTATAATATAAATAAAATTAAACTTAGATTTTAATTTTATAAATTTATATTTTATAATAAATTTAAATTTATTTGTTTATAATAAACTTAACCTTATCATATAAAGTTTTTATTTATCATAAATTTAAACTTTATTATATTAAGTTTTAGTTTATCATAAAGAAACAAATATAAATTTAAGTTAATCATAAATATAAATATACTATATGTATCTCATAAATAAATAATTTTAAATTTATCATAAATATAAATAAATAAATATATATTTTATATTTTTATGACAAAATTTAAGTTTGTCATAAATAAATAAGTATAAATTTAAATTTATTATAAAATATTAACTTGTAAGATGTAATATTAAGTTTAAATTTTTATATATTATAAAATATAAATAAAAAAATTGAAATACTTAATAGATTTTATTTTATTTTATTGAAATTTATTTATCTTATACATTTTTCAATTTTGAAAGTGTTAAATTAATGTTCATTCTTTAGTAGATTGAAATATTTTGTATATATATATATATTCTGAACTGGATTTTTCCGGATTTTTTTTTGAACCTTTTCAAGAATTCCGGATTTTGCATTTTTTTGCCCTCCCGAACCTTGTGACTATGGTGGTTGCTATGTTCGAAAAGTTCAGGGCGTTTGGAAAAGGAAAAAAGTTTGGAAGTTTGGAATTTTTCAAAAGGTTTGGTTTGGTCTGGAAAATTTGCAACTTAAGTTATTTTTGTGTAATTGGTTTTTCTTTACATATATATATATATATGTAAAGAAAAACCAATTACACAAAAATAACTATACATACACAGAGGACATAAATATACCAAAAAAGATAAATGCATAGCAAATTGCAATAGAGACTCAAACTTCATATATATAAGATATAGTGATGAGAATTATATATTGTTTAAAGTCTAAAGTTTAGAGCATAAACTAAAAATGGGAATGAATTTTTAAACATCTGCAACATCAAAACTTAGTTCTATCTCAAAAGCATTACTAGCATCTTCATCTGATCTTACACTAGTAGGCTCATCAACAACATCAACATTTTACTCATCTTCAAAGCATGGTTCTCCAAGGTGAGAGTTGTCATCTTCTTGCAAGAGAGTGAGTAAGGAATCATAAGAGTGAGTAAGCAATTGTAAATTGCTATAGACAAACATAAGATCATTGAGTTTTTGAGCTCCTAGTCGTTTCTTCTTGATAGTGTGGATTAAATCATGTGTACTCTAGTTTCTTTCACATGCAAAAGCACTTGAACATTGGCTGAAGATTTGCCCAACAAGTTTTTTCAACTTTGAAATAGGAGCCCCATAACTCTACCACCATTTAGATGGTTCCCACTTCATCCTGTTTGCCTTTGCTTCCTTGAGGCTAAACATTTTTTGTTGGTTCTTGAAAACAAGCAGCTTCTTTCTTATTACTTCCTTCTCACCTTCATCAAGAACCAATCTGTCTATTGCTGCGAATATACCTCACTATATTTTCTCATTTGCATCATGATTTACCTTGACTAATTTAGGATCTAAATAGCAAGCTACTGCATGTAGAGGACAATGTAGCATGCACCATCGTTTGTCCACAATTTTGCAAATACGCTTGACTTTATCAACATCATCTATTAGTAACTTTTGGATTTCTTCCTTTTCTTTGTCCATTCCCTCATACTTAAAATCCATGCAAGG
This sequence comes from Torreya grandis, assembly GCA_037957365.1. Taxonomy (NCBI): domain Eukaryota; kingdom Viridiplantae; phylum Streptophyta; class Pinopsida; order Cupressales; family Taxaceae; genus Torreya; species Torreya grandis. Next base: position 1,022,948 of record JARHVA010003620.1, on the reverse strand, counting down.
TTGATTGCTATCAACCATTCTCAAAATTTGAATAAGTGGCACAAATGCCATTATGATCTTCTTAAGGTCATGATATTCAACACCTCCAAATGTTATGTTTCTTGGTTCCAAATATTTTACAAAGGGGAACCTTTGGAGATCACATCGGTCTACACTTACTCGAGGGTCTAGTTTTCGAGACCATATTTTAGTATGAAGCCTACGTCTCGGTCACACCTTTGCAAGGGATATGCCTCCCTTTCTGTCTTAGAGTGCCAATGCTATCGGATCCACTTCCAGGATATTCGTTCGAAGATACGCCTCTTCGATATAGTCATCAAGTCTATAGTTATAAATGGGTCTGAGGTTTGGGGACCTAGTCTAGGTTTCATTGATTGAGCTTGTATTGAGAGGGTCCAGACCCTCATGATTCACCATATGATTTGTTGCAAACAGATTGTTCCTCAGTCATCGTCCAAGTTGAGTTTGCCACCTAGCCTCTGTGCCTTGAGACTATCTTCAAGGTTACTTTCTACATTCACAGACACAAAACTATGGGGGATTCAGTTTTAGGCCGTGCAAGTTATCCATAATTAGCCTTATGTTGTTCAAAGTGGATTGCATCTTTGGGCTCTGATAGACATTGACGTTGTTGGAATTCTGAGACTAGTTTGTTCCTCTAGTCTATCAAAATCTCTATTGATAGGTTACCTCCTTTCAAGTAATCTTTGGATGCCCCTACTCGACTTCTTTCCTTAAAGGAGGTCATCATTAGAGTTGTTAGAGAGGACATCTATGGGCAGTACATCCAAGTCATTTGGACCTCTCCTCAGTTGCTCAACTCTATGCTTGCATATTCTACAAAAAATTTCTTGCAGGGGGTCGATGGTGTCATTCATTAGCTTGATTATCTCCAATGTCATTGGTCTCATGACTCAAGGTTTCCCCTCGGCTAGTTGATGGTATGCTCACTTTAGTTGTGGGTTGAGATTGATCATCATATTCCATGTGGGGATTGGATTTGTCATCTTTGGCCCTTCCAGGAGGTGGATACTGAGGAGCTTTTCATTTTCAAATGCCCTATATATTATGAGATTTGGGGGAGATACCACTGTCTATGGAGAGACTTGGGACACTCTCTATCCACTTTCTTTTGATACTCATATCAACAGTGCTTGGGCCTTTTTCTATGAGAGATTGTCACCCTTGTTGCAGGGCTTTGTGGGGAGCCCCTAGGATGAGAACTTCATTATTTCAGGCCCTCACAGAGGTTGGTGGCATTAAGTGCCCTCTGGATATTGTTGCTTCACACACTAAGAGGGGTAGATCAATGAGGTGACGCTCATCTTTGCACAACACTAATCCTAATGTACGCCAACACACTAGCTCTCAACGACAAGGATCTGCTTATGCTCAGTGTCATAGATTTCCTCCTCGACATTGTGGATCTGCTCCTTGCGACTAGCACCCAGGTTTTAGAGGCAAGCACACGTTTTGAGTTTCTCTGTTGCCATGGGAGCTTCTTCAGTCTTGGATGTTAGGAGGGATTATAGGGGGAGTGATTTGCTTCCTCTTAGAATTACCCAACCTGGCCCCCTCTGCCATAGACATTCCTCGAGGAACATTATTAGATCATGTCTTGGCCCTTTCCCAGTGATAAACAATGACACAGATGATTGCTCTGCATTGGGCATGATCGAAGATGTTTAATGAGACCACCATCCAATCTTTTCAACTTTCAACTTTCATCAACCCATGCTCGCTAGGGGTTCTTACTCTCCCCTCACATGGCTATTTGTATTGTTACCCTAACCACATGGTTTGGGGAATTTTCTGCATTGGGTTTACCTCACATTTATTTTTAATGATTTTGTTCTTTTTTTTAGTTGGTCGTTGTTCCTAAGGTTGTTTTACCCTAGCATTTTCTATTATAATTGGGTGTATTCTCGAGTCTCATTGACCTAATTTTGGTCATTCATAGACATTAATATAATCTATTTGTTTCTTTCCTCCCATAATGCGTCCCCTAAAATAATTATTTCAATATATTTTGAATGGCTTTCCTTGGAAAGACTGCCCATTCATTACTAACCATCACTTTTCTCAATGTTGTCCGCTCCTCTACTTGTCTTTGCAAAGCAATGAAGTTGGTGGAAAATATTGTTTCAGTAGGGGAGAGAAGCTCATGCTTTGAAAAGGAATGATATGAGTTCTATGTCAAGTGGTGATTGAGGATAAACTTAGAAATTTGTTTTCTTTCAATTGCAACGTTACTTACCCTCACCAATTTTGATAGATTTTCGAGCAAAAGATCCAACACGTGTTGCACGTGGTGTTGAAAAGAGATGAGGAAATCTATCCATAAGTATATCACTTGCTCCTTTACAATTCATTGCATTACCTATAATAACTTGAACAACATTCTCTTCTCTTATCTTCAAAATCGTTGATTCAATGTATTTAGAAATGAAAAGTTTTCTGCTATCGATTGTTTTTATAAACATAGCACCTTCAAGAGATATTTCCAAAACATTTAGGAGGGGCCTTCTCCTTGAATCGGACCATCCATCACTTACTATTGTGCAACTTGAACTTTTTCAAAATTTATTCATTTCAATTAGCTCATTGGATATGGTTGTCACCTCCTCTTCAAGAAGATTAGTTCTTAGCCTTTCATAACAAGGTGATTTATAACCTTTCCCAAATACAATGGCCACATCTAAGAAGGATTTGAAATGTGGGGAACGAATAACATTGAAACGGATGGCCTCTGCAAAAAACATTCTAGCTGCCAACTTGTCTACATGTTTTTGTTGTGGCCTCCATATAGATTAAAACGAACCTTGTAACTTTTCAACTCCACTTCCACTTCTTTGGGCAAATGATGATGGAGAACAACTTGAACTATTGAAGGAGCCAATTTTTGAGAGAGTGTCGAATTTAAGTTTTCTTTGTTTCTGTAGCTAATGATCCAACACGACTCACATCAAATTTAGCTTGCACTAGATTTATGAAATCTACATATTTTGGTTCCTTTGAATTTTCATTTGCTACCCCACAACGTTTCAAATCTAGGGATCCTCCAAGGTAAGTACAAACTCTAATTACAATTCTTGTGATATAACCATTGCACAAGGTGCATCTTATATTTTTTTTAAATTTTTATCATCCCTCTCAACAATCTATTTCATCTCTAATGGACAAGTAGACATGCTAGTGTTGAGTACATAACTGCAGGATGCTCGACTCTTGAGTCCTTGACAGATTGAAACTTTTATTTTTTGGTGCTGGGAAGAACAAAATCTTGCCCTTTGCTGTCCAACAGCCCCCTCACTGCCGACTGCACAATCTTGTATTTTCTCAAACTCTTCTGATCTCTATGCAACTGTGAAAAGGAGAGCCTCCAAACCTGCAAATGCTACTATTTTATAATTTTTATATACTAAAAAGTTAAACTATCATTTATATTTTCAATAAAAAATTATCATTTATAGAAGCAATCTACTTTATAAAATTATAATTATATATTTAAAATTACTATAATTCTATAATTTATAACTTATATGAAATAAAATAATGCATTCGTAAAACTATCTAGTATACACCCTAAAATATTAAAAAAAGGATTATACTTAAATAAAAAACATATTTAATACCAAATAGTAAATACAAACTAAGTTAGTAACTATATATAAAAAAATTCTCAACTTAAAATTTAAATGCAGCATAATAAATATTAGTAGCTTGTGACTGTGTGAGTTTTAATGTCACTGAAGTTCAGAACTTAGAAGACGCAATGCAGGTGCCAATACAAAGGTGACCAGTCTAGAAAATGTCAAAACTCAGGTGCCAATGCCAATGCCAAAATGGAAGTGGAACTGAAAAACGACATATCGAATGGGCAAAAGGCAGCTCGAATGGCAAATTTTATAAACACGGCAAATATTTTGAAGGCCTTGCCATCTAAGTTGGCAAGAGTAATACTTGTAATTTTAATGATAATGCTAAATTATTAGATTCAAACTTATTAAACGGCAGGGCCTCAGTGAATCCTTCTAATGATGCTTTGTTGATGTTGGAAAATCATCCACGGTGTTATGTTTTAGGATCTAGGAATTATACAATGGTTTTTGCAAGCAATAGGCCCAACCTCCCATGGCATTTATCTTTGACAAGAGGGCTTTGGATCCACATCATGTGCTAGGCACCAACTTGACCATCAATGTAAAGGGCTTCATCAGTCTTGTCCATGCCGACTGGATACTACTCAGTGCCTAGGAAGACTCTTTGTACATTCTAAGTGTTAGAAACTTCACCCAACAACACCTTTAATCTGTTTTGAGGGATGGGTTCGATTCAATCAACTCTCTTTTAGCAGCAGGTGACATTGAGAGTTATCAAGGAAAATATTGCCATCTTTGCAATCTCCTGATCAGTTCAAATCAGGTCAGAAGATTTGGGATGTTTGAATGTGGTGCAACAGTGATGAAACTTAGGAGAAGCGGCAGACTCATCCAATATAGCAGTCAGCACCGTTGCAAATGCAACTGCTACTTTGAGGCTATCAAGCCATTGAATGTCTATAAGAGGAAGAGTAAAGCCTCCAAGATGATGACCAATTCTCTGCTTAAAGCCAACAAGGGTAAGCAACTCATTAAGTTGGACGAAGAGGAATGATTTCAGCCAGGTATTTCCATCCTACCTAAGTTATCAGGGAACGGAAACAGATCCAAAATGCGGAAACGACAATTTACCAAGAACCCTTGGAAACGAAATGGCATGGAGACATCCATACAATAAATTATAAAAAAATATAAAAAATGCACAATACTCATTCTCAGTCCATAAAAGATAAAACACTTAAATAATATGGTATTCATGACAATTTTAAACACTCAAAACATACTTAAATTTTCAAATGTTCATGTAACTTGACATGTTTTATAAGATCAAAATGTAAGTGCGAATCTCAAATTAGCTCACCATGTGGTATTATAATCTAGAATAAATCATTTAGATTCTCCTCAAAATCATTATTAGGAGGAACACCAGGAATGCCACTCCCACTAGTTCCACTCTCCATCCCTTGTGTAGAACTCCATTAATTGTCATCATCAACATCAAGTAATGAAGGTTGGGTGTGGGTAGCTACAGAAGTATCCAAGGTAGAAGCCTTTGGTTGAATATTCTAACGTTTGTTAGGCCCTCTAGTATCGTCATCAGTCTTGTGTGACAAGAGGCAAAAATTGGAATGCACATATGCTGATTGCTCAATGTTCTTCGATACCAACTAGTTTTGTTTAGTTGAGTGGATAAAGGAGAATATACTCCAATTCCACTTTGTTGAAGAGGTAGCCACTTGTTACATAAAAGCTTGTTGGAAATTACAGTTTATAAAAATGTACATTAGTAACTTACAGAGAACTTGAAATCTGAAATTTAAAAGATATATGATATAATTGATAAACATAAGTTTTTCATTTAAATACAAATTTAATTCCATACTTGTGATAGAATTTTAAATGGAAAAAGGTCATAGGTACTTGGCATCATGGCCATGGACATGCCATTACTTGACTAGAGAAATGCGAACAACACTCGTTATACATGGATTAGGAAAAGTTTTTCTGAATGCTGCCCTAGTTCCATTTGCAACTTCGGTGTCATTATAAGGTGGTTACCTATTTGGTAACCAAAGTATTTCATTGTTATAACACTAGATTCAAAGCATATGCATGGAGATGTAGTGGGGTGGCCATGTTATTCCATTTCCTCATGACCACACTCTTAACTTTATCGTAATTTTTTTTTAATAATATTTCTTGTATGTTCAAACATAAAGTCAATTCCATCATAAATTTCTCCCATGCAAGCATCATATGTATCTACATATCTTATCATAGACAGAATAGGATCCGTAGAATTGAGCAAGTAATCAACCTTGGGTCACTAGTCATCATCAAGGATCAATTTTTTTAATCTTTTGGGCTCTATCCGTGTTTGATTGTCTCCACACAAAGGTTTTGTGTTTGATTGTCTCCACATGGCCCAAAGGTTTCTAATAACCATGTTACTTAAGGATTCTTTTACCTTCACAAACCGTCTCAAGATGATTGTGTGGAGGCAAATCTTTTCTCAGAAACCTTAAAAAAAATGAAATTCATATATTAGAATAAAATTCAAATATATTACATTCTAAATTTAAGACTTGGAACAAAATTTAATAATCTAGTAAGTCAAAATAAATTGTGGAAACTAAGAATTTGTTCCCTTACCTTCAACAACTCCAGCCTTGAGAATGTCCTAAAGATTATCAAGAGCATTCGATGATTTGTTACAAACATCTGAATCTCATTTGCCTCTATGTAAACTTGCTCTATCCATGAGATTTTACCCATCTTTTGCGGCATAAAATTGAGGGAATGGACTGCACAAGACGTCAAAAATATATTCTCATATCTCGCTTCCACAAGCAATCTAGCTGCTTTACAATTTTTTGCATTGTCTTTGATAACTTGGACAACATTTTTAGGGCCCATTGATTCAATAGCTTCTATCAAAATGCCATCAATAAAACATGCATCTTTCACTTGACCCTCATAATCAACAGCCTTCAAGAACATTGCCTCTTTAGGGCATATTGCAACAATATTTGTCAAGGGCCTATTTTTAACATCTTTCCATCCATTTGAAATAATGAAAACCCCAATATTGTTCCATAAATCTCTAATTGGGTGCAAGGAACTTGTATATGCTCCATTTCCTTAGTTAAAAGTGTGGTTTGAACTTGTGGATCTTCATTGATACCTTTAATCATTTGTTGCCAATATGGTGACCTCACTATGTTGAAGGACAACCCACAAACATACATGCATTGAGCAACCAACTCACTAGTTATGTCCCTCTTCTCAATGTTGAATGCACTTTCCAATGCACCTTTTGGTCCTTTTCGTGAGGTGGTCTCTTATCCCAAGTTGTTTGAAGTGGTTGAGTTTGTATGAAAGGACATGTTTGACTACAGCTTGAAGTTGAATGTGTGGGCAATTTTCCTAAAGGTCTCCTTTGGAAAGGATGTGATCTAGACTAAGCTCTTCCAACATGTGTATTAGCTTCCTCTTGCTCTTTGATGTACTCAACATTTTCACCTTTATAACTTTATCACATTTTGTGATCCTCGTTTCTCCAATCTTGGCTAAATATACTTTGAGTCGACTATATGAGGCCTCATATTACATAATGTAATGACTGCAAATCCAAGCATGAGTGCCACCACCTGCATTGTTTTCTACCACTCACACATGTCTCCAAACAGGAGAAACGTGGTCATGTTTCATGAGAATTCTTTCATGTGGCCATCGTCTCTGTTTACTTCACCTTTCCCTACATCCGAACCTGAACTTGATGCCATTTATCCTTGCAACGGGAATGAGAATTTAAAAAAAGGAATCGAGTCATTAAATTTTTAATAAATAAAAATACAAAAAATTAAAACCATATTAAAATTAGAAAAGATTTCAAAACAACAATAAAACTTAGAAGAGAATATTTTTCAAAGATTCTTAAACTTATTATAATTTATGTGGACTGTTTTACTTTTATAAAGAGAACGAATTTATAATTTTTTACTATTATGTGATCACGTGTGCATTGTTTGAATGGAACTTGGAAGAAATGAAATTTTCATTTCTTTCAAGTTCTATTCAAACCATGCACACATGATCACATCCAAAAATTTAAAAATGAAAATGGCAAAAAGCAAAGAAGCAAAACCTGCTTTTTTACCCTGAAGCTTCTAATCTCTGCTGCTGCTGTGAATCAACTCTATATTTGTTGTTTTTGCTCCCTGGAACCCTGCAATGGCTGGCATTGAAAGTCTAAAATGAAAAATGAAAAAACTGGTGTGTGTTGTTTGATATGTTTTACTTTTGTTTAGGATTTAGGGTTTTTACTTTTTGTTTTGCTTTTGACATATTTAACTGTGGTTTGTAGGTGGGTTTAGGGTAGGTGAGTTTAGTTTTAGGGTTTCCTTTTTTCTTTAATTTTTTTTTTTTTTTTTTTAAGCTTTCCCTTTAAAAATGGCATCAGAAATGTTCAAGTACATGTCGGAAACAGTCATGCATTTCTGAGCTGTTTCTGGCATGCACCTGGATTTAAGGCGTGTTTTAGAGGTGCCTTGGTTTGGGGTTTTGCCCCCAGAATGTTTCGAACAGGAAACACCCTATGCAGGGGGCATTTGCACAACTTATCATCCTACTAGTGTTTGTCTTGCAACCCCTCAGAGCAGTCAGGTAAGAGATATTTTACTCTCACGCAAAATGTTGGTACTCTCACTTTCCCAGACGTAAATGCTTAACTTCTCCCTCTCTTTCCATCATCATAGTCAGTTAATGTGGGTAACGTTAATAACTTAATCCACCTAACTTTACTATGCATATGCCTTCTGCTGCTGCTCCTGTCACTACTTGGTTTGTGCCTAGTTATCATGAAGGCCACCCCTCAGGAAGAAGGCTCGCACTCCCCCCTCGTGGTTTGATTTCAGTCACAGTTAAATCTTTGCAAACCCCGAGTGCTAATCCCTTTGCCAATAATCCTGCACAACAAGGGAGCTTTGAAGGGTGTAGTCAGGGTGATCCTGGTCGTACTGCAGTCTTTGTTTTTTGTCATCACTAACCTAGATGCAACCATTCATCACCTGGTTTTTAAAAGAGGCAATCGTGACACCCAAATCCCCCTCTTGGGTGAGTGCATTCTACAAATTAATGATCGTATCAAAAAAGCAGGATGCATTAGTCAATATTGGATGGCAAAAAAATGAATTTCAACATCTCTATGTTCAAAACATGGAGGAGATGATGGTTTATGACCCCCTTAAGCGTTTTGATTAAGAAGTTATGCAGGACCAGACTGAATGAGCTAGAGCTCCAAAGAGATGAGCAACTCGGGCTGGCTGTTCCAGCTCCATTTAGGCCTAGGCAATGGATTGGATAGTTCCTGTCTACCTGCTCCTAATCAGAAGGACCTGGTGGCCCCAGCTAGTACAATTACTTCTCATAGAACAGCAGCAAATTGCATATCTTTTGAATCTCCAGATTTTTGTTAATCACATGTTCAGGGTTCCTCTTATAAGTGTTTTCTTACAAGTATTTTTATGATTTAATCTGCAGCTGTGTAGACATTTCTACAGTTTGTACTTGCAGAAGGTTCTTAGTTTGGTTTATTTGTTTCAAGAATGTCAAGCGTCAATTGTACTGGGCTGACTTGGAATTAAATTCAACAATAAAGAAACGTTTATTGCTGTTTGTGCCAACTTGGCAGCCAGGTCAGCATCATTTAGTGAATGAGACAACTATAAATGCCTTCATTTCACCTCATCAACTGCACTATTAACACACCTTTGGATCAGCTAAGTGGAATTAGGTGAAGAACGGGTTTCTTCTCAAAATTAGAGCATGCCATCAACGACTCCCATGGTGACATTAGTGACCCATCTCTTGACTGCTTTGATTGTTGTTTGATATGGTTACTGTCAACATCAACAAGGTTAATTGGTGACTATGTTTGTTATGTTAACTGTTAATGTAACTGATTTTAGACTGTCAACATCAACAAAGAAAAGTGGGATATCAGCCAGCTATGTTATGGCCAATTTTTGATTCGTTGACTGAAATTTAAGTATAATTATTAATGTATTAGTCGCTATGGATGCATATGCTTTGTAAGTCGTCCCTTTAGCATATTTGAATTATCCCACATACATGAGAAGTAGTAGCTGCTAGAATAGATTTAGTATTTAAGTAAGTGTTGAGGTCCAATGAACGCATCCACGAATATTATTGTATTGAGGTTATTCAAAGGAGGTTGCCCCCTTGAAGTGGCATGCGATCTAAAGGTTATTTTGAATTATTTTTTGAAGTTTATTTTATTGTTCAATTATTTTCTATAGTTCGTAAATCTATGCAGAAGGTTCCTCACATCTGGTATTAGAGCACTTTTCTTGGCCTGCAAGTAGATTTTGGAGATTTTTTTTCAGCAGTGGCTTTCCAGAAGCTGCGTTATTTATGAAAATATTTTTCATTACCTCTATTTTTTACATTTTCATTGCAGGTTCGGATAAGGGTAAATACCTCTCTGCATAATTGTGGGAAGTACTTGGGCATATAGCCCTAAAACTCATTGTGAGGAGTACCACAGGCACCTTGAAGTAGTTGGCTCATTGAGAGGACCTGCCAGCGAAAAGAGCAATGGCCCCATCCCGATTGACTAGTTTATACCCATGAGGTAAACCAAGAGCTGTCGTTTAGGGATAAATTAGTGGCTAAATTTTTTCTGGAGAGTGGTACTCGTTCAGACAACATTGATGGCCAGAGAGTCTTCTTAAAACTTTTAGGCGGTGGAACAGACTTGGGGCCCATATCTGACATTACAGTTTTAAAAAATATCAGTAGAGTGATTACAGTTGGTAAACACACGCTTGCCGACAGACATTTGGTCGAAGCAACCAAACAAAAATTAGTTTCTAAACCAAAAAAAAAATCGTTTTTTCGCCATCTCTTCCTCTATAGTTTCGTTGACTCTCAAAATTTTTTAGAACGCCTGACATTATATTCTGCACAAGTTCTTCAAGGGTCCATATCCAAATTCCACTTTTATTAGCCAAAAATCTTATTTTTTGATTTTTTCGGGTTTTGCCATAAATTCTTTAATTTTTGTCCTCTTGCTTAAAAACTTTTTCAAAGTGTTCCTTTCCCTTTTCTACTCTTTTGTCCCTCTTGGACAATTTTTCCATTACTATTCTGAAATTGCCCTTTTCCTTCGTTAAACCTAACCAGGAAGTGCCCAAAAACTAGTAAAAATAAATTTACCCCTTCCGATTGACCCCAAATTAAAAAAATTTCTTACTGGCCACATCTTAAAACTTGTTTTTATATCCCTTGCCAAAATAAAATAAAAAATATAGCACTAGTTATGGTAGTCCCCCGTGAGGCACAAAAATCATGGAGGAAGAACTCACTACATTGAAAGCCCAGGATATTGACTTAATTGAAAGGATGCATGGACTGAATCAACAGAATAGCCTTTTACTCAACAAGTTGCAGGAGTCTTCTTTAGAGAATAGTTTCTCTTCTCACCACACATCATGTGGGCCCAAGCTAGACTTTCCACGGTTCAATGGTACAAATTCTACTGGATGGATATATCGAGCTAAGCAATTCTTCAACCTTCACAATACTTATTCTATCAACAACCCAATTGCTTCCATTCACTTTGAACAAGAAGCACTTCAATGGTACAGTTGGTATCTCAATTTGAATGATGAACCCGATTGGAAAAACTTTGCATCCTTACTTCTGGGTAGGTTTGGTCCTTCGACATTCGAGGACTTTACAGGAGCTCTCATCAAACTTTGCCATACAGGCACCGTTCATGATTATCAGATTGAATTTGAGAAACTAGCTAATCACACTGAAGGGTTATCAGATGACTTCTTCAAGAGTTGTTTTATTAGTGGCCTCAAAGAGCCAATCCACTCGGAGGTGAAAAATTTTCAGCCCAATAACATGGACACCTCGGGTCTAGCTAAGTTAGTTGAAGAAACTTTTAGTGCAATGTCGACTTCCCATTTTTCCACCCATAAAGAACACAACGAACCAACGACCAACCATAACCACACCGGTCAAGCACCTTACTGAGGTAGAGATGTGGGCTTGTAAGGAGAAAGAACTATGTTATACTTGTGATGACAAATGGGTTAAAGGTCATAGGTGCATCACACAAAAGCTCTACTTGGTAGATGTGGAATCATCACTAGAGCAGGGCAGCGAGCCTGATATTCAGGAGTTGTAGGATGCTTAAATAGAACAAAGTCCCTCCGATGACTCAATGGCTCAGGAGACCCAACCTGAGATCTCTCTACATGCACTCGCAAGTGTTTTCACCCCTCAAACCATGAAGGTCAAGGGGTTCTTTAAAAAGATCCCTTTTACAATCCTCATTGACTTTGGCAACACGCACAATTTCACCGATCCCCGCATTGCTAAGCACGTAGACTGCTTTGTACACCCTTGTTCTAGCTTTGAAGTCATGATTGTTAATGGGGGAACACTGCCATGTGAAGGGAAGTGTCGGAATGTACATATTGCGATAGGCGATTACACTCTTCGCTCAGATATGTTTGCCCTACCTTTAAGAGGATGTGATGTGGTTTTAGGGGCGCAGTGGCTCCACACATTGGGACTTATGCTATGGGACTTATCTAAGTTTTGGATGCAATTCACAGATAGTGGCCAAAAGCACACCTTAAAGGGATTATTGCCTAGATTTGCTAACATCATCAGTTCCCATCGCATGGAAAAGATTTTGAAGAAAGGCTCACATGGGGTCATTTCCTAGCTGCACTCCATCCAACTCCAACTCCCCGCTGCTACTAACTACTTTGTTGATTTGTAAGTCGTCCTTGACAAGCATGCAACTATTTTTTTAGAGCTAGTGAGTTTGCCTCCTTCACGCCCTGAAGATCATTGTATCCTGCTTCTTCTAAGAAGCATCCCACCCAACATCCGTCCATATTGCTATCCCCATCTGCAAAAGATTGAGATTAAACAGCTAGTATGGGAACTCCTCAAGTCAGGAGTTATTCACCCTAGCACCAACCCATACTCCTCCCCAGTGCTTCTTGTCCACAAAAAGGATGGGTCGTGGTGCCTCTGAATTGACTTTCGTGCCCTTAACCACCTCACTATCAAAGATAAATTCCCAATTCCAGTCTTCGAAGAGCTTCTTGATGAGCTCCATGGGGCAAATTTTTTCTCCAAATTGGATCTTCGTTCCAGTGTTCATTAGATCCACATGCATGTTGATGACATTCCAAAGACAACCTTCCACACTCATAAGGGTCACTATGAATTCTTGGTCATGCCTCTTGTACTTACAAATGCCCCTTCAACATTTCAGGCCCTAACGAATAAAATCTTTCGGTGTTTCCTTCGTCAATTTGCTTTGGTTTTCTTTGATGATATTTTGATCTACAGTCGCACATGGGCTGAACATCTCCAACATCTTGATAGGGCACTACAACTTCTAGCAGATAATCAATTATGTGCCAAGCAATCCAAGTGTACCTTCGGTCAAGAGGAAGTTGAATATATTGGGCACATTGTTTCAGCTGTTGGGGTTTGCGTGGATCCAGAAAAAATCAGTGCCATGCAACATTGGTCTCAACCAACAACCCTCAAGAGCCTTCGTGGCTTCCTAGGCCTTACAGGATACTACCGCAAGTTCGTCAAGGATTATGGCAAGATTGCAGCTCCCTTGACTTCCTTATTGAAGAAGGATGCATTCACATGGAATGCTGCAGCTAACCAGGTATTCGTGGCACTCAAACAGGCTATGTGTAGCACACCAGGTTTGGCCATGTTGGACTTCACAAAAACTTTCACCATCAAAACTGATGCATGTGGCAACAGCCTAGGTGTTGTTCTTCTCCAAGGTCATCCCATTGTTTTCACTAGCAAAGCCCTTTTTGGACGAAATTTGGCTTTGTCTACATACGAAAAGGAAATGATGGCAATTCCACATGCAGTACAAAAATGGCGGCCATACTTATTTGGGAATCATTTTTGCATCAAAATCGATCACCAAAGTTTGAAATACTTCCTAGAACAATGGGCCTCATCCCCGACACAACAAAACTGGGTCAACAAACTCATGGGCTGTGATTATGAGATCACTTACAAGGAGGGTAAAGATAATGTTGTGGCGGATGCTCTCTCGCGCATGTTCAAGGACCAGACATCCCTTTTTGCCATCTCCATGCCCATTTCGAACTGGTTGGACTCCGTACGCCAAGGGTATGTACATGATCCCTCCTTACACCACCTCATTCAACAATTGACCATTAACCCCTCTCTAGTACCACATTATTCATGGGATGGTGCTTCTCTGCGTTACAAGGGTCGTTTGGTGCTTCCCAATAGCATAGACCTTTATTATGGCGTATTCTATGAAATCCATGCTTCTCCATCAGTCGGGCAGTCAGGGTTTCTCAAAACATATGAGCGGGCACGTCAAAATTTCTTCTGGAAAGGGATGAAAGGGGAAATTAAACAGATGGTGGCCAAATGTGATACTTGCCAATGCAACAAAGGTGAAACTGTAGTTACCAAAATCGTGATTAATCTTCAATTGCGGCAAAAAATGATTTTTTCATCATGAAAACCGCAATTAATACCAAGTCAACCCTCGCCGATTAAATCGTTGACTGCAACAATTAAAATGTGGAAAATCCGATTTAAACTCAAAAAAATCTTGATTTTTTAAAAAATGCGATTTAAATGTGATTAAATCGCGATTTTTTCTGGAACAATGATTTTTTCTAGTATAAGTGCAAACAAAAAGAAAAAACTGTCATTTTAACACCAAAATATTGCAAATTTTTGAGAATTTTCAAGAGTAGAATTTCAAAGGAGGACAAACAAAGAGAACATAGAGATTTTCAGCAATGGGCCCGAGAGGTTCGAGAATCTTCAGCAACAAAAATTGATATTTGGTCTTTAGTCTTCACTAACTTGTCAAATTTCCAAGTTCAGTTTTTTTTAATATATATCTTTTAAAATGTAAATAAAAATTAAAAAATCCCTAACCTTAACCATAAGTTCATTTTTTTTTTATATATATCTTTTAAAATGTAAATAAAAACTATGAAAATTAAAAAAAACCCCTAACCCTAACCCTAACCCTGACCCTAACCCTATTCCTAACCTAAGTTCAGTTTTTTTATATATATCTTTTAAAATGCAAATAAAAACTATAAAAATTACCAAAATCCCTAACCCTAATCCTAACCCTAATTGTACGATTAGGATTAGGGTTAATTTTTTTAAAATATGAATAATTAAAATTTAAACATAATGCTAACCTTGTTAGGAATTAGGATTTTTTTTAAATATATATTTTTTAATAAATTTTTATAGTTTGTAATTAATTAAAAAAATCTATAAAAAATATTAAAAATTATTAAAAAGCAATAATTTATTCTAAGGAATTATGGTTAATAAACTTCTATGAATAAAAATTAAATTAAATTTATTCTAAGAATTTTGACTTCGACGTCATGGATGACACTGGGATCGACACCGAGGTCGTTTTTCAAATTAGTAGAGGCAAGAACCTTGAAAATATGTTGAAGTGTAGACATATTGAACCATAGTTTACATGCTACCATTTGCTCCCTCCCCTTTTTTGTTCCATGATGACAATAGTATGCATTATGAAATGCAAATGTAATGAAATTTGAATATTTCAGAAAAGTAATGAAAGAAAATAGTTGATTGATTTGGATGGCGTACAATCTCATTTATCTTCCTCGCATACTTGTTGACGCAGTGGATTGCACCCTGGGCAGGAGGCCAAGCTCCTGCCTTCCACACGCAACAATGGAAACTCCCCTCTCGCCTGTGGGACCGGCGAAGCTGGAGGGGAGAGTATCTAGATAAGGGCTAGCTCCCTTTGATGTATCTTTTAGGTCCTGGATTCCCTACTGCTAACAAATAAATGAAAAAAAGGGGGGGGGATGAAAAGGGAGAAGGATGCTGAAACAGAACCTAAACCTAAACTTAAAAAGGTGATACACCAAAAAAAGATGACCCACCCAGCCCGAATATACACTTTTCACCAAGAAGCTCCCATACACTTCATCTGATGTGGGAGACTCTTCTATATTAGTGAGTCAGGGGTTTGTAGAGATACAGGGAGGAAGGAACTATCAAAGGTGTTCTGAGACACACTTTGGCAGCCTATTCACATGCGCCTATATTCCTGATGTAGACACTTTTGGCAGACCTGCAGAAGAAGAGACTTCACAATGCACTAGACATGTTGGAATCGTTCTGTGAAAAGCATAAAAGAAAATGATTTAACACAAAAAGAAAACATAGACACATGCATGAGTGCAAGCTCAAATAGAGGTAAAAAACGCTAAGTCTTGATTCAAGGTAAAATCCGGCAGAGTTCTGCCTTACAAACCCAGAGATTTTTGGGCAGAGCTTTGCCTTACGGGCTAAGAGATTGGCCCCTTCTCAAAATGAGAAGTTTACAATATATAGAAAACAAGAGAAGTAAAGGCGCCGCTTTGGAAAAGACTTTGGCGCTCTTGACAAGCTGGCCCATGTGCGTTGAGAGCATCGGGAAGAGGAAGTCACTGTTGTTGATGTCATTCTTCTAGAAGAGGCCTGATGAAACCATGCTGTGTAATCACGGGTCTTGACTTTAGCATTCAAAAATTAATGTGAAAGCACGGGCCGTGCCTCTTTTCTGCAAACAAGACTGCAAAATGCAAAATGGAGAAAACAGGCCGTGCCGCTTACTGTTTGTGTCATTTGATGACCACTTGGCAATGACTCGCCTCCCCTTTGCCACCTGGGCCGTCTTGTCTGTTTCTGCACTTTGTCTCTTCCTGGTTTTGTCCTTTTCTGGCTCTTTAGCCCTCGGGGCTATCTTTTGGCAGGTCGTTGCGTTCCTTGGCTCTTCCATTTTGCTTTT
Source organism: Torreya grandis (assembly GCA_037957365.1). Taxonomy (NCBI): domain Eukaryota; kingdom Viridiplantae; phylum Streptophyta; class Pinopsida; order Cupressales; family Taxaceae; genus Torreya; species Torreya grandis. The sequence continues at coordinate 1,006,433 of JARHVA010003620.1, read as the reverse complement.
CAAAATCAACGGCTATTTCACGAGCCTTGAAATTGACGTTTGCGCACCCGTCACTGCGTTTGAACTTCCAACGGCTAGTTCGCCGTGCTTGACTTTGATGTCTTCGAGCCCGTCACCCCTTGGAATTTCTTTGGCTTTCTCTTGATTCGGCCTTTTCTGTTGCTCCCTTTCCTTCGGACTTCTTGTTTTGAACCTTCCCGAAGGGAGGGTGACCCTTCGGCTTATGTTAAAGTGCCCTTCGTTTTGGCCGAGAGTCCCCCGCAAGGGCACCTGCCATTCGTGGTCCTTTGGCGGCCTATTTTCTTCGGAACCTTTTCCCGCGGACTTTTTTCCGCAGACATTTTCCCGTGGACAACAAGTCCGCAAGAATTGCCTTGTTTGCTTCTTCGGATTTTCTCCCGGGCTTTTTGGCTCGCGGCTTTCTCGAATTTCTTCGGACTTTTTGTCCGAAGGAATTCCTTTGGACAAAAAGTCCGAAGAAATTATTCTCGTCTTTTCCTTAGTCTTTTTTTCGCGCCTTTCGAATTCCTTCGGACTTTTTGTCTGAAGGAATTCCTTCGGACAAAAAGTCCGAAGGATTTCTTACTTTGCTTCTTCAATTGCCCTTTGAAAAGTGCCCTTCGGGAAGGTTGGAAATGACCCTTCCAAAGGGTACTTTCCTTGCCTTAAGCAAATTTCCGAAAGAAACTTACCTTTTCGGCTCCTCTGTGGCCTCTTTGAAATTATTCCCTGCCCTCCGCAAGGGCTCTTGAGTCCAGAACTGCCCTCCGCAAGGGCACTTGTCCTTCAGGAGACTCTCTTGAACTTTTTGATTGAACCGCTCCTTTGAACCAACCGTTGAACCGAACGTTGAACCAACACTTTGAACCAAGCTTTGAACCAAGCTGACTGAACCAAGTCGTTGAACCGACTGAGTGAACCAAGTGATTGAACCAAAGTATTGAATCAGCTGAATTGAACCAAGCCGACGAACCAAAGCGTTGAACCAATCGATTGAACCGGTTCAATGGTTCAACGATTCAAAGTTGCTAATTTTTGGAAAGATCATGTTGTTGAATCTCGACGTTGAACCACTTTTCCAACCTTAAGGAAAAGTGTCTTTGAACCATTTCAGCTCTCTTTCCTTGTGAATTTCTTCGGACAAGAGTCCGAAGAAGCTTTGTAAAACCCTGCACTCTTTGAACTGGTTCTTCATCTGCGGAAAGACTCGCCTGCAGAGTCCGTAGAAATGGACCTGCAGAGTTCGTAGAAAACCTGCAGAGTCCGTAGAAATTTGCAAGACTCGTGCAAAATCAAAATTGGATTGGCTCTATACAGCAGGGAAAAAATGGGACCAATTTTGGCCTGCAGGACCAAAATGGTCAACAATACTCTGGAGTCTGTATTATGTAATTGTATCTATTCTCTATGCAATTGAAATGCCTAATTTGTATCTCGATGCAATGGAAATGCATTTAAATTTTTAAAAATATAAGTTTTTTTTCTGCATTTTCTTGGTGGTTTTAAGTTTTCGATTTTTTCCCGATTAATCACGATTTTTTGAAAAACACTTAGACTTTTGAAAAAACAATTTTTTTCTCAGGCAATTAATGCTACTATGGGTGAAACCACAATGATTCCTGGTTTGCCCAAACCCTTGCACATTCCTATAAGGATCTGGACCGATATTTCTATGGATTTCATTGAGGGGCTCCCTAAATTTGGAGGAAAAACAATGATCTTGGTTGGGGTAGACCGCCTCTCCAAATATAGTCATTTTTGTGCACTCAACCACCCTTTTATAGTCTCCACGGTTGCACAAGTTTTATTGGATTAGATCTTTTACCTTCATGGCATCTTTTTTTCAATTGTCTCCGATCGTGATGCAACTTTCACTAGCCATTTTTGGACGGGGCTATTCCGACGCACAGGCACACAACTGAAGATGAGCTTCGAGTATCATCTCCAAATAGATGGCCAGACAAAAATTGTCAACAAGGGCTTGGAAATGTTCCTTCGTTGCTTTGCGTCAAAACAACAACCCCAGTGGGCAAAGTGGCTCCCCCTCGCAGAATGGTGGTACAATACCTCATACCACACTTCTACTAAAATGACTCCATATGAAGCAGTTTATGGTCAAGCGCCCCCAACACTTCTCCCGTACACCCCCAACAGTTACCTAGTTCAGTTGATCGACAATACTGTTTGCCATTGGGATCAGATTCTCAACACCCTGTGAGGTAATCTCCATCTGGCACAGGACCAAATGAAGCAAGCAGATCAACACTGCTTCGAGCGCACCTTTCAACCTAGTGATATGGTTTTTCTTTGTCTGCAACCATACAAGCAATCATCCTTGAAACTAAAAGGGCATCATAAGCTTGCCCCGAAGTTTTATGGGCCATATAAGGTTCTCTAGCAGATTGGGTTTGTTGCTTACAAGTTGGAGCTTCTACCTTCATCCTAAATTCACCCAGTCTTTCATGTTTTGTGTTTGAAGAAAGTTCTTGGAACCACTATCAGAGTGGTTACCCGAACTTGATAATAAAGGCTCCATCCTTCTTTTGCGGAAGCAATCCTGGACAGGCGCACCTGCCAACTTCCCTCCTGCTCCATCACGAAAGTCTTAATCTAGTGGGACGGCATGCAACCAAAAGATGCCACATGGGAACCACTATTCCAAATTCAGCAACGATTCCCACATCTAAAGCTTTGAGGACAAAGATTTTTCTAAGGGGGAGGGGATGTCAGAAACCCATGTTCTACCCTTCTCTTTGCATTAATAGTGTATTAGTCGCTATGGATGCATATGCTTTGTAAGTCGTCCCTTTAGCATATTTGAATTATCCCACATACATGGGAACTAGTAGTTGCTAGAATAAATTTAGTATTTAAGTGTTGAGGCTCAATGAAGGCATCCACGAATATTATTGTATTGAGGTTGTTCAAAGGAGGTTGCCCCCTCGAAGTGGCCTACGATCTAAAGGTTATTTTGAGTTATTTTCTGAAGTTTATTTTATTGTTCAATTATTTCTGTAGTTCATAAATCTGTGTAGAAAGTTCCTCACAAACAAAGGACATCAACCATATTAAATTTTTGCTGAGTATTATCAATACTATAAAGAGTGTGGACTTTGTAATTAATGAAGATTTGACCGACATGAGCTGCCTTACTGTTATAATTGCTGGACTATAATTGAGTTATTAGTCTGGAGCCCTTCGGGGATAGGTTCTAGTATCAAACTATTAGCGAGCTATGAGGTGGGAGCCCTTATGAGATAGCTTTGGCATTAAACTAAGATTGAGCTGTGAGGCAGATCCCTTTAGGGAAACCTATGGTATTGAACTATGATTGAGCTATGATGTGGGAGCCCTTCGGAGATGTTCTCTGGTTAGTGGAGTATGTTTTAACTTATTTGCTGGGAACATTTCGGAGAAGCCTCTGGTATTAAACTGTTTGAGGTGTGTAGTGGAAGCCATTTGGATATATTCTTTTGCTATTTAATGATGACAAAAATGTCTTGGGATAAAGTTTATATTAAACTATTATTATGATAGTGGAAATGTTATTTATAGTTTGGTAATAGATGGCTAGCTGGTAAGACTATCTGGTTGCAGTCGCAAATTTGTGATGCATTTAAGGAGATGAACATCAAGGGATGCTCAGTTCTGATGCAGTTTGGTGATGGTCGCTCCTTGTACTACAGCTTCAAGGTTTTCTTCTTATATATTGCTAACATTTTGGGATTATATTTGTATTTTGCTGTTGTATGTAGGTATCTGGATTTGGACAATCCAGAACAAACACGGTATCCCGTCTGCCACAAAGGTCAAGGGGGATTGCAAGAAGATGTTTCTTAGATTTTTCCATTTCATCTTTTCTTGTAGGAAGCAACCACAACCCTCGGAGAATATTGCCTCAAGATAAGCTGTGAGTTTTTCTTCTGAGAGTTTTGAGTGGATGAAGCTCTATACATTCTTCTTAAAGCTTATTTCAAATGAACACCGGGCAATTTGCACAAGTCCCATTTTTGACGTCTATAGCACCATTTAAAGAACATTAAGAATGTAGGGTAGAATATTGGCCTCTGAATCACGATGGTTTGCCAGGATGTTTCTTAGTTTAAACTTTTCCTATATTGTATGGAGAGAATTGAGTGAATTTTTTTCCAAATGTTATATTGTTGATACTAGCAGGGTTGTTGGACATGGAAGCACTTTGTTTGCTGCCTAAGATTAGCTATCTTTTGCCTCTGCAGTGGTTCACTGCTTTGTAGATGCTTAATAGAAACCTTGCTATTTGGAGATGAGTGTTCCAACACTATTTACACCAGCAATAACTCCAGTAGGTGTCACTACACATGAAGTTGCAGCATATAACCTGTTGAAATTACAGCTTACACCAATGACATTCAGGGTTGGAATAACTATTGCAGACCATCTTATCTCTGCCTACATACACATGACAGCCAGAGAATTGCTATCGATATGGTTAGCCTGCAATGAAATCCTCTTCAAGCATTGACCTACTAAACCCTCAGAGTGAGGATTGGAAAATGGCATCACCAGCTTATTAGTAACTAAGGTGTATTTCGAACCAACTTTGCCATATTCTTCCTATAGAGCAGTAAATATAGTGACCATGTTGATTCTATGCTTACATTGGACAGCATTTGAGGAGGACAACATAGGTGAAAAATCCTTCGTATGAGCATCAAGAGCATCCCTCGTAATGGAATAAACAAAGAATTCTCTAGTAGGTCAGCAAGATGATATACGGACAGCTTTGAACATCAAAAGGTATTCCAATTTGACAAGTGGAGAGAATGTATGTTATCAGTAGGTATGTAACATGTGTAACTATCTCGTCATTAATTAAAAATCTGCATAAAGACTATAGTCTGTTCTATATTTTGATGTTCTAATACTTGATAGCTATTAGGAATTTTGAACCTGCTCATTAATTAATGCTACATATCCTGTGGTTGGCTGTTAACAAATATTGATAAAAATCTGAGCCTATAAGCATCAATATGAGCAGACCCAGAGCCCTATATGGGTCGAGGCATTCCATTATATTTATTGAACTAAACTAGAGCCCTTCATGGGTAGAGGCATCCCATTATATTCACCTTGTAAGATCTAGAGTCCTATGTAGGTGGAGGCGTCTAGTTATATTTATTAGGACAGACCTATATCATTATAAGTGTCAAGGGATCCCATTATATTAATCTTGTGAGGCCTAAAGCACCATCGGTTCTAGCCATCCTGTTATATTTTGTCAGGAGCTGGAAAATGCCTCAATTTTCTGCAGATTTAAGGCAGGCATCTGAGAACTTCGGGTTTGTTTCTTAATTTTCCCAGATTAACCATATTTTATTGTTTTTAACTTTAATATACTCCGGAAATTCTAAATTTCTGCTGCTGTGACAAAATTTAAAAATCAGAAATTTAATCATAACTTCTGAGACATTCAGCATAATCTAGAAGACTTTTGAAATTCAGCGTCTGCTTTGCTATGATACTTTCACACATGGAACAGTTTTAAAATACTAGCAATCACCTTAAGATGGAGATTCCTCTTCCTTGGATTCAGGAGATTAAATTTCCTTGATCTTGTGAGGTCAAGATCGTCAAAATGCCCAAAAATCAATACAGCAGGTTGTGCACTCGGACCTCAGCAGTTGAGCAATGGGGATCTGAATTTAGAGAATCGGGATCTGAATTTAGAGGCGTCTTGTCTCAACTCCAACAATTGTAGGAGAAAGGCAAAATTATAGCTCATCTGGTGACAAGGATCATTTCACTTGAAACAATCTCATGCCCATACAGCTGAGGCCAAATTCTTTCAGAAATTTTACAGAGTAGTATTTAAAATCCAAAACAAACGTTAGAGATTATAAATCCACCTGAAGATCTGGAAAATAAACTACAGCCCAACAACAGTCTTAAAGAACAAGTCGAGCAGTAGAAGTTAATGTTTACAAATGGCTAGGGGTAAAACGACACCAACAGTTGTGGAAATGGCTATCCAATCGAATTTCAAAGAAGAAGCCAGCACAAACCAAGGCTCCTAACCTTCAAATTCATGCCCTTCCTAAGCCTGCTGATCCTTTTCAAGCTAGCCATGCCGTTTGGATGCTCCTCTTTGGACGTAAAGGACATCTTCCTGGATAGAGCTTGGGCAACTCTTGATAACATGCTAGCTATAAAGTTATGGTCTTCATCAGAGCATCTACAGGCAATGAAAGCCAAGGTGAAGCTAATCTACTTATCCACAAACTTTATTTATATGCAGAACCCAAGGGGCAGGCGCAAACTAAACATGTAAGGCATCTGATATGAATCCATGTGGAGGAGCTTCTTTAGGCTTGTGCCCAAGTTGTGGCTGCCAGAAAAGTAAACAAATGGGCTGTAATTTGATAAAGCAGAGCGGTGATTCTCCTTCCCCGGGGTGGTGCTTTCCTTGACCATCGAAATGATGGCATTCTCAGGTCTCAGTAAGGGATGGGGATACCACTATTGTCTGCTGGATCTAAAATGGTGCAGTGTGGTCTTCTCCAAGTAACTTTCTGTATGTCATTGCATTGCAATACCTTATCTTTCTTACTGAGACCCATGAGAGCCCTAAACGGGCATTTCCTCCAGTCATAGGAGACCCTTGGGTATCGTCCTTGGTGCATGAGGCTCGTAGGTCAAGAAGTGTTCATGGTTCTAGGGGTGTGACCTGCCTTATTCGTGACTACCTTCAATGAAAGGTGTCATCGTTAGCAGCCATTGTACATTCAAGATACACATGGCTTTGAGTTTAGAGGGTGTCCCCTTGGCCCTCCGATATATCTTCATTGCAGTTTGTTATTTCCTCTAGCTTCATCACCTTTTTCCATGCACACTGATGGTGGCTTGCAGAAGAGCATCTATGGGCATTGATGATGATATCGCTCATTATTCTTTGTCGGGTGATGCCATCTTTTTGAGTAATTTTTATGCTCACATGGGGACACACTAGATTCCAATACATATTCAAAGGAGGAGCTCTGCTTTCATGAGCTGACTCTGAGGAGTTTGGTTTACATAGGACCTTAGCTGATGGGGATAACACTGCCATATCTTGTGGGAGACAGCTTCTTGAGTTAGGTGAGTCACATGGCCCTCACATTCTTAATGGGTCAACATAAGTATAATATTAGGAGATACATTTAACTAAGCATTTGTTTTGTTCAACTGTTCACAATAGCAAAGCAGTCATATGAATCTTAAAACATTTTAGAGTTTGACTAGATAAGTCCAAGTGGCATGCCATTTCAACACAGAATAAGTAAACGATACATTTGCAAAAACGGGATGTGATAGCATGGATCTTGTGGTAAGTTCATATGAGTTTTTCCTTTTGCAAATGAAGCCACACTATCATCAATCTTGAAATACTATGGCAACAAATGTTGATATTAGCATTGTTTGTACTTAGCATTGATGTTTTGTAGAATGGTTTGCACTTGCTGCTTGATGTGTTGAATGCATTCAATGGACTTATTTGCTTTGTAAACTTTGTGAGTTGAGGGAGTTGTTGTTATTGATGGTGGCATAAGGTAAGCTACATCAATGGGTGCTGATGGTTGAAAACTCACACAAACCTCAAGATATTTGTGTTCAGTATAGTTGTGAAGAGCTTTGCTGTAGCCATGTTGAATGAAAGGTAAACTTCTGTGTCAAGTGTGATGCTTCTTGGAATTTTACATCTTGAGAAGATACACAATCATCCTATTCACTACTGTTTGTCCATCAATCTAAGGATGGAGTTCATTAGACTTAGGCTATGGTCCCATGGAGGGGGCCTTGCTAAAATTTCTCAATAGGTGTTGCTGAGAAAATTTAGGAGCCTTACCCATTTTAACAGTCCCATAGATTTTTATTTCTTTCTTGCTGAGAAATTTTAGGTGAAAAATTATAGGAATTATATGCAAATATATGGTCCATATTTTTATTAGAACTTAGAATCTCAAAAAACGTATCATGCAAGGTGCCATGTGGACAAGAAGTCCAGAAGCTGGTGGGGGAAGCTTTCAGTCCCCCCTCTCCAACAACCGCTGAAAGTTTGCTACCTAAAAATGTGGGGCTCTTATTTTGTAGGAAAGATATCTTATAGTCATCGGGAGTCATGGCAATCGTCATTTTATTTCTGTAGTTGTATTGTTTCAATCTCATAGGACCATCTCACATTAAAAATAGGAGCCCAAGCTCCTTCCATGGGACCACATCCTTAGTCAACTTTGTGTCCATTCTTGACCAAAGTGCTTTCTAGAAATTGCTCAAGAATTTGGCATCTCTATTAGATATGATGGTAGAAGGCAATCCAAAGTGAATCTATACATTTTGAAAGACGAAGTGAGTTGTTTCCTTGAGTTGAGATGGCCTTTTTACGTGGTGCAAGAATTTCCATCTTTGAAAATTTATCTTTTACTACATAAATACAATCATTATCATGCTTGATGGTGAGCAAACCTGAAAGGAATCCAATAACAATTTCCTAAGGTCTGTTTGGAACTGGAAAAGGAGTATACATTCCTTGCTTCTTCTTGGCCGGTTTGGCTATAGCACGTGGTACAGAATTTGTTGTCTTTTGCAACATCTAACTTGAGATGATTCCAAAAAAATACTTTTCAATACCGTGAGGGTCTTTCCAACTTGGAAGTGAATTGCACCCTTGCCGAAATACCTCTCATATCGACCCTTGACACTCATATAGATTTCTGCAAAGTCTTGGATTTCTTTGGTACAACCATGGCCAAGAGTTGTTCTCATGTCCATGTGTGTCAGCAACATAGAGAAGAGCTTAGACCAGGGGTTGACTCAAACAAGTTGCTACTACATCGGCACCCTTTCTTATGTTTGATGTTCAAGTGGAATTGCTGAAGATATGGAGATCATTTCTGATGCTTCTCTTGCTGCAACTTGTTTTGTGTCTTTAAGAATTGCAATGGCTTATGATCTGTATGGATGATAGTCTCCTTTCCCAAAATGTAGTGGTTCCACTGCTTACATGCCTGAACAATGGCATAAAGCTTTTGGTCATACACAAGATATTTTCGTACTGCGGTAGTGAATATCTCATTGTGGCAATGAATGTCTCAGTATGGTAGGTGATTGCGTGACCAAATTGAGTGAAGACCGCCCCAAGTGCATATTTAGATGCATTAGTCTCTATCTCAAATGGTTGTTGGAGATCTTGTAACGGGAGCACTAGCGTGGAACAAAGTCGACATTTTAATTCCTGGAATGCTTTCTATTGCGTGGTCGACGAACTGAAATTTGGCTTCGTGCTACCCTTGGTGACTTGATTCAAGGGCTGAGTGATTTGCAAGAAACCAATTACAAATTTCCATTATAAATTTTCCAACTCTAAGAAACCACGAAGTTTCATAAGGCCCTTTAGTGTAGTTCATTCTTGAATGACACAAATCTTGGGTGCATCCACATGCACTCCATGTGCATCAACAATATGCCCAAGGAACTGAATCTTCTTCATGGAAAATGAACATTTCTCCATATTGGAGTACAATGTGTGCTACCACAAGGGGTTGAACACTTGTTAAATGTGGTTCAAGTGCTCTTCCCTTGATTTGTTGAAAATGAGTATGTCATCTAAATAGACAACAACAAATGAAGGTGTGAAGGGCCGAAGAATGTCTTTCATCATTCACATGAATGTTGCTGGAGCCAAAGAATATCATTATCATTCTCATGAATTCCGCGGGAGCATGGGCCAAGCCAAAGGGCATAACCAACATTTCCAACAATCCTTCCTTTGTTTTGAATGTTATGTTCCAAACATCATAAGGTTCAACAAGAATCTGATGATTACTTGATTTGAGATCTATCGTAGTAAAGAACTTGGCACCACAGTCTTATATCTTTGGAAGTGGATAGTGGTTCTTCACCATGATCTTGTTCAAGGTTATGCAGTTGATGTACAACCTCCATGTGCCATCCTTCTTTGGCGCAAGGACTATTGGGCTGCCAAAAGTTGAAGAGATGGGTTTGATGTGTCCTTTATTCACAAGTTCTTGAATCTGCACCTTGATTTCTTCATTCCCCAAGAATGAATGGCGGTAGAGAGACACATTAGGTAGAGTTATTCTTAGAATCAGGTCAATATGCTTAACCACACAATGCATAGGCACTCCGGTTGGGGACTGAAAAAGATCCTTGTATTCCTCTTGTACTTTGGTCAACTATTGTTTTTATGTTGAAGGACCTTCAACGATATTTTGTACTGCATTGATGCCTTTCTTATGTTCAGGGCTCACCATTAGGAGCACAATTTATTGTTGTAGCTTACCAACTTCTTGCATTGTTTGGCACTGCTAAGTAAAAGGTTAGGAACTACTACTAGTATGAGAAATCTATCTTCTCCAACATCTATGACAAAACTTTTGGCGTTTGCTTCATAGATTGCACGATGCTAATAAAGATATGGTTGACAAGTAGCACATCACAAACCTCTAATGGTTCGGTGTCACAGAAGAATTCATCTTGGAAAAGCTTGGTCTTATAAACCAAGTGATATTGATGAGTGACATACTTCTTTGAACCCAAGCTGAACCATCTAATGTTGTATGGTTGAGGGTGTGATGCTGGTGGCAAGTTCAATTTATGAACTACTTAAGATGAAATTAGGTTTTTTGACTACCATTGTCGACGATGAAGTGTATGAGTTGTCTATTGACCCACATTTGAGAATGGAACAATCGTTTGCTTCTTTTGGATCTAAATTAAAAGATGATGCTATATTTGTGGTAGCTGCCATAGCACTAGGCTTAGAATCCATGGTTTTGTTTCCTTTGTCTAGTGTCATTGTGGTAGGATTTTATTCTTGTAGTTGTGCAAGCAAGGCTTTGCAAGCATGACATTGTTTGTTTGAGTGATAGCTGAAATTTGTGTCTGTTGCACCACTTGTTAGTCTTGGATTGCTTCCTTTGCTCTTTTGGTGGCATGTTCTTCTTGAAGTGACACAAAAATCATTTTCCTTGGTACTTTGTATTTGACTTCATTCCAAAGCTGGATTTCTTGTTTAGAGACTTGTTTGACATTTTATTTGAGGATTTAGAATTATCACCGCTTTTTCTTCAAGTTTGCATGTATAGGTTCCTCTGAAGGAAGAGATATGGATTAAATCCATGTTGGATTGGATATAGGGTCTTAAACTTGACTTATACTTCTAGATTACATTTTTATTAGTTTCTTGGAGTTTCAACTTAGAATTCAAGTTATGAAAATATTGGTATAGTAATTCTTGTTATGGAATTATTGGTATAGTATTGACACATTGGTCACAACCTTGATGCAACTGGGAGAACTTGTTGTATTGATCACCATAGTTTCCAATAGGGAAATAGGTTTCCTTCAAGGTTTCAAAAATACCGTCTTAGGTTCATACAGTGGTAAAGGCATCCTTATGGACATTACAATAGTAATCCCACCTTTTTTTCACAAACAAGGAAACTTTTATTAGGGAAAATGTAATCTTTTCTGAATCAAAGAAGGAATTTTTGAAATAGTAGGACTCTACTAGATTAAGCCAATTATCTAATGCATCAACATCTATCTAGCCTTCAAATATTTGAATATCCAAATTTACTTGTACCTTGCATGGTGTTTGGCCTCCAAATGACTTCTTGGTTGATGAAGGTGATGTGTTTGAAGGAGATTGTACTCATTGCAGGAGTTAAGCAAAGAGATCAATTATCCCAACTTTTTCCTGTGCATAATGTTGTTCCAAATCATATCCCTGTGTCATTGGAAAGCATCTTCTATCATCTTCTGGAACCATGTTGAGTATGACATCTCTGATATCGATTTTGTTTGCAATTTGTTGGGGTTGTTGGAAATGACTAGGAAGGTAAGGCGAAGGGCCATGGTTTCAAGATTGAACTTATTGTAGTTAGAACTCATGTGAGTGGGTTTCAAATGTAGAAAGTGATGGAAATAAGAGACTAGGGCTTTGCTACCGCTGATCTGGGCCCAAAGGATGACTTGGGACAACACGTTAAAATGGATTCTAATGTGTTATGAGCAGAAACAATTTATGCAATATTCATATTACAATTGAAGTGGTACAACCAAGAGACTGAGAGGACAATAGTACACCATGTTAGAATTGTTATGTGACATTATATTATCCAAGAATCTGCAAGTTCTACATGATAAACAGAAAAGTGGGATGCATAACCAAAACTAAAATATGTAGTCTACCATTTGATGAATAGATACGGTACAATAATATACAAGTGAGGAAGATGAAGGGACGACTTGGCTGTTACAAGGAAAGAAATTACTAGCCTTCTGCTGATTCATATTCTCCATTTTGTCATTTTTTGCATATGCCACTAGAAAAGTATATTGAACAGTGGAGACATTGTCGGAGCTATGCAGTATCAGACAAATGAGTTTGGACTTCATGATTTGACCACCTTTTTCTATGATGATGATGAAGCTAGTGGTAAAGACATCTGATTTGGTGTGTACCGCTATAATTCCATGAGATGATCAAAGTCCCAGATCTTCCCAGATCAGACAAGTAGGTGGAGATGCAGCAGGTGTAATAGTTGCCTTTGTTTCTTCATTAGAATGTCACACAACACCATCAAGAGCTAGATTAGGAATATCAAAAGATGACTTAATGGGTAGGGATTGGTGAAGGTCCCATAGAAGGTGAGTGGATCTCTTAGAAGACACATCTTTTTGAATAATGATGCGTTGAGATTTGAGACCATACAAATGATATGCCTTTGGCTCCTCTCTATATACTATAAAAATGCATTTGTGGCTCTTTGAATCTACTTTTTTTTAGCATCTCATCCGGGATATAAGCCCATGCATCACAACCAAAAATCTTGAAATGGGCAACAATAGGATTTGACCCACTTAAAACTTTTTTAGGAGTAACATCTAGAGCAACTTGAGTTGGCAGCATATTAAAAATGTAAATTACACAATTAAATGCCTTTACCTAGAATTTGTGGCCCAAATTTCTGCCATGAAGCATGCATCTAGCCATCTCTTCAATAGTTCAATTTTCCAGCTCAGCCAACCCATTATGTGCGTACTCACATTTGATGCCAAATTGCTTACAAAAGCTAGTAAAGGTATTGATCACATATTCTGTGCCATTGCTGGTTCAACAAACTCTTGCCCCTTTGTTTTTCAATGAAAGCTTTTAAAGTATTTAAAATTCCCAAGCACTTGGTCTTTAGAATTTAGGAAATAAATCTGAATGCGTCTAGAAAAGTCAATAATAGTGAGCATAAATTTCAAATTTGAAAGAGCTTCTTTGTCCATTGGTTCTACAAGGTTTCTATGCACAACCTACAAGTTACCCACACCCTCCAAGTTTTTCCACCATCAAACTTCTGGCTGTGCATACACTGTGCTTAGGACAAATAGTGGGAAAACCATGTACCATGTACCATGCCCAACTTGGCCGTCAGTTGTAGATTGCCAATGATCGCTTCCTTCCTTATTGCATCCATGCTATTAGTATAACCTCTTTTAGCATGGTGGGGTACAACTTAGGAATTTCCTTAGTCTATATCCCTTCCCCCAACAAATCTTATGCTAGTAATCCTAAGGGAAAGGAGGGCTCTAGGATCTCCAATTTCCACATCTCAGCCTTTAATATTTATGATACTCACCGAGAAGGAGATTAGAAATTGGGTTTGTTTGCGACATCGAATGACGTAAAAACTCGATATTGCCTCCCACAAGGCCCCAAAATGTCACCTAAAAGAATGAGATGCACCAACATATCGACCATCTTATTAGTTGTTATGTGGCATGTGCAAAACCACCTTGCTAAACATTACGACTAACATTTTAATGTCCTTGAGAATTCTCTTTAGGGTTCGAACCCTAAGATCTTGAAATGATGAGGTTAAAATATTCAATCATGCATTTATATTTCCCCTTAACATTCAAATAGTGAATGGATAATGAGAGGGCCTTCCGCATCCTTGTTTGATTAGTAGGGCTTTGGCCACATTATTTGTGCTTCACCAAATACACTTATGGAACCAATCCTTTACGTTCTCTTTGGAGTCATGAATAAAATAATAATCCCTTTATTGATATTGGAAAAACAAAAACTCTTGAAAATTATACTAGAAAACAAAATATAAATTTATAGAAAACAAATGAACAAAAACTCATTGTGATGAGTTGTGGTAATGGCAGAGAGCTGTTAAGATCCTATACTTTTGATGTCATGAAAAGACAAGACGAACATCAATTTTGAAGTGACAAACAGTTAAAAACTAAAATCTAGGATAAAATTTGAGAATCAAAGCAATTCTATGTGAAATTACACCTCAAAAGATTTCAAACAATATATAACATGTCTATATTCTTCAAAAGTATTAAGGAAATTGTCATTTTAAATTAGTTTATAAAAAATTTCACCTTAATGACATCAATTGACATGATGCTGATATTAGTCATTGTCATATTCACATCAACACATTGTTCATTTAATTGCTTTATGAAATATATAAATACATATCCAATGGGCACATTTTTGAAGCAATTCAATCAACCTTCTCTCTCTGCATTGAAGGACTACAATAAGATTAAAGAAGAATTTTTATTAGTAGCAGCAACAGCTGCTGTTGCTGAAAGTAAAATGTGACATCAGAAAATCTGAAGTGTTATTGGCGCCCATTTAATTGGGAGTGTAAGCTACTTTCTTCCTCCTGATTTGTACGAAAGGGGACATGATAGAAGATGACAGTGTTGGAGATTCATGACTAAAGCCAACATCAGCTAGTGACTTAAGCAATTTGTAGGTGTAGTTTTGTGTCCTTAAACTAGGGGATAAATTTTTGACACTAGTGAGTTGGCATTGACAGCATCTGAGGTATGTTTCATTGGGTTTTGAATGCAGCAAATACTTTTGACTTGGAAAATCACAGATTTGTTTGCTGTTGTGTACCGTTTCTTAGCTTTAAGTTGATATTATTGTTAAACTCTTTTTTCAGTAAAAAGAACCTATGGATAAGCCTATGGGCACAAGAATTGAAATAAAAACCTACGGGTCAGGTTATGTGCACAAATATTAATAGCAAGACCTGTGGGCCAGCTTATGGGCACAAATACTAATATAAAGACAAAAGCATAAATATTGAGTACAAGCCTACAAACACAACATTAATTCATTAGTCTTTAGGAAACACATACTAAAAATAAGACCTACGGTAAGCCTACCAGTATAAATACTAAAAATAAAACCTATGGGTCAACCTATTGTCTACTAAAAATAAAACCTATGGGTCAGCCTACAGGAACAAATACTCAGAATGAGACCTATGGGTACAATTGTTGAAATATAAGCCTATGGGAAAAACAAATGTTATCAAAGCCTTAGGGCCTTCATATTTTTTATTTATTAATTTAGAATAGTTGGAGTTTTGAGTTGGTTGGAGTCCCAAAATTAGTGATGCATAGTATTCGCTCACTAGCATCCTACCACAATCAGCAAAGAATGTCAATGGATTCCCATCTACAAATACGGTTTGATGATGATCATCCACCTTCCTAAGCCTCCATGTATCTATATTTCTGAACATTACTAATCATTCCTGTTGTATATTGTATTTTTTTGTGTGTAGGTCTCCATTTTGTACTTGTGCAATTACAGGTAAGGTGGCCTGTACAAATGCTATTTGTCAGTTCCCAAGTGTATTAATGTATGCTAATCACTATAGTCATGAACCTCCTTGCTTGAGAACATTATACATTAGGAACAAATCCTTGATGGCTGTTATCAGTTTAAGGGTTCAAAATCCTCCGCAATTCTGCAGTAGGAGGATTTAATGCGACCCATAACAAGCTTGTAGCTTCTGAAAGATTGCATATAACATCCACTTAGGTTGTATGAACATACGGGCAGCGAATCAGTGGTGAGACAAAATAAAAAGTTAAGGCAAGTTGATGGTGGTGGATACAAGAGCTAATGAATTCTTTATGTTTCATACCTGATTGACATCGTCAGAAATAAATTTGACATCTTCATTATGGGATTATACCAAATAAACATGGGCTTTACTTATTCTAGTCTCCAAAAATTTAATATACTTGAATCTAAGTTGCAGGAAATGTCACAGGGGTCCCTGATTCATTGTTTATGGGATGTGAATGGAAACAGAAATGCCCTTGAAATGTTTTGGAAATGCGCAGATACGTGAGAGATTATCCAAAAAAGTCCCAGAAACAGCCTCATCATTCCTGGGGCATTTCGGAATACTCCCCAGCATATCTAGGCCCTTTCCAGGCCATTTGAGTCATTTGCATGGGTGTTCATCTGTTTATGACAAATTTTGAAAATTATGTTTAATTTTGTCTCTATGTTTATTTTTTAATATTTTTGGATGGACGTTTTCATGTCGTTTTGTTTCCATGGGTTCTTGGAAAACTAGTGTTTCCCATTTCTGTTCTGTTTCCTGGTAACTTAGCTCGAAAGGGATAGATATTCTCTCATATCGACTTGGATTTTTTCACATCATCCATGGCTAGAGTCTAGACCAATGTCATATACAAGCCCACTTAACTATTTAAAGCAAACTTAAGTTATTCGGTTGCTAATCTTTAATAAGTGAATTCAGCATTTATTTTCAAGCTCATTAGTAATACCAGCAAGATAATAATATAAGATCATTTTCCATATTTATATGTGAATGTCATAAATAGGAAATTTCCACTTAAGCTCCCATTATACAGAATTGAGATGTCACTGCTAAAATTTTGTAATATGGACCTGTACAAAAGTTCTTTGTAATATATACACTTGAAATGAAATGGGGTACTACATTGGTTATCTCTTTTGGGATTTGTGGCTGTTAGCTCCTTGGAGATAGCATGTTGTTGTCTTTGTTTAATAAATCATTGACGAGTTAGTAAGATTTCATATTTTTATTGTAGTACTTTTTTTGTTGTCTTGAGATAATGGAGTTTCCTTTAAACATGTTCTAATTATTAATCGTCAAACTACTTCATCATTGATATTCTCTCACATGCAACACAATTAATTACTAGCCATATCATGTTTTATAAAAGCTCCATTTTCTCTTTATTTTTACAAGTTAATTTTTTTTCGATTTGTTAAATTCCCCTTTTTTAGGGTACCTTCAGCTTATTCGCCATGATCAAGGGATATATCTTCCACCAATTTCATGTGGGATTTGCACCTGGGCCTCATCCTTGGGGCATGCCTCACCCAGCGAGTTGGATGCAACAGTTTACCCATTTTCAACACTTTATCATGTATCTTGGGATTTGAACCTTGGGCTCCATTATGAAATCCCTAATGCTTCTTTGAATTAGTTGAATAATTGTTTCATGAGACGTGTTGTGGTTGTACAGATCCTATTTTCCACATTGAATCTAAAGTTTATATATTAAGGACTTTGATGTTTTCTCAGGAAAATGTGCCAACCGCTTGCTTGCATCAGCTGGGGTACCACTCATTGCAAAACAAATGAAGGTAAAGGTTTTCATATTTCTATGCTGACCAACATTTTGTTGGAAATTCTTTATTATCCATATGTGAATGGACTTAGTCTAATGCTTTCAATTTATAAACCATTCTTTAGCTGAGGCTCTTTTTGTTTGACACATTATCACACTGGAGATGCTTCACCATGTGTAGAGGCTTGAGTTGAGTGCTGTCTGGGCCTTGATTGCTGCATTTGATGAGCCGCTTCCACTTACAAAAGGTCCTGAAGACATTCCATTTGAAGGAGCCTTCGTTGAGGGAGTTGATGCTCTTTCATGGATGGCAAACAACACAAAGAAACTGTTCCCTTCACAAAATCATGGTCCATATTGCTGGACCTTTTTCAGCACTGCTGCCTATGGGAAAAGAAACAAAGTTCCCCAGGTTGCCAGAATTAAATCATACCTGAGCATTTCTACGGAAGTAATCTGACTACGATGAGAAGCATTTTCAAGATTTATGGTTCTTCTAATATGTTATTTGTTTCTTTTTCAAGGAAAATATTCCAAACATTAAAGCAGAGAAAGTGAAAGAAGAAATGCTTCAAGGGGTTGAGATTGCTTTAGGATTACAAGAGGGGTCATTACAAAGACCATTTTACAGTCGACTACAACTCTGGTAATGTGATTTACTGTTGTCAATCTCTCATGACCAATGCATCCTCTTTTTGCAATTATGTTTGCTTGCCTTTGAATTGGTTTATATTGTTACGTACAAGGACATAGTTTTCCATGAAAGCTAAAATATGACTCTGTCAAGAATGTTATACTGTATTTCTTCTTGCCTCTTTGGTCCTCTGTTTTCTCATACATCTCAGGACATGGAATAACATAGAAAGTCTTAATTACTGTACAACCTATTAATGTGATCTATTTATTTCTCAGGGGTGCAGCTCTTCCAACAAACACTCCAGGTATTCCATGCATATTTGACTCATATGGAAGAGCTGGAATTTGTGGAGATTGGCTGCTAGGGTCAAGCTTAGAGGCTGCAGCCTTGAGTGGCATGGCACTTGCTCATCAAGTAGGCTTTTTTGACTCACATTATGATTTAAAGAAATTTTCATGGCTTACCTGACGTTCATTATGGTTTTGTAGACTTTTGCCTGGTGCATTCCACAAATGCACTTTTCATTTTCTTGTTAATTACTTTTGAAATTCAGTTTTGATCTTGCCAGTTTATTAACATGATTTCCTTAAATAATTGTTTGTATGTACTGATCCCAAATATTTGGGACAAATAAGGAATTTTCTTCCCATCTTTATTTTTGCACGGTAAGCTAGCTTGGTGAACCTGACTTAAGAAATATATTCTGCCAGGGCACAGGGAGACCATACAATCTGACCAGTAAAAAAGATTAAACTTGAAAGGAGCATCATGTAGCGACTTCTATTTTAATTATTAGCATTGGGAAATGGGAACTAAGAATTAGAAGCAATCGACTCCCCTTTTTCAATCTAGCAAAGGTGATTGATTCTCTTGGGCATATAAAGTTCACTAGATGGGTTAACTCTCCCATTGATTTAGTGTAATTTCTAAGTCATTATTTTGCTAACTGCTAGTGTGCTCCACCCAAGCCATGCTTTTAACATTGGCATCTAATAAGTTGTCATATCCCCTTTTCAAGGCTAGCTCGCTAAAGAGACCTTTGGCCCTATTTGATTTCCCGGGGGCTAAAAGGGAATACAAGGAAAACTTGGTTTTTTGTTCAAGTTGCTAAAAAAGTAACTTGTTGGCAACTTCTTTCTAAATGAAGATATAATAAAGAAAATGACTTATCTAATTTGATATGTCTGTCCTTAATTTAGAAAGAATATTGGAGGGAAAGGATATAAAAGGGAAATAGGAGGTTCATTTTAAGTATCATGTTGTTCTTATCAATTGAAATCATAAGCTTGAGCATGCTTTGCTTGACTTGCATCCATTGGAGACAAAACCTTTCATTGGAAGGCTGCAGTAAGGACGAAAACCCTTAACATTCAATGGGCTAACTCTATTTCAAGAGTTCCATTGCGCAGAAATTGACAGTTTCAGACTTCTAGGGCAGTTTTTGTGGGTAACACAACACATTGGAAAGGTTTGTAAGTGGGACGCAGCTGTTGGAGGCCCTTTTCCAGGGCAAGGAACCACTTTGGAGGCTTTTGTGAGGGCAGCAAACCCTAGGATACTTTTGCTAAGGCAGCGACCCTCTTGAAAGCATTGAATTGCCTATTGGGATTGATTTGTTGAGGGTTTGAGGAGTTTGTTCAATCATATTTGCCGCCGGTATTTTATTGCAATTTTATGCCACATATTTAATTAAAAATAATCAAATTTGAGGGTCCTATATGCAGCTGTAAAGTTTATAATTTTTGGCAAGTATTTTGGTAAATAAAATATTATTTTTGTGCCCTAAAATTAGCTTTTACAAAATTTCTGAATTTAATTTGCTTAGAGTTTGAATAAAAAATCAGAATTGCATATGTTCATGTTAGGGTTTGTTGGGAAACCCCTTTGGTTTTCATTCTGCCCTAAAAGAGACATTACAGTGGTATCGGAGCCATTTTTTGAACAACTGTGGATAGCAAGTTGTTTGTGGATTCTTCTTCATACAAGTTAGTGATAGAAAGATGAAGACAACACTGGAAGCCATGGAAGAGATGTTGCAAGCTATGCAAGAATCTTAAAGGGAGCTAAGGGCAATGTGTCCCAAGGCATGGATAAAGTTTGTAGGGTTAAGCCCTAGACCTCTAGAGTCTCCCTTAAAAGAAGGAAAATGACCAACAAAAGTGATGAATACTTCATCACCACAAAATATCAAGCTGCCCATAGAGGAATCCACCATGCAAATTTAAAATGAAGAGCCCTCCAAAGGGAAAGATATGGATTCGAATGTACAAAGTGTTTGGGTAGAAGAAAAGAAACGGTAAAAGTCAAGGTCTAAATTCCCAAACCCTACAAAGGAGCAAAGGATTGAGGAAGCCAAAGAAAAAATTTTGAAAAAGAAAACACCATTGGCTGATTGCCCTAAGAATTCAACAAAGAACAGGGGCATAAATTACATATATGAGGCAGAATTTAATGATCCACCATCATCAACAAAAGTGGATCCTAGGGTTGAAAGGAAACTAGCTACCTTGTAAGCAAGCATGGAAGATGTGATAAGGACCCAAAGGAGGTGTGATGATTGACTAAAAAGAGCGAAATAGGCAAAGTTGATAGCCATTCAAGCAAGACAACACCTAAAAGAATTTAAAGAGAAGGGTAAAAAATTTGATTATCTTCATAGCAAGAATTTATTGTATCACCATTATACTATGTCCTTATAATATTTTGATCATCATGAGACTCATTCTAACAATGAGGATAAGACGAAGGGTACCAAATGGAAAGAGGATATTTTTCAAGAAGCTCCTACCCATCTTCCGAGCATTCCAAGGATTGAGCCATTGCCATATGAGATGGATTTTCAGGACAGCTATGGGAAGGTACTTGACAAGGTTAATAGTATGGAGTTAAATCTATCAAAGGCCCCTACTTCAACCAAAGGAGATGAGAATTCTAATTGCAGCCCAATGAATGATGGTCATGCCCCATATTTAGTGCTCTATACTAAGGCAGTTCCAGATTGTTGTCTAGAGGGTCAACACCCTTATAATTTCAGTTCAAGTTATGGTGGGGACAACAAAGAACTATTCCAGCTTTGCCATCATTTAGAGAATAGAAAAAGAATGAAAGAGACTTCTCATAGGAGGCAAGTCCCATGGGCAACACATGATGAGGTAAATCCTACAAGTTTATTTTCAGAACAACAGTCATGTCATAAGAATTCTCAGCACCTAATTGATAAGCATGCTCTTGGGAAAGGTCTTTCCTTGAAGATAGGTAGTAAGTTTATAAACTTAGCGACTAAGGGTAAGCAAAATGTATATTACCTTGCTGTTCAAGATGTTATAGACCAACATAGCATGGTGGCTATGAATGTGGGCAATAAGAATTATGATCCACTATTCTTAAAGAGTGTTGTCATGAACCTTTGGATTAACTTTTTCCACACTTCCAGCCTTGCCCCTATACCTTTTGCAACAATAGAAGAAAGTTTTTATCACTAGAAAGATGCACACTCCATCCACAAACATTGGTGAGGCTTTGGCTGCCGATACAAGATGGTTTCCAACTACCACAACCCCAAGATTGAATGAGAATGCAATGCTACAACTATGGTATGTCGTTCTTTCTAAGTTCATGTTTTGGAATAATAGTACTCTCCTTGGACAGTTGCAGATTGGCAAGTATGATGAAGTTTTTGATGTGTGAAAGAAGCCACTTGTTGAGAACATCATGGGCAAAGGTTCCAACACCCTTAGAGTTGTTTTGGAAGAAAGTAAGAGCAAGGAGTAATGATCTTCTAACTCCCAAGGAAAAGTAGTACATCATGGGGACAACCGTGCTCCAAACATTCAGCTTTAAGGCCAAAATCATCACTATTTCCTGCTGTTATATGACAACATTTGCAGCCATAAAAATGTTTCCATTGCATGATCTTCAGTTTGTTGCTGCTGATGAAGTACTTCCAATCATTGTTTGGTTGTTTCCAACTCTTATTTCACTAACATCAATAATATTTACATAAGTATTTTCAGTCATTACAATGCTCACATTCCCTGTTTTTGCAAGGAGGTTTCAATTTTGCAACTGTTGTTCCATTTTCAAGTTGCTAACTTTGGTAAAATCAGATTATAACTTGCTATTTCCAGACTTGAACAACTACAAGATTGATCTTGTTGAGGCCATTAAATCATTCGGTAATGTTGGTGAATGGGTTCAGCCGAAGAGAATAAATACTTCAGCTAACACAACTCTGATTTGAGTGGAAAATCAGATAATTCATGACTGTCATAATTTATTTTGAGCTTGCATACAAGCTGATTTATGTCCTTCCAAGAAAGGAACAACTTACAATATCATTAATAAAGGCCATCTCAAGAAGGTATGTGTGGTGGATTATGCACACTGGATGATCGAATTATTTTCTGAGCTGCCAAGAGACATCGTTGTTAATGGGGCTGAGAGCTACACTTGTTGGTCCAAATGGTTTCCCCTGTCAAGTAAAAGAATTGAACTTGAAAGTTGCATGAAAATATTCAGACCTTTGGAAACCCATCGTATGAATGGAAATTATGAAGAAGATGCAAGCATTGGAAGAAAGTTGAAAAACATGCCTATGAGGCATGATGAAGTTGTTGAAGAAGTGATAATGGGAACCCTTGTTTTTATTAATGAGTTTGTTCCATATGCAAGCACATGTATAAAAAGGGAGCAGCAACTGAGTTTGTTTCCCACCCAAGCAAATGGCGGAGCATATGAGATTGTAGCTAAAGATGGAGATGACACAATGAAGATTGACAAGTTCGTGATTGCAAATGGTTTCATTTTGCATAAGAATAGAGTCGTTCCAATGTTTGGATCTAAGGTGAAACAAATTTTTTTGAAGGCATTGGTGATAGGTGGACAACCAAGGACAGCAGCAAGTGGGCAGCCTAGAGCACGTTTCGGGTAGCCTCCTCAAACAACAATTTTTGGGCAGCCAAAGAGGCCATTACAGCTAGGTAATTCTCTGAGTATTTTATTTTGGGTCAGCTGTGCATGGTGTTTAAGTTTGCATTTCTGAGTTTGCTCTTAGGTGAAGAGTGCCATCACGAGTTGGAGAATGGTGTAGGATACATCATTCCTATTGAGGAAGTTATGATCACCATAAGATCTCAAGGGGCAGTCCACATAGATATCTATGCAAGGGATCTCCAACAAGGCATGGAGGGAATGCGTGATGATGTGTTACTTTCACCAAATGTTAGTGGAAGTATATACATGATAGCCTTGAGACAAATTGCCATCATTAATGCTGCTGTCATCACCATTAGCAGCCACCACATTATTTCAATTACATTCATATTTTTGGATATGGGGTGTCCTTCCCCCATAATTGACAAGGTTGGAATGAAGAGTGAGGTTTCCACATTGGAATATGTATTAGCTTGTCAAGTTGTTGGTTATTCATCTATTCTTCACTCATGGACAATAATTGCAGTTGTTTGCAAGCCATTGCAAAGAAAGAACTTGTTATTGCTGTCCTAAAGGGTGCAAATGAAGAGGGTAGGT
The DNA here is from genome assembly GCA_037957365.1 of Torreya grandis. NCBI lineage: Eukaryota > Viridiplantae > Streptophyta > Pinopsida > Cupressales > Taxaceae > Torreya > Torreya grandis. The sequence goes on along the minus strand of JARHVA010003620.1, from coordinate 982,774 downwards.
TCAAGGTAGCGGCTGATTTGTTTTTCAAAAATGTTTTAAAACTTCATGGGCTGCCAAAGAACATCATTAGGGAGAAGGACAATAGATATATGAGCTTGTTTTGGCAAGAGCTTTTTTATTTGATAGGTACAAGATCCAAATTATTGGAGCATTACAACGTATTTCTGCACTTTGGCATATGATGATACTTGGGCATGAGAGCTTATATTTGTTTGAGGGCAAACAAATTTGGGAAGGGAGGACTATCATGTCCCCTTTTCAAGGCTAGCTCGCTAAGGAGACCTTTGGCCCTATTTGATTTTCCGGGGGCTAAAAGGGAATACAAGGGAAACTTGGTTCTCTGTTCAAGTTGCTAAAAAAGTAAGTTGTCGGCAACTTCTTTCTAAATGAAGTTATAATAAAGAAAATGACATCTAATTTGATATAAGTTGGTCTTTAATTTCGAAAGTATATTGGAGGGAAATGATATAAAAGGGAAAGAGGAGGTTCATTTTAAGTATAATGTTATTCTTATCAATTGAAATCATACGCTTAAGCATATTTTGCTTGAATTGCATCCATTGGAGACGAAACCCTTTATTGAAAGGCTGAAGTAAGGACAAAAACCCTTAACATTCAGTGGGGTAACTCTATTTCAAGGGTCACATTGAGCAGAAATTGACAATTTCAAAATTTTATGACAGTTTTTGTAGGGAGCACAATGCATTGGAATGGTTTGTGAGTGGAACATAGCTGTTGGAGGCCCTTTCCTAGGGCAGCAAACCACTTTGGAGGCTTTTGTGAGGGCAGCAAACTCTTATGATACTTTTCCTAAGGTAGTGAACCTCTTGAAAGCATTGAATTTGTTGTTGGGACTGATTTGTTGAGGGTCCAAGGAGTTTGTTCAATCATAATTGCAACTGGTATTTTATTGCAATTGTATGCCATGTATTTAATTTTAAAAAACAAATTTGAATGTCCTATATGTAGCTATAACATTTATAAATTTTGGCAAGTATTTTGGTGAATGAATATTATTTTTGTGCCCTAAAATTGACTTCTATAGAATTTCTTAATTTTATTTGCTTAGGGTTTGAAGAAAAAATCAGAATTGCTTGTGTTCATGATAGGGTTTGTTGGGAAACCCCTTTGGTTCTAATTCTGCCCTAAAAGGGACATTTCATAAGTGCAAGGTAGTGTTTGTGTAATGTCCTCCTTTTTGGCTTAACTTGCTTATGGACCTTTAGCTTGGTTTGTTTTCACAAGGCTAAGGGAAAGAAAGAGAAGAGAACATTGAGGGGGCTATTCTTAAAGCAAAAAGGTGAAAAAGTACTTGAGTATTTTAATTTTCAGTTGAGTTATGTAAAAGGTACTTTTGATCTAAATTTCACTTAAGTAGGGGGCCTTTAAGGGTCATGAGAGTCTAAACCCTCAAAAAAGAGTTTAAAAAAAGATAAAATGCTTATGATTCAAAAGACACATCCCTCCAACTTGGGTGCCACCCTTGGGGGATGAATATAAAAAACAATTGAGGATTCAATTGGAATTTTATGCCTAATTTTGATATTGAATCATTGATCAAGTATGTCAAGCTTGTTCATCATATCTCGAGGATGAAAACCTTCAAGAGTGTTAAACGTTTGGGGATGAAAACCTTTATTCCTACTTCTTGGGCAGCGCTATTCAAGGGCTGTAGTTGAGATTCAAATTTGCATGATTGCATGCAAGTGGATTTACAAAGGTGTTTTTGGACACCACTTTCATCAAGGAATGTTGCAAACCATATAAAGAGCTGGTTTTGGATAATTTGTAGGTCTTGGAGAGTGACGACTTGCATTGGGAGATTGTTAACAAGACTTAGAACCATTCCCTTGGGTGGTGACTTGTTTGGGTTGAGAAGAAGACCCCTCTTGAGAGGGCTGCGCTACATGGAGACCCTTTAGGGTTTGAAGAAATTATTGGCGAATTTATTTTACTTGGGCAACTCGCCTAGGGCATCTTAAGAGGTCATTTTGTTGGTCAATCGGTGAAGTAAAATAACTTGAATTATTTTATATATTTTTTTGAGGTGGGGTGAATCAATTCAAGGAGGAATTGAAATTTTTTGGAGGGCCTTTAGACCCCAATTCTACAAGGTAAATTTATAATATTATTTATGAATTATTTGGGAATAAAATCACAAGGTTTTGGAAGGTTTTTTTGAGCAAATATAAAGGTATAAATTCTGGAATTTATTGCAATCAAAATCAAAAGTTGAACGACTCACTTGGAAGTGAAGTTGCAAGCGTTTGGGGTGGTTGTTGGCCCTGAATCATTGGGCAAATATTATCCGTAATATTTGTTGCTAATTTCCAGCTTGTTGGTGGAGGGTTTTGGCTCCATTTGATCACTTGATATTTGATATTGTGAGAGGAATTTGTTTCATCATTTTCCAGCTTAATTGTGAAGTGTGGCTAACTGATATTTCTATGGTCTAGTGGCTTTTTTTGGGGGTTTAATTTCATATTTCATTGGCTGGAATTATTCGTTGTTTTTACTTAATTGTGCAAGCTATTTTCAAGGGTTTACATCAAGTTTGGCGATTGGGAAGGAAGGCTTGTGTTCATTGGAATTTTGGGTATATATATTCAGCTAAGGTGATCATCATTTTCAAGTATTCATTACAGCAATTTACATCATCTTTTAGAGTATTCTCAGTTGTTGGAGTGCATATTAAGGGCTGTAATTGTGGCTTAATTGTTGCCCTAGTGGTGTTTGGTATTTGGCTCACTTGGAGAGGTGTGGGGGTTTGTTTGATAGACCTAGAGTGGCCGGTCTATTCTCTTATTTTCAAATTTTTAATTGAGGTTTGTGCCCAATCCCATTATTGCTTGCTTGTCCCAAATTGTGGACATTACAATTCGAGTCTTAAGCTGACTAGCATAGATAAAATATCCCTTTTTAGGCCTGATAATGAGGTTGAATGGGTGCTATAGCACATTGACTAGCCAACTAGTACTAGAAAGAAAGAAAGCTAAAAATTATATTGTTATCGACATGTAAATAAAAGCAGAGGATGAGACTTCCTCTAGAACATGGGAATGGCGACTTGACTCAAACTGTATGTTAGAAGCAAAGGGCCCCACCTTCAATTGGGAAACATTTCAAGAAAGGATTTGGCCAAATAGGAGAAGGCGCCAAGTATTGAAGAAGATCAACAAGACACAATAGAGGATGTCACCTATGTGAACATAAATGAGGAAAGGGCCAGCCCTCCTACAAATAAGTAGCAAGATAAAATTGATAAGAAACACAAAGATAGAAATGAACAACTTCGACCCCTAGTAAATTACTCTTGATCAGACTTAGGTGGTTCAAACACAAGTAGAGTCTAAGATGAGAAAATAAAATTGATAAGCACAAATATAGACGATCAACAACAGGGACCCCCTAGTTGGAATCCTAAAAAATTGTTAGGAAAATGAATATTACAATATGGTGTATGTTGTATGGTCAACCTTGGCAGGTTGTTTCCTTTTTTTTACCTTAAAGATTATGTGCAAATCAATGATTAGAAAGAGAACATTTGATGGATGCATACACAAGTTAAACTTGTTTTTTCACTAGTACGAGTCATAATTAGTTTCTTATATTGTACAAGAGTGCAATTTTTCCAGTTGGCAGAAATTGATCAGGTGCCCAGCTAATTTTGACATGAGTTTGTAGTCAAATAATTAATAAATGTTTGCAATTATTTCTTTTATTTTTTTATAATGAGAGCTGCCAATGGTTTTGTCTTATTTCAAGGGTTAGTTGGATAGTGTACTAAGACAAAACATGGTTAGCAATGTTTGGTATCAAGACAGTTGTGGTCCAACCAACACCTATTGGTCAACTTAATGATATGTACGGTGATCTTGGTCAAGGCAAGGGAGCTCTCGCATATTGTTATCTCGCTTTGTACCATAGATGATTATACACTACTTGATATATGGATAAAAGAGCAGTTTCTATCCTATTTCATGTTATGCCCAATTACTGATAAATTCCTATGTTGTAATATTGTTTGTTGTTAATTATTGCCATAATGTAATTGGGGTGATTACCTTTAAAAATTTGGATTGGGTAAAGTACTATCGGGCCCTCCGCAATACTCATTGTCGACGCATCAAGATGGAGGCATACAATTAAGCGTGAATGGACCAACCATTCCAAGAGCCTATAGAAACCAATAGAGAAAGGGAAGAGCAACTAATGCATGACTTTATGTTGTTGTGGGCCCTGTCATTTAGAGAGTACATATGGTTGTGCAGTAGTTTCCTCTTCCTAATGGAGGAAGCTTAGCCCTTGTTGACTAATTTGGGTTAGAAGGCGCCGTAAGGTAGTTAACCAAGAGTTGCTTCCTTGGGTAGAAGGAAGTCCTTGTCTTGAGATGGAGCTTGATGAATATCTCACAAGAGGAAGGAGATGCCTTTGCTGAAATGATGCAGGAGCATCCTTGGATTTTTAAGTAATCCTACATCTGGGTGCATGGCACACCTCTTCTTGGTTTGTGGCTACTATCTTTAGTTGCGCAATAGTTTGGATGGAAATTTCAAGCTAGGTTAGTAGAATACAGATTTGTGCACCCAAGCTCTTGTTGTTCACCTTTTCTAGTTACGTGCAATTCTTTCAATAGTTCACACTATTTTCAATTTTACGCACTTCAGTAACTTTGTGTACCTCATTTTATGTTGTGCACCTTGTCTAAGCGTTGCACTCCTTCAACATTGTACATCTTATCTAGGCATTGTTGTGCCTTGTCTAAGCATTGTGCACCTCTATAGTTTGTGAAGTCAAGCAAAACTCATCATTATTTGGAGAAATTCATATTTTGCATATGACTCGGTGCATGAAATTCTTTGCCCTAAGTATTCACATCATCTGGTTGAATCCACAATTTATAGAGCATTCCCATTGGTTACTCCTACAAACTTGTACGCTGTGCAGTTTACACTCACTGCAAATTTCACTATGTATGCCTAAGGGTTTAATCATCTTTATGAGCCATTGTTTGTGGAGGCTCCATGGATGTGGAAGGTCATGAAATAATCTCAGAATCTCGCTGACCGGGCATTGCATCCTTGGAGGACTTGATAAACAGTGTAAATATATGAAGGATCTTCTAATGGTCGTTTGAGTCAGGTAGTGCAAAACGAAGTAGGAAAGGACAAGCATACAAAAAAGTTTCTAGTGCTTGTTGATTACTTCTTAACTAATCTTGTAACATGCACATTATCAGCATTTATTTGGTGATTTTGTGTTGCTTTAAACCATCATAGTTGTGTCTTGTTGTAATGCATTCTTACATGTATAAGGACGTGTTGGCCATTTTTGGCCCACATATCAAAATTTGCCTAAGTATGAAAAGGGGAGCTTTCAGGCAAGGAAATGGCAAGTCTTTGGGAGGACTTCGGGTTTTTCAGCAATGACAACTTCGGGTTTTTGAGGGCACAATGCAAATCGGGTTTCCAGCAGTGCTTAACTTCTAAATGTTTTATAAGTAGAAGTCATTCAGGTTTACAAACCCGAATTACTCATGGATAGTGTATTTCGGGTTCTCCAACGAGCACTACTTGATTACTTCATAAGTTTTGAGCAGTCAGAAACCCGAAATAAGTAAAAGGGCTTGATAAACCCAATTTGGTCTTGAAAAACAGTGCTTCTCGAGTTTTTCAAGGGATGAGTCTTCTTCAAAAATTCGAAGGGCCTTTTTTAGGGAAAAAGGGACCAGTCAACTTTTTTGAAGGGTCTTTCAAGAACTCAAAGGTACACTTCATAAATCCGAAGAGCTTTTCCTTCTCCAAGTGGATAGTTGCAATTTTCCTGAAGGTTATGTTACCCTTCGGAAGGACCATTTCAAAATTCCTGAAGGGTATCTTTCCCTTCAGGAGGATCATTTGCGGAAGTCCGAAGGGACACATAGGAAGCTTGAAGAATCTCTCATCCTTCGAGAAAGTCCATTGCGAAAAGTCTGAAAGGCAATTTCCGAACGAAGAGGACAAAAAGTTCGAAGGAATTCTTTCAGACAAATTGTCCAAAAAAATTCTTTTGGGAGTTTTGCCCAAAAGAAAAGGCCGAAGGAATTCCTTTGGAAGAAAAACCCAAGACCAAGTGCCCAAAGGAAATGACGGGCCAATGGATGTCAAAATCAAGATAAGCGACTAGCTGTTGGAAGTAATCGGGTTTGAAAAGATCGAAGTCTTAAGGCTTGGAAACAACAAAGTAAGAATACTTCAAGATGGACAAGTCCGAAGTAAGCTTAGAGAACCCGAATTACTCTACACAGAGTAAATCGGGTTTCTCCAAGTACTTTACTTAAAAGGATTTATAAGTAAAAGATCTGTGAAAGCCTGAAGTTGGAGAGATCAAAGAACCCGAATTACTCTGAATAGAGTAAATCGATATTCTCCAAGTGCTCGACTTAAGCTTGGTCCAGCAACATGAGAATCATGATGCAATGAATGAAACGCTGCCACGTGGCGTAAGTTGGAGTAGAAATGACCAATCAGTAAAGAACAAGTGGCACAAGGATGACCAATGAGCACGAGAGAGTCCAAGCAGTTGGTAGATGGAAATTATGAAGGCTCTCATTTTCCATAGTTCACTACTCGCAGTCATCGTTCGACGCTTAAATGCGTCATGCCAAGAAGAGACATTCGAGCTTCTCACAACATGGCTTCTCAAATGCGCCAAAAGAAAAACTTAAATACGAGAGGGGCTCAAGAGGATTGTCGAGTGATCCTGAGAGGCGCATTTAGGGAGAACAAGAAAGTGCAACGTCAGAGTTCCTGCCATCGGTGACTTCTTTCTTCCCCTTCTCTCTTCCCCCTTTTCTATAAAAATAGAGGCCTTGGAGCCAAGCAAATCATCCTCGGACTGGTGATAGAATCACTTTGCGAAAATAGCTGTGTAACAGACCTTTGAAGCAATAAAGACTATTTTACCTATCTCTTTGTCTAAAAATTGTGTTGAGTTGCTTGTGCACAATAGCATTGTGAAGAAATGTTCTTCCAACCTTATTGTCCTTTTTTGCTTATTTTTAAGTGTTTTCTAGTTAGTTGTAGGTCTGAACTTGAGCTTTTCCACCATTAATGGATGCTTAATGTGGATTTAGAAATTCCTCTTTGCTTCACGTGTGGTTCAGTGAGCCTAGTTTACGAAATATTTATGCAAATTAGCTGGTTAAGAGGTTGTGTAAGCAAACTTACCTTATGCTCAATTAGTGTCATTCCCCAGACCAAGTGGATCACTTTCTTTTGGTGCATCACCTCCCTTAGCTTAGATTTATTTTCAAGTAATCCTCCTATCACTTTTCCTTAGCTGACAGTAGATTTTAGTGTGAGATCAAGAGCTAAAGTGAAGCACTTGAGGAACTAGCCTCATAAAAAAGCCTTGAGGTGCAACCTCATCATATGATACCCACATCCTGAGGTTGTCCCCATGCTTATCGCTGAAAGTGAGGGAGTCTGAAGAACTCTCTCACAAGGGTGCAATTTCAAGCTATAACAGGACGTGCATAATAATTTCGAGAGGGAGTTCTTTAGTAGTAGTAGAGCTTAGCATTAGAGGCTTGTCTTAGAAGTGATGGGTTTTGAGTAAAGAATTAGAGCTTGTGAGCTTGATAGAATGTTAGAATAGGAGTTAAGAGTGAAGTAGGAGAGTGTAGCAAGAAAGTTTGTGTTGGTGTGTTGTAGCTGATTTGTACGTATGCAAAAGTCTGTAAGGTGTCTCCATTGATTTAATATATCATGTTACTGCATATGAAACAAATATAAGTTGGCTGTGAGCAATAGTTTGAGCTTCCATATGTGTGCTTGTGCACTTTGATATTGCAGAGTGGTTGGCCGTTCTATTGAAATCCTAACTGCTACTGCATAATCTGGTATTAGAGCAGGTTGAGTCTTGCCTTGTTGAGTTTTAAAGAAAGAGAGTCAAGTTGCACTGTTGAGAGAAGAAGAGGTAAAGTTCTCTTGTTGCATAGGTGAGTTATTGTGAGAGTTGAGTGGCACTAGTTATGTCAAAAGAAAGAGTTAAATTATCAAAATTCATTGAGTCAAGGCAAGTTTAAGATACAACTCATAGAGGGATACCCCTGGCAAGAGGAGGAGCAACACCAAGAGTTTTGAACCTTGATGAGGTATTTAGAAAATTGCAAGGTAGAATGGAAGTCATGGAGACAACCCAACATAGAGGAATTGTTGTAGAAGAAACTAACGATGAAGAAACCCCTGTAGACTAGTTGCCAAAATTGGATGTAGATCTAGAACCTCACTAACCCCATTTCCAAATTGGGAGGTAATCCAAGAATTGCACACTCTAGTTACTTTGGTAGTTTAAAATTGGAGGATTTGATTGAATGGATAACTACACTAGAAAATTCTTTTGACTCTAAGCAAGTGGAAGATCCAAAAAGGGTCAGGTCTGCATGTACCAAGTTTCAGGAACATGATTTCATCTAGTGGGAATGTTTGTAATTAGAGAGTAAGATTGGGCAAAGAAAATATCAAGACTTTGGATAAGATGATTTGGAAAGTTGAAAAGAAAGTTTTTGCCCTCAGACTATTGGTTAAATCTGTTCAAGTATAATGTCCTCAAATTAGGGATATTTTTTGAAATTTGATTTTTATAAGAAACCCTAGCAAAAGAAGAAAATCTAATTTTTACCATAGCAAACCCTAGCTGCAAATATACTTCAAAATTAGCATAAAAATATGCTAAACCCTTCAAATCAATTATGAACCCTTTTAGCAAAGGTTAATCCTTCAAAAATCCAAATTAGCCTTTCAAACCCTAGGCACCAAGGTTCATAAGATAAATATGATTTATGGCAGCCCTTTGATAACAATTTCTATAGTGTTTTAGCTTCAATAGGTCTTCAAAATTAATAGAAAAAGACAGCTACAATCAAATACCTTTTTATGATGTTTTTCCTTCACAAACAAGCTCAATTTACCTTAACAAATATTTATAATAATATGAAAAATTCCAGAATATTTTTAGAATCAATATTTAATCTCAAATCCTCAAATAGGTCCCTTTTCCAAATCGCCCAAGGCTGAAAATATTATATGAAAATTGCAGAATAATATTAGGGCAAAAAAGCCCTCAAACACTAGCCAAACCCCCCAAAACAATCGCCAACCTCCTCAAGCAAGACCCTCCTAGAGCAATTTGTCAACCTTCCAAGCTATTCACTCCACGGAAACCCTTCGTTTTGTCTTTTCTAAATTTTGATGAACAATGGCAGCTCCTAGATGAAGTTGCCCTATGAAAGAATGAGGGTTTTCATCCTCAATCTCTTTGCTTGAAGGTTTTCGTCTTCAAATCCAAAGCTCAAGCTTTTTTGTGCTCAAAACTTTTAAATTCAAATAATGATCCAAGATGCCCTTCAACAAAAACCCTCAAATACTTTTATGCTTCTCCCGAAGTGAAGTGCCCAATTTGGGGGGGGGAAATACCTTTGTTGATCTTTTTTCAAATTATAAAAAAAAATACCTTTTGTAATTCACTTAAGTAGATTAATACTCATGACCCTTAAAAAGGCGCCAACTTAAGTGAAATTCTAACTGTAAAGTGTTTTTACAAGTATTCTTTACAAAACCAAATGTCTTCCTTCTTTTTCTCTTTTTTTCCTTAGCCCTTGGGAAACTAGGCAAGGTTAAAGGTCTTCAATAGTGTCTTGTCCAAAAGGGGGACATGACATCAAGAAGCTACAAAATTTGAGGCAGGAGTTGATTGTCAAAGATTACTGTTGACCAATTTGGGTCATGTAGGCCAAAATTGGGCACCCCTCTTTCTTTTTCCTTGCAGGATTTTTAGCCCAGGTTCTAACAAGTTCATCCCATAGCTGTCGTGTGGGCTTTTCTTTGACAGGCCTCTTTCCATGAAAAAACCAAGTGTTTCCTCCTTCTGGTTGCCAAGTGTTTTGGGTCCGCCAAACAAAAGTTCAACTTGAAACCCATTTTGATCTTGAAAGCTTAAAAGGCTAAGAAAGTTACTTTGGAGGGCCTTTTATCGTTAGAACGGACCAAGTTCAAAGGACCAAGGGTCTTTTACAAAAAGTCCGAAGGGTAGGTACCCTTGCAGAGGGCACTTAGGTGCCAAATAGGTCCTTTGCAATTCTTTCGAAAGGCGACTTAGAGGCCAAGAAGCCCTTGCGGGAGGCAAGAAATCAGCAAAATGGATCTTATAAAAACCTGAAGGGCAACCTTGGCTCAAGGTGTCCTTGTGGAGGGCAGATGGTCGAAGAAAAAGGCCAAGGCAGAAAGCCCGAAAGGGAAGAATTCCTTCGGGAAACTGGACAGGCCAAAGAGAGATTTCCTTTGGACATTTTGTCCGAAGGAAATCCAAAGAAGAATGCCCAAGGAATGAATTTCTTTGGACAAAATGTCCGAAGGAATTCCTTCGAACATTTTGTTCGAAGAAATTTGACAAGTAAAGAAAGCCGAAGAAATTCGGAAGACAAGAGTCCGAAGGGTAGGTACCCTAGCGGAGGGCACTTGGCCAGGAAAAGAGGACCTTTCCATTTTTCTGAAGGGTTACTTTCCCTTTCGAAAAGTTCATTTGCAAAAACACTGAAGGAATTGCCAAAGGGGGATGACAGGTCCGCGGACGTCAATTTTAAAGTAATAAGCTAGCCATTGGAGTTCAAATGTCTGGTGACAGGGCCGTGAACGTCAAATTCAGGGTAGCGAAATAGCCGTTGGTTTTCAAATGAGATGACAGACCCACAGACCTCAAATTTAAAGTGATGGGTTAGCCGTTGGAGAGAAGCCAAAGAGCAATTCTTTCGGACAAAATGTCCGAAAGAATTCTTTCAGACATTTTGTCCGAAAGAACACATGAGAGGAGGCCTAAAGGGTCGTCAAAGGTGGGTTGTCAAAAGTGACAAGCATAAAGGAATAATTCTTTAAGGCAAAATGCCCGAAGGAATTCCTTCGGGCATTTTGCCTGAAGAAATTCAAAGGCCCAGAACGCTGAAGGAAGACTTAGTGACCTACCAAGGAAGGAGCTCGAGAGGAAAAAAGGGATAGCCTCGAGAGCCCGAATGGCCAGAAAAAGGACAAGAAATAACAAGAAAAGAGAAAAGCAGAGCGGGTAACTCAGAACATAGCCACGCACATATAAGACAAACGCTCAAAACGCTCCAAGTGGCGCAACAGGTCAAGCGCAGAGACGAACTAGACCAAGGCAGGTGGCACAGGGGGCGTCGACGGGAGAAGTAAATGCTTTCAGGTGGAATAGTCTCCACCGAATAGCCATTAAGAGAGTTGGTTGCGAGCATTCAAGGGAGCGGCCCGATTTTTCCTTGTTTTGATATTAATAAGTAGCTAGTTGCGCGAGCATTCAAGGGAGAGCATGTCCCAGAACATGAGGCGGGATGGCCTTGTCGGTTGCTGAGAGAAGCAACCCATGCTCTGGCAGGAGTGTTTAATACGCTCGGGCAGCAGAGTCAATAGCTGAGACACCTACAACATGGCTTTCACAGGTGCATTTAAGGAGAGACAACAGCAGCATGGGCGATTTTCTTCGTTGCAGGAGTGTTTAATGCAGTATGGGCCTCTTTCTCTTGATGGGTCAAGGATCTTTTTCCAAGGTTCTCTATATATTGTAATTTCTCATTTTTTGAGAAGGAGATCTCTCAGTTTTGTATGGCGAAGCCCTGAAGAAATTTACCTTTAACAAAAGAAGTGTTTTAGCTCCATTTGAGCTTGCACTTTTGCATATGCTTGTGTATTGTCTTATGTTCAGTCATTTATTTTAATGCTTTCATAGGTTGATGCCAGTATATCTAGTGTATTGTAGATCCTCTTTTGCAGGTCAACAAGAAGTGTCCAGGTTGAAGTATAGCATAGGGGAGCAACTGTTCGATGTGTCTCTAGAACACCTTTGGTAGGTTCTTCCTCCTTATACCTCCATAAAACCCCTTGTTGAAGCATTGATGCAATTAGTTTTTTATTCAAATGAAGTGTTTGTTCGTCCCTTTTGGTGCAAAGTGTAGGTATAAAGTGAGTAGACCAATCAATTTTGGTGCATAATCACTTTTGTTAGGTTCTGTTTTTGTAGCATCCCTCTCTTTTCACCCCCCATTGTTAGCAGTAGAAATCCAGGGCCTTAAGGTGCATCAGCCCCTGATCTAGAGATTCATTCCTCAATTTTGCTATCCACAACAAGAGGAATGTCTCCATTGTGCCGTGTGGAGGAAGGGAGCTGAGTTCCTTTCAAAGGGTGCAATCTATAGCGTCAACAGTTTTTGGCACGCCTGATGGGACTCAATTTACGTCTTGTGAGTTTCAAGATTGGTGCTGGTCCTGTTATTGTGAAAAATCCAAAAGAGCTATAATTCAACATCTGGCGACTCCATTTTAAAAACTCAGTCTCTGGTTACTAATCAACCTGGCATCCCATGCCTAAGGTCACTACAAGATCTTCTAAGGGTGTTCCTTTTGAATTTGTTGAGCTGCCTTTGAACTCAACAAAGAGGCTAAGGTTTGCAACGACTCATCCTTACACAACAAATCAGTTTTCCAGACCTACCATAAAATACACCTACACAAGGAGACCCTGGTTGAACCCTGCCACAACCATGGCTTTACCTTTTGTGGCTTTCAATGGTCAAAGTCCTTTGAACCTTCTGCAGTATGACCCAATTCCAGGGACTCTCAAGAGTGTTCTTGCCTTTAGTGGAGAGGGGCCAAGCACTGCTATTGAGCATATCAGAAAAATAGCCAACCTCTGCAACATCCATAATATTACTGAGAAAAATGTAGCCATCAAGTTGCTGGCCTTGTCCTTTAAAGGGAAAGTTTTGGACTGGTATGGGACCTTGCCTATGAATTCAATTGGCTCATGGAATGAATTAGGCACCCTCCTAACAAATAGGTTTGGAGAGAAAAGTGACCATTTGTCTCTAGTCGAGCAATTGATCACTATGAAGAGGGCCCCACATGAATTTATGCAAGATTTTAACACTAGATTCCAAAAGACTTGGGACAGAATCCCAATTCTAGTGAGGTCAACCCCAAGCTATGCCTTCCTTTACTACTTGAAGGCCTTGAATAGTGACATTGCTGTCATGATACAGTACATGGGTGGACATGTTCTACCTATTGCTTATGAAATAGCCATAGTTACTGAAAATTGTTTGGTGCAAGCAAGAAAGATAGCTCGTAGACCTCATATGCCTCTCTTTTCTGATTTCCAGCCCTTAGTTCAGCGTGTTGCGCCCACTTTAGCTCCTCTGCCTAGTGTAGAAAGGCTGGCTGCTACCCCTACAAACGATCTCCACGAAGTTAAGAGTATACTGCAAAGGAGGTCTATTTGTCTACCCGAACTGCTAATATCCTTGATTGAACTGCTATTATCAAGGATATTAGCAATTCGGGCAGACAAATAGACCTCATTTTCAGAATTATAATTAAGGGCAGGGTCAAATTACGCAAGTCAGGCCTTATTAGAGTTACAATCCAAATGCCCCTTCATCGTCTAAGGCTCTTGTCCCCATTCAAAATAATTTGGTACAGGAACAACCTAATTATCCACCCCTGGGACATGGTCAAGAACAGGTTACTTATGCCAATGAGCTACCAAATCAATGTATGAGCACACAAGGTGATCAGGCAGCCCAATTCTCAAGTTTTGAGGCGTCAACACAACTTGGGATGGACAACAGGGAGGCTCAATCTGATTCCACTCTTATGAACCACCTAGAAGGGGAGTTCTATGCAATCAATTATGTGGGGAGCACAAATAATCAGGATAATTGTATTGCAACCAACACCAAGTCTAAGAAGAGAGCTATGGAGGAAGCTCAAGTAGCTACTCAAGCATCCACAACATCTCTTTTATCACAAGTAAATTAGAAGTTTCCCAATTACAGATCGTCAGTTGCAGCTTCAACTCCTCGGGTTGCACCACAAGTTACAAATGTCCCCAAGGAGAACTCAAAAGGGGGCAATCCTTCGATCAATGTGGTGGACCAAATGAAGAAGCTGCACATGAACATCTCATTGTGGGATTCCTTAGCAATGCCAGGGCAAAAGGATATACTCCAAAAGGAATTGCACGGGCTAAGTGAACAAGCTATCCCAGCGAAGGCTGATAATGTGTTGATAGTGAATGGGGCTCCTCCCATGGGAGGTAAAGCAAAGAAGGATGAAAAAGTTCCTCCTTTTTATCTAACCTTGATTATTGGTGATTTTTTGGTCCACAATTGCATCATTGAAGTGGAGCAAGCACCTCAATTATGTCCAAATGCATAGCTGACAAGCTAGGACTCAAATATGAGCAAATGACCAAAGGAGTTCTCTAGTTGGATGGATCACTAGCCAAAACCTTGGGAGTGGTAAGAGGCTTGAATCTAACTCTCCATGCCTATCCAACCTTCTCGATTCCTCATGACGTGGTAGTGGCAGATGTTCCCCCTTACTTTGCTCTTTGCTTATCCAGGGATTTCATGTCCAAGATAGGTGGGTACTTGGTAGCAATTTGGTCTTACATGGTCTTTAGGACGAAGTACAGAACCAAAATGAAGATTGAGTCGGAGTCCATCCACAAAGACCATCTAGAGCCATACTCGCCCAAGGCAATGAATGTCAGCTTTGCCATCATTGATGAAGAACTCCAGGTGGACCGATCCCCATTATCTCCCCTTGTAGGAATTGCTGACTTGCTCCTAGATGAATGGGGAAATGACAATTTTGAACATGATCCTTACAAGTTCATCAAAGAGGCAGGGCTTGGAGTTTACTGCATGCATGAAAAAGATACTTTCATGCCAAATTTGATGAAGGCAAACCAAGAGAGTTGTGGTTTGTGGCAAACTTTCTTTGACGGATCTAGAAGCAAGTTGGGCGCTGGTGGTGAAGCAATGTTGGTTTCACCTTCAAAGAAAAAATACTTCTCAGCTTTCAGGTTCTAGTTCTCCTGCACTTGCAACGTAGCGGAGTATGAATCTCTTGTTCATGGTTTAGAGTGGGAAAGGAAAAGAGGAATCAAAGAATTGCAAGTGTTTGGAGACAATGAGTTGATTTTGAACTAGGTGAGGGGTCAAAACTTGACCAAGAACTCCCTACTCAAGTCTTACAAGCATAGGGTGTGGGACCTAATGGAGAGCTTCACTACTTTCAACATCACTTCCATCCCAAGAGAGGAGAAGAAGCATGCAGATAGACTAGCAGCAATTGGTACTCAGTTTGATATTCCCAAGGGAGTGAAGTAGGACAACGATCAACACCATTTAAAGGTGATAGTGAGGCCCTTTATACCAGACAATGTCATCAATTGGCAGATGTTTGACAGTGACCAGTAGATAGCACTTTTCTTACAAGAAGAAGCTGAGTTCACTTCTAGGATTCAATCCAAGCTGCAGCAACAGTATGAGGGGCAGATTGTTCAGCTAAAGACCAACATACTTCCTAAAGGTTTGGTCACTCTTGAGAGCATCTTCAATGAGGATGACCAACTCAAGGGCCACAAAGCAAGCATGTCAACCAAGAAAGAGAATTACGAAAGGGTAGAGATATTCAAGGATAAGTTGCTTGCACTTGGGAAGGTATGTACCAATGACGAAATGCATTCTTTCATTTTGTTATGCCAAGAGTTTCTCGATGTCTTTGCTTGGGAGTATGGTGATTTGAAGGGGCTTGACCCAAGCTTGGCCCAACACACCATCGAGTTGGAAGAAGGTGCCAAACCCATCAAGCAAAAACAAAGGCCAATCAACCGAAAGATTGAGCCTCTCATGAGGAAGGAGCTCACCAAGTTGATTGAGTCTAAGATCATCTTTCCTATCAAACACTCTTCTTGGTTGGCCAATTTGGTCCTTGTTAGGAAGAAGAATGGGGAGATCAGATTGTGTGTTGATTTCAGAGACATAAATAGAGTCTCATTAAGAGATATCTATCCCCTCCTTAGTATGGAGTAAATTCTCTAGATGGTGACAGGCAGTGAACGATTCTTCCTCCTGGATGGGTACTTTGGGTACAATCAAATTCTGGTGCAAGACTGTGACCAGTATAAGACAATCTTCACCACCAAGTGGGGAACTTTCGCTTACAAGAAGATGCCATTTGGACTGTCAAATGCTGGAGCTACCTTCCAACGAGCTATGGATATGGCTTTCCAAGGTTTGATAAATGACATTGTTCTGGTTTATCTTGATGATGTGACAATCTTCTACAAAGGAGGCAGGACAACATTTGAAACACCTGAGGCAAATCTTCGAGAGGTGTAGAGAGTTCGACATCTCTCTCAACCCTAAGAAATATGTGTTTGTTGTACACGAAGGCAAACTCCTGGGCCATGTTGTTTCAAAAAAGGGCTTGACCATTGATCCGAAAAGAGTGCACGCCATCTTAACATTGTCTTTCCCTGAACACAAGAAGGGCCTGCAAAGCTTCTTTGGCAAAATAAACTTTATTAGGAGATTCATCCCTAATTTTGTTGAACTGGTCAAGCCACTAAATTTCATGCTGAAGGACGAGACGTTCACATAGACAGCAAGGAGGAGAGATAGCTTCAAAGGCATCAAACAAGCTATCACCCAGGCTCCCACCCTGACTAGTCCGGACTTCTCTAAGGACTTCAATCTCTACACCTTTGGCAATGAAGAGGTAATCTCTGCTATGTTCACTCAAGCGAATGGTGAAAATTTGAAACAAGCTCTCGCATTTTTTAGCCAGGGCTTAGAGGGCTATGAGATTAGGTACACATATGTTGAGAAGCAAGCACTTGCAGGGATACGAAGCTTGAAGAAATTCAGACATATGTTGTCTAATAACAAGATTCACATCATGGTGCCACATCCTAGTAAAGGACTTCTTGCTAAGTGGACCACCAAGGTGATGGAGTACGATGTGGAGATCAAGACCACCAAGCTGGTAAGGGGAAGAGGGCTGTGTGAACACCTTGCTACAGACTTCAAAGAACCGAAGGAAGGCGTTTTGGTACTCCATGATGAAGCTGCAACGAAAGTACCTACAATCATGAAGAGCTGGACACAAGACATGGTTCATTTCCTTCGAACTAGTGAGTGTCCGCAAGGTCTTGATAGAACTAAGAAGTGATATTTTAGGTTTCAATCTCTTCCTTATGTCCTAGTTGATGGAGTTTTAGAAAGGACTTTTCAGGGGTACTCTTGAGATGCATCGATTCAGATCAAGTTGATAGGGTATTGTCCAAATTTCATGATGGACCAGCTGGTGGTCACTTTGCTCCCAAGCCGACAGCTGCAAGGATTATGAGGGCTGGCTACTTTTGGCCCACTTTGTTTAGAGACACTCATGCTTGGATGAGGAGATGCCAAAAATGTGCTCTCTTTGATGGAAAGCAGCGACTGGCTGCAATGCCTCTACATCCTATTCAAATGGAACAGTTGTTCATGCAATGGGGTTTGGACTTCATAGGGATGATCAACCCTCCTAGTGCTGGCCACAAGTGGGTCTTGACTGCTACAGATTATTTCACGAGATGGGTAGAAGCCGTCGCTTTGAAAGAAGCCAATGAGAGTGTAGTCTTGGACTTCTATGAAGGCCTGGTGACGAGATTCGAGGTCCTAGCCACAATCATTTCGGACAATGCATTGGCTTTCTTGAGAACAAAGACAAATGAGTAGGCATTAAGATATGGCATCTATCTCAGCACTTCCTCCAATTACTACCCACAAGGGAATGGGTTGGTTGAGTCCACCAATAAGAACCCGATCAAGATCATTAAAAGGACAATGGAGGAAAATCAAAGGACTTGGCATGCCAAGCTGAAGACAGCTCTGTGGGCAGACAAGATTACTCCAAAAAGGGCGGTTAGCAATGCACCATACACACTTGTGTATGGAAGGGAAGCTAGACTTTCTATTTCACTTGAGTTACCAGCCTTAGATCTTGCCCATCAGCTGCGATTGGAGGAGAGCGACAGCCTAGAGGTCAGATATTGTGAACTAATGGAGCTTCAAGAGGCAAGAGACCAAGGCTTGGATGCCATGACCAGCTGCCAACAACAAACAAAGAAGCATTTTGACAAGAGATCTTCGTCAAAAGGCTTCTCAGAAGGTGACATTGTCTTGAACTAGGATGAGGACCGAGCCAAACTTGGAAGGCACATGAAGTTTGACGCCTTGTGGAGTGGCCCATATGTCATCACCCAATGCAAGCAACATAATGCATTCCAACTCTCCAAGTTGGATGGTGAAGAACTACATATCCCAGTCAATGGGATATATCTTAAACATTGTCACTAACCTTCTCTTGTTATGTACATAGTTTCCTTATTTTTTCCTCGTTTTCTCTAAGTGCTTTTATGCATGTTTGTAGTTTTTTAGCCTTATGTGTGTTTTCTTTACCATTTGAGGTAAAATCTTTATTGGTTCTCAAGTTTTTCAAGGTTATTGCCAACCTTTCAAGTTGCATCCTAACTCCATGCCCTATGGACATTTAAGGCACCAGTCTTCTCAAGCATAGCAGGCATGCTTCCCCTTTAAATCGCCAAATGCGTTGACCAATTTTGGTCCTGTAGGCCAAAATTGGGCACCCCTCTTTCCTTTTCCTTGCAGGGTCTTTTAGCCCAGGTTCTGACAAGTTCATCTCACAGCTGCCTTGTGGGCTTTTCTTTGACAGGCCTCTTTCCATGAAATAACCAAGTGTTTCGTCCTTCTGATTGCCAAGTGCTTTGGGTCCGGCATGCAAAAGTTCGACTTCAAACCCATTTTGATCTTGAAAGCTTAACAGGGCAAGCAAGTTACTTCGGAGGGCCTTTTATCGGCAGAACGGGCCAAGTTCAAAGGGCCAGGGGTCTTTTACAAAAAGTCCGAAGGGTAGGTACCCTTGCGGAGGGCACTTAGGTGCCAAACAAGACCTTTGCAATTCTTCCGAAAGGCGACTTAGAGGCCAAGAAGCCCTTGCGGGAGGCAGGAAATTGGCAAAATGGATCTTATAAAAACCCGAAGGGCAACCTTGGCTCAAGGTGTCCTTGCGGAGGGCAGATGGTCAAAGCAAAAGGCCAAGGCAGAAAGCCCGAAAGGGAAGAATTCCTTTGGGAAATTGGACAGGCCAAAGAGAGATTTCCTTCGGACATTTTGTCCAAAGGAAATCCAAAGAACGCCCAAGGAATGAATTTCTTTGGACAAAATGTCCGAAGGAATTCGGAAATCCAAAGAACGCCCAAGGAACGAATTTCTTCGGACAAAATGTCCGAAGGAATTCGACAAGTAAAGAAAGCCGAAGAAATTCTGAAGACGAGTCCGAAGGGTAGGTGCCCTTGCGGAGGGCACTTGGCCATGAAAAGAGGACCTTTCCATTTTTTTGAAGGGTCACTTTCCCTTTCGAAAAGTTCATTTGCAAAAAAGTCGAAGGAATTGCCAAAGGGGGATGACAGGGTCGTGGATGTCAATATTAAAGTAATAAGCCAGTCGTTGGAGTTCAAATGTCTGGTGACAGTTTTGTGAATGTCAAATTCAGGGTAGTGAAATAGCCATTGGTTTTCAAATGAGATGGCAGGCCCGCGGACGTCAAATTTAAAGTGATGGGTTAGCCGTTGGAGAGAAGCCAAAGAGCAATTCTTTCGGACATTTTGTCCGAAAGAACTCATGAGCGGAGGCCTAAAGGGTCATCAAAGGTGGGTTGTCAAAAGCGGCAAGCATAAAGGAAGAATTCCTTAAGGCAAAATGCCCGAAGGAATTCCTTCGGGCATTTTGCCCGAAGAAATTCAAAGGCCCAGAAGCCCGAAGGAAGACTTAGTGACCCACCAAGGAAGGAGCCCGAGAGGAAAAAAGGGATAGCCCTGAGAGCTAGAATGGCAAGGAAAAGGAAAAGAAATAACAAGAAAAGAGAAAAGCAGAGCGGGTAAGTCAAAAAATAGCCATGCACATATAAGACAAATGCTCAAAATGCTCCAAGTGGCGTAGTAGGTCAAGCACAAAGACGAACTAGACCAGGGCAGGTGGCGCAGGAGGCGTTGGCGGGGGAAGTAAATGCTTTCAGGTGGAATAGTCTCCAGTAAATAGCCATTAAGAGAGTTGGCTGCGAGCATTCAAGGGAGCGGCCCAATTTTTCCTTGTTTTGATATTAATAAGTAGCTAGTTGCGCAAGCATTCAAGGGAGAGCATGTCCCAGAACATGAGGAGGGATGGCCTTGTCGGTTGCTAAGAGAAGCGACCCATGCTCTTGCAGGAGTGTTTAATACGCCTAGGCAACAAAGTCAATATCTAAGACACCTACAGCATGGCTTTCACAGGCACATTTAAGGAGAGACGATAGCAGCATGGGCGATTTTCTTCGCTGCAGGAATGTTTAATGCAGTATGGGCCTCTTTTTCTTGACGGGTCAAGGATCTTTTTCCAAAGTTCTCTACATAATGTAACCTCTCATTTTTTGAGAGGGAAATCTCTCAGTTTTGTATGGCGAAGCCCTGAAGAAATTTACCTTTAATCAAAAGAAGTGTTTTAGCTTCATTTGAGCTTGCACTTTTGCATATGCTTGTGTATTGTCTTATGTTCAGTCATTTATTTTAATGCTTTCATAGGTTGATGCCAGAATATCTAGTGTATTGTAGATCCTCTTCTGCAGGTCAACAAGAAGTGTCCAGGTTGAAGTATAGCGCAGGTGAGCAATTGTCCAACAGCGTGTCTCTAGAACACCTTTGGTAGGTTCTTTCTCCTTACACCTCCATAAAACCCCTTGTTGAAGCATTGATGCAGTTAGTTTCTTATTCAAATGAAGTGTCTGTTCACCCCTTTTGGTGCAAAGTGTAGGTAAAAACTGAGTAGACTAATCAACTTTGGTGCATCACCACTTTAGTTAGGTTCTATTTTTGTAGCATCCCTCTCTCTTTTCACCCCCTGGCCCCCCTGCCCCCCCCCATTGTTAGCAGTAGAAATCCAGGGCCTTAAGGTGCATCAAGGGGAGCTAGCCCCTGATCTAGAGATTCATTCCTCAGTTTTGCTACCCACAACAATAAGAATGTCTCCATTGTGCCGCGTGGAGGAAGGGAGCTGAGTTTCCCTTCAAAGGGTGCAATCCACAACGTCAACAATTACACTGAAGAATTTTATCAATTGACCATTGAAGCTGGTTATGTAGATATCTAGTGACCCTTCGGTTGAACACTGGAAAATGCACCCAGTATTTCTTGAAGCACAAGTAGTGGAAAGTTTGTCAGAGTTTGGAAATCAACCCACTATATCGATTCCATGGGCCCTACCAATGCATGACTAAAATAAAAACAACATAAGCTGAAATCAAAAGTGTATTTAATGCCCTTAGATTACACCATTGTTCTGAAATAAATATAGTAAGTGAAATACAACAATTACCTCATGCATCCATTTAAGCATATAAATTATAACATGTAGCATCAATATCATTTCTATGTTTAAACTCATGTAAGCATACACTTATTTCCTTTGAAATAATAAGCACTATAGTAGGTAGGTGCAGTCAATGTATATGTACAAAACAATGTTTCCGTGTTTTTATATAACCTCAATGTGGGGAACACAGCCAACCCAACTGGCTGAATAAGCAATGAATGCAACAGTTGAGCCTATAACTCAACAAGTACAATAAGTCATATTATTAAAACATTTGTTCAATAAGGTTTGCATAATGAATATATCTGTCTCTAACCCAACAGGGGGTTGTCAAAAGCACTCTTCGTATAGTTGTATCCATCGACACCAACATATCAGATGAAGAGACAGAGAGCATTCTTGAGGCTCTTTGCCTCCAACCCCTGGGAATAAGTTAAGGCTAAGGGTATTCCAAGATGTCCCAATCAAAAGAGGGACATGACATTCCTTCCTATCCAAAATTGCTTGTCCTCAAGCAATAGAAGTAGTCAAAGTGCTATCTCCACCATGGGTTTTGTGCCAAACTCAAACCTAGGCCCTTCCCAATGGAAAGACCACCTCCACATGTCTTCCAAATGGGAGTGGCCCTGCCCTTCAACAAGGGTGGTAGATAAGAGAAGCCAATTGGCAAGAAAGTAAGAGAACCACGTGCTAAACAGTGCTAGTCGCCATCATAAATGCAATAAAGTCAAGTTGAGCTAGACAATACAACCACCATCTATAGACAATCCATGACAAAGATTTTGAACCAAATAGTGCAATGAACATGACTAATAATTACTAAAATCATGCTTTGGCCAAAGACTTATGAGATGGTGGCCACAAAATCCACACCACTCAACCCTATCCTACAAGGGATTTTAGAAAACACTGATAACCCTTGGTGATTTTCAGTCCTATTTGTTCATTTGCACAGTAATCTCATTTCTAGTAACACTTGCCTGAATGGAGGCAGTATACTAGCACAACTGTGATCCTTTAGATTTCTAAACAAATTGAGTATCATATTGTCCATCAGAATACAGTCATCAGACCAAGATAAACAACATACCTTGCAATAGAAGATAAAAAAGACAGCAAGAGTGAAACCCATCTCAACCACAAGATACCAGTCAAGCCTATGTTCAGTCATGGGGTGTATGTAAGACATCCACTTCTAGATTCCCATATCACAATCAATTTCAACATATAAGTTTATAACGATGCATCAAACTCATGAGAGTGATATGATAATGTTGGGGAAGTCAATGCCTTCACCCACATGCCCATCTCATTTCCATTAGGTTTAAACACAACAGGAGACCCTTGAACCTTCTCAAAGGAGAATCACCTCACGAAGCCAGTCATGCCAGACAGTTTCATACACACAATATATTACTCATAAAAGCACCAGTATGTTAAGAGGGTTTGCAAGGTCTTTCAAAGATGACGTAGTCCTAGACATGCTAGTATGTTAGCAACTTAGTGCAATCTTGAGAGTAACCCACAAACGTATCACAGTCCTCATTGCCAAGTCACATTTGTAGCAAAGTATAACTAAGATGTGGTCTGTGATGTCGGGAAAGGCAGTTGGAGCAAATTGACTTCCCTAAGACTTATTTCATAACAACCATCTACAGCTAAGAGTTGCTAAGCAACTTGCCAAATAATTCCCAATCTGGTCCACTATGAGGGTTCACAATCAAGTTCTTGCCAAGAATTCCCTCTTTCACATGTCAGGAGAATATGTGATCAACAAAAAAGAAAAAGAAAAAAACATGTTCTGCCCTTTAAGCCTTAGTCCCTAACTAGG
Organism: Torreya grandis; assembly: GCA_037957365.1. Classification (NCBI taxonomy): domain Eukaryota; kingdom Viridiplantae; phylum Streptophyta; class Pinopsida; order Cupressales; family Taxaceae; genus Torreya; species Torreya grandis. Next base: position 959,642 of record JARHVA010003620.1, on the reverse strand, counting down.
GGTTTCCAATATGTACCTGAAAGGAAAATATATATACTGCACACATATCTAATTAAGAGTCTCATTATGAAGCACATAATCCTACCAAGAAGGCAACAAGCATCTACAACCATCTGAGAATTTATCTCAATACTCAAAACCAATACTCATGACCAACATTCAGGTTCTATGTTCATGTTCATGTCCCTTTAAGATTTACACAGCTGAATCCACCATCAAGACTCCCGTATACATGCATGTATGGATTATGTGCATGGCTGAGATACACAGATTTAGTTATGCAAATAAGGCATACCTCATGAAAGGTAGGCAACAATACATGTAAAAAAAACAGAGTCAGCTGCTAAACTACTTCAAGTGAAGTGTGTCATCAATATACTGTCAAGCTACAGTAGTGGTTTTATGCTTAGCAGATGGGGACATTAGATCACTTATATCAACATCCCTAGTGGGGGAAATTTCATCCATCAGACCCAATTTTTACACATGAGAAGTACAGTCAGTGATCGCAGTCACAGGGATAGACTTGAGTCTCGAGAACAATACACTGCAGGCTTCCATACACAACCATGCCTATAAATTAAAAGCATACAACTGAACTGATCGATTACCACGTGGATATTGCAGATTCTTTACTTATTTCCATCAAGTGTATACAAGACAGTCAGGCCTTAGTCAAAGGTTTCCACAGTCCTTATATTCATCACAGTCCATTCAATTGTCACAATCCATATACTGCATTAGGTTTTTATTCCAAATCTATAAGGTATGCGATAGAAAGGTTGAAATATATGCACAACCAAGTTGCCAGAAAATATTGCTCAAGGATCTGGGCCTGGCCGTAGGGCCTTCCCAACATCTCAAGCACGAGTTTCCCCTTAAACTAACAATGTTAAATTACAGGTCTGTCCACTTTCTTTTCTAAATGGAAACTGCATTACCAAGATATCAATCTAGCAGCCAAGATAACAAATGAATACACCCAGATTATGCTTCTCAAGGAAATTTAAATGCAAATAAATCATTATCTTTTACACACACATGGGAGAGAAGTTAACGGATCTTGAGTACTTGCCTGGAAGTGTAAATGGGATTAATGAAAGTGCCCAATTGAGCACGACAGTCAACAATAGAAGTCCTAGCATAAGTGCTCCACACAATGCAATACTTTCTCCCAACTCTGCCAGCAAGAACCCAAATCCCAACACTATGTAATCTCCGAAAACCTCTTCCTAGATCCCATGCCCTAACTTAGTGGGGTATCTAAATACATTTACAAATCTGCTATTGCTATTTAGAGTGACAGAGATGCTAACGGAGCAAGAATGGAAACTTATCTTCATTCCTCTAGTGGCCACAGACCAACAATATGACACTGCCCAAAACTCATGATTACCAAAATCCCAAATATCATGGATTGGAATCTAATGGTAGATCCTCAAAATAGCAAGCCACTACTCATTAGAGATCCAAAAAAATCCCCATTCATAGACCAATTCCCTAAGGATCATCAAAATTAGGGAAACCAAGATCCAATGGCTTAATTAACCACTTATTCCAATTCAAGTTTAGGGTCTAACCCACCCAGGTTTAGGTTTTTCAAGCTTACCTACATTAAACTATAGCTTATCACATCATAAGCTACTATAATCCAATGGCTTAACTAACCACTTATTCCAATTCGTGTTTAGGGTCTAACCCATCCAGGTTGAGTTTTTTCAAGCTTACCTACATTAAACTATAGCTTATCGCATCATAAGCTAATATTTTCATAATCATAAATCAAAGCCTGCTTTATGCAATAAGGCTTACAAGGTACCAATCAAATTCAAGTTATCAATGCTAGTATGGTCAAGAGCTAACTCAAGGAAGTGTTAATAACATATAATCACCACAAGTCTACCATGCCCAAGACAAATAAGTAAACCGACACCAGCATGACTAACAACAACAAACTCTTCAACACTACGCAAGCCAACCAAACTGCTGCCACAGTACAAGGCAAAGCCAAAGATAAAGAAACATACAAACAAACACATGTCTATCCATTAGAGTAGTGAAACAAAGACTAATACCTCTAGACATAAAGGAAATCTACGTAATAAATCACAACAAAAAAACTTGGTGGGTGTAGTTCTCTTTCTTCTCTCCCTGAGATACCCATCTTAGATCTACCATGTCCCTACTTGATGATACTCTCCCTCCAGACCTTGCCATTGCGGGGGTGGGTGCGGGAGTCAATCTTGTATCCACCTCATGAAACAACAGGTAGTTAGTCCATGTCAAATAACATATAGAACATAAGTACAAGATAACTTATTGAAGCAAGATATGATAAATGCAATCTATCTGCATTTAACCACCTCTGCTATAGAACATAATTAATGCGAACTATCATCTATATTTAATCATACGATGTAAAAAAATTGCTTCTAAAGCAAAATAATCACAATAATATCAACATGTCAGAATTAAGATAATACCCATCAAACCTGATCAAATTAGGTTAAATTAAGGTTTATTTATTTAAATAAATGTCTTTCCGATCATTGTTGGAAATGGCTTGTGATAAGAAGTTAATGAAGAAAAGAATTCTAGGTATTTGTATGGTCTCTGTTTGTCGATACAGGATGAGATTGGGTTGTTCAAGTTACATTCAGTTGAGGATGGATATTAATTTGCCTTGAACATTGAAGAAAAAATGCTAAGAAAACAATAAAATGGACGAAGAAGAAGCAGAGGAAGAGAAGGGAAATCTTTTGGGAGGCAAAACTTATGCAAAGGAGGAAGAAGCCAGCAACATGAAGCAGAACCAACAAGGTGGTTATAGTTCCTATAGAGGACGAGGATGTGAAAGTAGGGGATGTGGCTGAGGTTTTAATGGTACTTGTTTCAAATGTAGACAACATGGTCATATAACATACGAATGCCCTAAAGCTGATAAGGAAAATATAAGTGAGAAGAGAGCGCATTTTGCACAAGTTGAGGAAAATAGAAGAAACTACTATAGCATAATTTGAACTTGGAGAAATCTTGTTGTTGTGGATAGTGTTTCTGAAGCCTGAAAATAAAGAGGGTGAATCATGGTAGATAAGAATCATTTTTTGGAACCTTATTTCGTGTTGTGCTGCTTGTTTAAGCATTGCGCACCTTCATTAGTGTTGCATGCCTTGTCTAAGTGTTGCACACATTTATCAATGTTGCGCACCTCAAGCTTGTGAAGTTAAGTAAAACTTATCATTCTTTGGAGAATTTCATAGAGGATATCCAAGAGACCCAAAATCTTGATATTTTTGGGCAATCATTTGGTGCATGAGATCACATTGTCTAGTTGAATCCACGTGTTACACAACATTCCTGCTGGTTACATAGTTCTTTCATCCAACAGAATTGTAGCTTGCATACTTCATGCACACTGTGAGTTTCACTACGTAAGCCTAAGGGATTAATCATCTTCACAAGCCCTTGTTTGCAAAGGTTCCATGGATGTGGAAGGTTTTGAAATAATGTCGAAATCTAGCTGATTGGGCAGTACGACCTTGGAAGACTTGTTAAATGGTCTGTAAGTGTAAGAAGGATCTCTTAACTACTATTTTTGTCAGGTACTGCAGAATGAAGAAAGAAAGGACGAGCATGCAAACAAGTTTGCAGTGCTTGTTGATTGCTTCTGAACTAATCTTGTAATGTGTGCATTTTCATTGTTTAGGTGGCAATTCATGTTGCTTTATGCCATCATAGTTGCATCTTGTTGTAACACATTCTTGCATGTATAAGATGTACTTAGAATTTTGATAAGGAGTTCCCTTGTAGTAGCAGATCTCAATGTTAGAGGGTTGTCTTAGTAATGTTGGGGTTTGAGTAAAAAATAACAACCAGCGAGCTTGATAGTGTGTCATAATAGGAGTTAAGAGTGTGTAGCAAGAAGGCATGTGCTGGTCCATGTGTGTGTTGTAGTTGATTTGGCTCTAAAAAGAAGTTTGGAAGGTGTCCCTATTGGTTTATTGTATCCCATTATTTGCAATAGATGTTTGCCACGAGAAACAATTCGAGTGTCCATATGTGTGCTTGTGCACTTTGATATTGTCGGGTGGTTGGCCGTTGTATTGAACTCTCAACTGCCACTGTACCATGATAACATTAGTCATATTGAGGATCTTCTTATCAACGATGAAGAAGAGCCTAAAACTCCAAGGAAATTAAGAGGATGAACAGTGAACCTGATAGAGTTTGAGGATGAGTGAAGTGCTGCACGGATTACTTGGACTGAAGGAAGAATTGGAGGTCAAGATGTTCCTAGAAGTGAGTTAGACTTTCCACAAAGGGAGTTAGTTTAGGAAGAGCCGTGCTTAGAGACCAACATGGTTAATCGAACAAGTCCTAATTCAGAGAGGGAAAAGATTCCAAAGTTAACTGGTGATGGGTCAAACTCAAAGGACCCTGTATGTCACTACAAAACCTGCATGATTATTTGGATAGGGAATGGGAGGACTGATGATTAGCACTGACTGGTGTCCTTTCAGCCACATTGAGAGGAGTGACGATTGTTTGGTACATGGACACACTAATCGAGGAGAGAGATATGGTCATGTGGGAAAGATGAGTTGCACACTAACTCAGAAGAGAAATGTTGGGTGTTTTACGAGCAGCTCCACCAGAAAGCACAACTCAGAGAGAAAAAGGAGAGTCATGTTTCCCATTTTCAGGAGAAGCTTGCAGCCATACAAGCTCTGCTTCAAGAGATAACAACTGCACGAGATCAGCTAGTTATTTCCCATTGAGAGCTTACTGGAAAAATGAAAGAGACAATGCAAAATGTAAAGTACACTTAAGAACACAAGGTAAAATTCAAGCATCACTTGAAGATGAGGGCTGAGGAACTACAAACACTTAGAGCCAAGGTGAAGCGGCCCAAGGGTGGAGCAGAACTGTTTGGAGCAGCCCAACAACATCACACAACAACCACACCTACTTCAGCCCTCTTCATCTATGAATATCTTCTTGACTTGTCTTAACTTCTGTTTTGGCAGGGGCAATGATGTAGCTAGAGGGAGGGGGTAGGTGTAGTCAGATACAAATATTTGTAATCATTGCTGTTATGTTTCTGTAATGAGAACAGGCCATGGTTTTGTTTTATTACATCGATTGGTTGGGCAGCGTACTTAGTTATGTGTTGGTTAGCATTGGTCAGTACTGAGATGGTTGTTGTCCAGCCGACACACCTCTTGGTCGGCTCAACTATATGTACGATGATCTTAGCCAGGGAAAGGGAGTTCTCACATACTTTTATATGATGCACGAGCATCCTAGGGGTATGTTAATCCGTATCACCCAAAAACATTACTATTTAAAGAAATTTATATTTTTATAAGTCTGATTTTTTTCAAGGTTTGACATTTCATTAAACAATTTGCATACAACTGTCATGGTTTGCTATGTTAAGGGCCATCTAAGGAGGAATTAAAAGTGCATTTATTATGGTATGGGGGTGAGGATGGAGTAAGAATCATATCATTGTTTGAATGGGCAGCACCAGATGGGAGTTTTGGGGCAAGAAAACCATAAAAAATTAATCCTCTTGGAGGCCAAAAAAAAAAAGTTTTATAGGATTGCTGTACTAAAAATGCTGACGGGGAAGTGAAATGGAGGGAGACTACCACCCAAAACAACAAAGAAATGTTAGCTTGGCAGGAGGGCAAAGGAATTTCAGTATACAGTAAAAATGAGAAAGAAAAGGGGTTTTTTGTTGGCCACTTCAAGGTTGGAGCTATTTGGCAGCCAATCCAAAATCTAAAACTAGATTTGCGATGGGGTTTTCGTGCACATGGAGAGGAGCAAACTGCTCTGGAACAGTTCTGCTGCTGTAATGTTATTTCTCGTGTTCAAAATGCATGTTATTGTTTGTCAAAATGTCTGAACTCATTTTTCTGGCTGTCCTGATCCAAGGAGGAGGTTTAGAAAGCTGTTGTAACTTGGTTTGAAGTGTTTGTGACCTGATAACATTGTCACATGAGAAGAGAACCTGATCCAAGAGTTTGGGTGTGATTGGAGAATCCTTGTATGCCTTAAAAAGGCTTAAAAAATCCATTTTTGTAAAAAAATCAGTCCTTGATCCAGCTGGATTCCATATGAGGTTGTAACCTTATAGAATACATTATGGGAGTCATTTTGAGTACTCATTCCCTGTATTCCCTCTCTCTTTCAAAAACAATTGAAGCTTACTGCAGGTTACATGTGCACTAGTCTAGTCTGCATCATTTGGTATCAGAGTAGGAGTATCTTGCATATGTATGTGATAAATTGAGTCAAAGGAATCTTGTGAGTGTGTGCTGTAGAAAACCTGTTTTTCACAATTGCGTGTGGGTAGAAGCAAAGAAAGGTGAGAGAAGGTATCTTCCAACAAGAAAATGTTGGGTAGAAGGTGCTACAATTGAGTGTCATCCATTGTGAAGAAAAAGTGTATAGAGGACAAAGAGAAGTTGAGTGTTCTCCATCTTGGGTAGGTGAGATTGCAGAAGTGTGCTTAGATTGACAAAGTGTGAGTCAAAGATGCCTCCAAGAAGGAGATAAGTGGTTGCTAACATGGCAGGGAGATTAGATGGAGTTATGGAATTGATAAGAGTTATGCAAACAAGATTGGATGCAGCTGAAACTAATAGAAGAGGAGGTCTTGTGCATAGAGAGGATGAGAGCGATGTTGAAACAGAGCCAAGGGTAGAGCAAGAAGTGTAAATGCAAGATGTTGGTCCAATAGATGAAAGAGAGGAAAGATTGATCACAACTCTATCGATCGTAAAAGGATTGAAAATGGAAGTCTGAAGCTTCTCAGGAACATTGAATCCAGAAGAATTGATAGATTGGTTGACTGAAATGGAAAAGTACTTTGATTTTGATGACGTTGAAGATGCAATGAGGGTGAAGGTGCCTCAAACCAAGTTGAAGGGACATGCAGCTCTTTGGTGGAAAGCAGTGTAGATAGAGAGAAATAGAAGAGGTGAAGCAAAGATCACAAAATGGAACATGATGGTGGCCAAGCTGAAAGTTAGTTTCTTCCTCTAGATTATCAATTAGTCAAAGTTGCAAAATCTGAGGCAAAGAGAGTTGTCAGTGAAAGAGCATACAGAGGAGTTCTACAAGCTAACTATAAGGTTTTCTTATAGCGATTAGATCAAGGAAAGGTAGTTGGGTATATAAATGGATTGAGTTTGAGCATTCAAGATAAGCTAAGCATGGTGAGGTTGCATACAGCTGAAGAGGCATATCAATTTTTACTTGAAAGCTGAGGAAAAGTTGAGTAGAAGACAACTAAAAACAGCAAGGGGTAAAATCAGTGTGATGGAGGACAGAGACATGCAAGAAAATCAAGTTCTATAGTTGGAAGGAGATGATAGCTCCTCACATATGGACCAAATGAAGAGGAAGATGGGGGAGTTGGGCACCTCATGGGATCATGAAGATGATGAATCTCAAGTAGAAAGCTGGATATTTTGTTGATATTGCTTTGGGTGTGAAGTGTACGGGCATTGGCCGTTTGAATGTCCTAAAAAAAGGGTTGAAACAAGTCATAAGAATGAGAGCCAAGTAGCAACAGGGTATTCATGTTACCCATCAGCAATAAATGACTGGGAAGTTGATGATCCGGTGACTTTTGAAGGTTCAAGTACAACCAAAAAGCCAATAGTGAACTTGATGTTCGAAAGAAAGAGCTTAAAGACATCAAAACAACAAGAGGAACTAAGTCAAAGAAGGCATATCTTCAGAACAAAAAACAAAACAAGAGGTAAGTGCTGTAATGTCTTAGTTTAGAGGGGAAGTACCATCTATCTAGTGTCCATTGAAGTCATAGATTAGCCGAATTTGAAGTGTACAACACACCTGGAGCCATATAGGGTGTCTTGTATAGTAGAGGGGAATGGAATCACAGTGTGGGCACAATGTGCGATTGATGTGCATATAGGATTGTATCAAAATACTGTTTTGTGTGATGTGTTGCCAATGGAGGCATGCCATATCTTGTTAGAAAGGCCATGGCAGTTTGATAACAAAGCTTGGTATAATGGTGAAGACAACGTGGTTATTGTTGAGAATAATGGAAAGAAGTGGTGACTACTTCTATTAAAAAAAAAGAATGAAACAAAACAGCACAAGAACCATTTGGTTTTGTCAAAGGCAAAGGAGGAAACCTTAGCAAAAGAAGAGAAATGGCAATTTTCAGATCTTGTTTCAGCTGAGTTTGTTGATAAAGAGGCAATGGAGATAGAGGAGTTGTTTTCAGTAAACGTGGAGATAGGTAAAGTGGGACTTATGCTAGAAAGTAGTCTAAATATTGGGGAAATAGTATATGAAGGCTGAATGTGGGATCATGGGAATGAAGCTCAAAATTGTCTCTCTTGAAGAGGTAGAAAAAATGGTGAAAAGAGAGGAAAAGTTTGCAATTCAGTCCAAACTAATCACTTGTTAGAACAACCAACAGAAGGAGCATTCCAATGAGATTGATGAACTGTTTAGGTAATCATGAAGGTTGAATGGACCAAGAGGATGCTGTAACAACAAAAGTCGAGACACTATTTAATGTTTTCATGAAATCCACATAGGAAGAGGACATAGATGCACACTTAGGAGCAGCAATTAAGGTCATTATGCACCAATACAATACCTTTGTAATTCAAGAGGAGAATGAAAGCAATCAAGGTAATAATGCAAAGAGCAAACATGTTGAAGTCCCACATATATCAGAGAATAAAAAAGAGGTAGCCAAGGTGAAGCCCATAAAGGCCAAGGTAGGAGAACTATTGAGAAAGAAGAAGGATGATGGATGGAGAGAGCATGAGTGATGATGAGCGTTACTAAGTTTGGAGGAAGGGAAAAAAGAAAAGGAAGGAAGAATCACCCAGGAGGAGGAGCTGGAAACAAAGGAGACATAGAACCAGAGGTTCATCATTGCTCACCACCATGTGAGTAGGATCTCACTTTTTTAGTTATGAAGGGTGTTTGATGCATGAGCATCCTAGGGGTATTGCCATCTGCATCACCTAAAAACATTACTATTCAAATAAATTTTGAGTTATATATATAAAGCTGATATTTTTCAAGTTCTGACATTTCGTCAAACTTTTTACATACACCTATCATGGTTTGCTATGTTAGGCGCCATCACAGGAATTAAAACTGAATGTCTTACGGGATGAGGGTGAGGATGGAGTAGGAATCATCATTGGTTGAATGGACAACACCAGATGGGAGTTTTGGGGCAAGAAAACCATAAAAAAAAATATCCCTCTTGGAGGCAAAAGAACCCTTTTTTATGATTGTTGTAGTAAAAATGTTGATAGAGGAGTGAAATGGAAGGGCACTGTTGACAATTTTGCCCCCCACAACGCAAATTGTCATCCCTACTATTTGGAACTTTGCTATGGTGCCAAGTTTGTCTTGTAAATCAGTTTTGGGGTCCTTAAATGAGCATTTAAAGCCACCCAAGTGGCCATCTACAGCCAGGTGAATTTTTAGTCATGCAAAGGTTTCCAAGGAGGTTGCTTGATTACAGCCAAATGTGCAAATACTGCCAAGATATACAAGCTTTAAGTTTATTTATTTTGTCTTCCCAAGGAATTTTTCGGGTATAAGAGGTGGACTATTTCTTCGGACATTTTGTCCGAGAGAAAGAGCTCTCAAAGGACTGTGTAAAAGTCCGAAAAAATGACTAAGTGGCAGTCGTTCAAGGCTTTTTTCTTTGAGTTTTTTGTTCGAAAGAAAGGAGAAAAGCACAGTTGAGAAGACTGATTTTCAAGTCAAGACAAAAGTCCGAAGGAATAAGGACAGTTACAAAAAGCCCAGGTGCCCTACAAAAAGCCCAGGTGACCTACGAAAAGCCCGGGTGCCCTTTTAAAAAGCCCAGGTGACCTACAAAAAGCTTGGGTGCCCTACAATTCTTTCGAAATGACACTTTTGAAGGCAGAGGACACCTGCCCTTGCGGAGGGCACTTGGTCGGTGAAGTGGACCTTTTCAATTCTTCCGAAGGGCACTCTTGGAAGACATAGCCCTTGCGGAGGACATTTAGGCGTCGCGTAGGGACATTTACAATTTCTTCAAAGGGTATGTGCCCTTGCGGGGGACACTTCAAACACGAAGAAGACCTTGGCAAAAGTCCGAAGGACAAAATTCATTTTTTTAGGACACCTGCCCTTGTGGAGGGCACTTGGTCGGTGGTAGGACCCTTTCAAAAGTTCCGAAGGGCATTATTGGGAAGCAAAAGCCCTTGCGGAGGGCAGAGACATAAGCAAAGGACAAAAGCAAAGTTCTCGAAGGGCACTTGCCCTTCGGGGAAAAGATAGCCAAAGGAGATGAATTCCTTCAGACAAAAAGTCCGAAGAAATTTGGGAGGATAAAAACCCGAGGAAATTAAAAGACAAAGGCAAAGAAGGAGATCTTTCGGAATAATTGTCAAACAGGAAATCTGCGGGAATTTGAGGTCAGCAACAGTCCAAAGAATATCAAAGGGCAAGATGTAAGGAGCCTAAAGGAATAAATTCGGGAAAATTGGCAAGGAAATGAATTCCTTCGGACTTTTTGTCCGAAGGAACAAGGACAGTCTCAAAAAGCTAGATAGAAAAGACAAGGGCGTAAGCAAAGGCCAAAGAAAGAGAAAAGACAGAGAAGAGACAAAGAAAGAGAATCCTTCGGACAATTTGTCTGAAGGATGAAAACCAAAATAAAGCCCGAATTAAAGCAAAACATAGGAAAAGCTAGAGAAAACACGAAGTGAACTGAGCATGATAAATAGCATGAACAGTAAATAAAACCAACGCAGAATAAAGACAAAGGCAGGATAAACGAAGATCATGCACAGACTAACGTGAAGTGACTCCAACGAAGTGAACGCGTTTAAGAAAGCAAGCACGCTTCAGTTCTGAAAATAGAGTCGTCTTGCATGATGAACAGGCAAAGTGTTGAATGTTTCAAACAACTAGAAATCTTATGCACACACTCTCGTTTGTCCCAAAGCTCGAACGTTCTGGCAATTCAAACGCAATTCTTAATCTGACGTTTGCATTGATTTCATGCAAAGGGGAGACTTTCAAACGTTCCAGTAGTTCGAGTGAATTCAACTACTCTTGTTTTGAGGTTGACTAGTTTTCAAGTCAAGACATCTATTCGTAGATTTCATGCATCCGAAGCTTGTCTTCTTTTTTCAATGCAAGGAATTTTCATGCAAGACAAAATAGACTTTTGTAAACGTTGAGTTGGTTTGAGTTTACTTCCTCTCTATTTTCAATGCCAATCTCTTGACTTGTTGTAAATTTTTATATTAATGGCTTTTCAGCCTTGTAAAATCTATCCTTCTCTTGGTAAGACCAGACTCTACCATTGGTGAGTTGTGTAACTTCTTCAATCAATAGAAGGCCTGTACTTTCAGATTTCAAGTGCTGGCATAGTGTACATTCATTCAACAATTTGCATACGTGGTAGATTTCTCTCCCTTCCCAAATTCTGATTCGTACCTAGTTACTAGATCATCATGTTATGCAGGTCATGTTCAGTGTTTTATATGTCTTTTGCTGAAGCTGTAAATGGATGTTAGGTGGCTGTAAAGTGTCTTGTATCAGACCTCTCTCCATCATTTTTCTTCACGTTTTTTTTCATTGGATCGAACCTTCTCATGAAATATTTATGCATAGTGATCAATTGAAATCAAAAGTCTTCTTTTTCCCATATTTGATTCAGTGTTCAAGGTTCCAAGCAGAGTGGATCAACATTCTGGTGTATCACCGTCATTAGGTAGGATTTCCCTTTCAAGTTTCTTTCTCCCTTTTTCATGGTAGATTCGCAACACAGAGTAGTGATCCGCATTGATACATCTTACAGGAACTAGCCTTCTCTGGAGGTTCTTCTCACCATTGAGGCACCCACCCTTGTGAGAAGATCCCATTGTTTCAACCGGAGAGAGGATTAGCCGTTTCAGCACGTCTTCGATTCAGGGTGCAACTCCAGGTTGACAACAGGCACTACCACCCAAAATAGCAAAGAAACATTAGTTTGGCAGCAGGGCAAAGGAATTTCAATATACAGTGAAAAAAATCAAGAAAAGGGGTTTCTTTTGGCCACTTCAAGGTTGGAGGGATTGAGGCAGCCAATCCAAAATATAAAACTAGATTTTTTATGGGTTTTTTGTGCACTTGGAGAGGAGCAAAGCGTTCTGGAACAGATCTTCTGCTATACTGAGATTTTTTCGTGCTCAAAATGCATGCAACTGTTTGTCAAAATGCCTGAACTCTTTTTTTTTTGCTGTCTTGATCCAAAGAGGTGTAGAAGGCTGATGTAACTTGGTTTGAAGTGTTTCTGACGCTGATAACATTGTCACATGAGAAGAGAACCGATTCAAGAGTCTTAGATGTGATTGGAGACTCTTTGTATGCTTTAAAAAGGCTTGAAAACTCCGTTTTTATTAAAAAAATAAGTCCTTGATCCAGCTGGATTCCGTATGACATTGTAAACCTTCCATAATACATTGTGGGAGTCATTTTGAGTACTTATACCCCATATCCCCTCTCTCTTCCAAGAAAAATTGAAGTTTAATGCAATTTACTTGCTCACTAGTTGAAATTTTCTGTTAAATGACAGGTTCTCTAAATTTATTATAAAGGGTCACCGAAAAGGGTGGAATAGCATGAATTGGGTATGAAAACAATGGGGAAGATTTATTTGGGCTGCTAGGACCTGGTTGCCATTCATTTGGTCCTGGTCTAGTCTGCATCATTATATCTCCCTGTACGATAGCTGATTGTACACTACTTTATATATGAATAAAGGAGCAGTTTCTTTCCAATTTCGTGCTATGTGCAATTATTGGTATGTTCCTATATTGTAGTATTCTTTGTTGTTAGTTATTGGCGTAAAATAGTCAAAACAAAGCTAACACCGTTGACCGGATATTCAGGAAAACTACAGTAACCACTGGAAAAGACATTATATGTTAAAATGCCTCCTTTTGCAATATAAACCAAGCAAACATGACTCTACAGTTTCAAGGGCTGCCTATACTTCGATTGAGATATGAAATGACAATATTTTCCATTTGGATCACAAAAGACAATTTTCCAAGATAAAATTCTGATGCATGTTCCATTGCCCATGTCTAAGCGTATATTTCCTCACTAGATCTGATCATATTAACTGTTGTATATTATAATAATGTTTTGGAAACAATGTAATAGATATTGCCGTGGGCTTATACCCTTGGAACATTTCCTGGGTTGAGCTACGATGATATTTGGTCTTCTTTCATTGTTTGCATGGTTTTTGCTTCTTATGATGATGCTATTTGGTTTTGCATTGGTAAATCTAATTCCTATTATTTTCTCTGATTATATGCAGATTGCAGACTATTACACTAGTGGTGGTTCAAATCCTGATGAAATTTCTGTAGGCTTACACCAAAACTTCACACACATTAATGGACATGATATTGGACAGTTTCCTGGTACAGAAATATTTCAAAAGCAAGATTCTGCAACTTCAGAGCTTGCATATGTACAATCATGATTTTCAGTTAAAGATCAACATCTTTTGTCCTCCATTATTTTGTTTATAACATCCGAATACATATAGCTAGAAGGTTTTTACTAAATGTGTTTCCTGTAATATAGCTTCGAGTATACTTTCTTCTTCTTGTAATGCTAGCAACAACTTTGCAGTGCAAAGATGTTGGAGACTAAAAGTTCTAGTTGTAGATATATGATTTAGGTGAATATATATGACCATCGTGGTCATTTCGCACAATAGTCTCCCTTGAAATATGTGTATGGATCATTGAATAACGTTCAATACTGTGACAATAAGATGATGAATTTCTAAGAGGCGGGAGTTTGACATCAGAGAGTTGAGATTTCTCCACCAACAAAGACAATGAACACCGATTAAAAAAAGAAACAGTTAACAAAATCAACTATGACTATCAGATGTTAAAAGGTATGAATTTGTTTCTAGTCCTACAAGAAATAATGTCATGGAAGAGGCTAATTTGGAGCAATCACATAGGTTTTAAGACCATAAAACTACAACTTCATTTTTCTTTGGACAATGCACCAAAGCAAAAGGGAGCTCTGAAAAAATTACAAGAGAAAATTAATGGTGAACAAGGGAAACACAAAGTTGTTGACACAATGGGGCCGCAAAACATGGAAAAAAATATTTTGGATGTGAAATTTTTAACGAAATCTATCAAAACCACATGGTAGACTTTATGGTTGGAAAATAAGTCAACCAACACAAAGAAACTCAATTCCAATGCAAGCAACATGAAGGTGTACATAAATTGGAATATTAAAGTAGGAAGAAAAATTATTAATGAATAGTGAAACATGACATCTTTTTCAAATTGAACGTGCCCTTTCTTTGATTGTTTCTCCTACTCAAGCATTTAAAGACTACAATAGACAAAAAGGTTGAGCAGCCTGGATATGCATGCAACACATACATAGGATCAACCGAGGTGAAAAGGTTCTGTTGACCATTTTGGTCTTGCAGGCCAAAATCGGTCCCCTTTTCTCCCTGCTGTTCTGACCCAGTACATTTTTGGTTTTGCACAAGTCTTGCAGGTATTTCTACGGACTCTGCAGGCGTTTCTACGGACTCTGCAGGCGAGTCTTTCGGCAGATGAAGAACTAGTTTAAAGAGTGCAAGGTTTTACAAAGCTTCTTCAGACTCTTGTCCGAAGAAATTCATAAGGAAAGAGAGCTAAAATGGTTCAAGACACTTTTCCTTAAGGTTGGAAAAGTGGTTCAACGTCGGGGTTCAACGACATGATCTTTCCAAGAGTTAGCATCTTTGAACCATTGAACCATTGAACCGGTTCAATGCTTCGGTTCAACGCTTTGCTTCATCACTTTGGTTCAAAGCTTTGGTTCAATGCTTTAGTTAATCGACAAAGTTCAACAACTGGTTCAATCACTTGGTTCACTCAGTCGGTTCATCGGTTTGGTTCAATAGAAATTGTTCAAAGTGTTGGTTCAATGATCGGTTCAACGGGTTGTTTCAAAGAGACGGTTCAATAAGAAGATTCAAGAAGGTCTCCTGAAGAACAAGTGCCCTTGCGGAGGGTAGTCCCTGACCCAAGTGCCCTTGCGGAGGGCAGGGAACATTTTCAAAGGAACCAAAGAGAAGGCCGAAAGGGTTGGAATTCCTTCGGAAAATGCAAAAGGCAAGTCGGAATTCTTTCAGAATTTTTCAAGGCAAGAAACACGAGAATTTCTTTGGACAAAATGTCCGAAGGAATTCCTTCGGGCATTTTGTCCGAAGAAATTCTTCAGAAGAGAATCCCGCAAAAATAAAAAGGCAAAGGTCTTCGGACATTTTGTCCGAAGAAATTCTTCGGAAGAGAATCCTGCAAAAATAAAAAGGCAAAGGCATAAATTGATTTCTTTCGGACTTTTTGTCCGAAGGAATTCCTTCGAACAAAAACCCTGAAGAAATTCGGAAAAGGGTCGCGGGAGAAAAAAACCCGAAGAAATACCGAAGGATTTGCCAAGGACAATGACGTTTTCGAGGCCATCAATTTCAGGGAAATGGACTAGCCGTTGGTTTTCAAACAGTGACGGGCCCGCAAACGTCAATTTTACACCAGAAAAAGCCCGAGAGCGGACGCTGCCAAGTGTCGTCTGCCGGGACACATGATAATGTGCTTCTAAAAGCAACGGAACATGCCACGTGTCCCTTGCAAAACCCGGCGGAGCGCGACAAGTGTCTGCATCTGAGTCCCAAAGCTCCTTTCAAGAAGCTTCCCTCAGAGTTCCGCGGAGGGTGCCAAGTGGCAAATACGGAAGGTTTTGACATATTTTTCTAAGAGCAACAGACTGTGCCACGTGTCCCTTGCAAAGCTCGACGGAAGCCGACAAGTGTCAACATTCGTGGTCTCTCCCTTTTGTTCCGTAAAGACTGTGGTGGGCCCCGGACGTATTGCTAAAGAGAGCGGAAGCTGCCAAGTGTCATCGTCCGTGTGAATCCGAATGAGTCCCGAATGTTTCTGTATTGTTTCTAAAGCTCAGCGGAAGCCGCCAAGTGTCATCTTCCACAGGACTCTCAAAAGGTGCCTAAATCTTCTATAAGTTAAGCGGATGCTGCCACGTGTCCTTGCCTGTTTCATAGCGGAACATGCCATGTGTCACTTATTGAAATCAGCGAAAAGCAGCCAAAGCAAGCGAGAAAGACACGAACGAATTGCTAAGGAGGACGACGGACCCGAGGACGTCAAATTTGCGGCAATGAAGTAGCTGTTGATCTTCGTAGACTTAAGCGCGAACCCGAAGGAATTCAAAGGCTTAAGGCCAAAAGAAAGACAAAGCCAGGAAGGGGCAAAAGAACCAAGTACAAAAATGGACAAAACAGTCCAAGTGGCGAAGGAAGGTGTCGACTCAAGGAGTTACTCCAGCGGTTGACACAGTGTCTACGAATTGATCATCAAGAGGCATGAACGGCGAACGACGCGACCGGTTTTCTTCACTTTGCATTGATGAGCAGACAAGCTGCGTAATTGCCTTGAAGGAGCGGTCTTGTTTACAGAGAAACGGCGCAGCTCATAATTTCGCATATGATGTTTAAGTGGCTTCCTCTTCTCAATGATCGGAACGCACATGGGTCACTTGTAAAAAGGGCGCCAAAAGGCCTCTTTTCTTCCTCTATATATTGTAAACTTCTCATTTTGAGAAGGGAATCCATCTTCTTAGCCCGTAACGCAAAGCTCTACCCAAAATCTCTGGGTTTGTAAGGCGGAACTCTGTCGGATTTTACCTTGAATCGAGACATAGCATTTTTTACCTCCATTCTGAGTTTGCACTTTCATATGTGTCTATGCCTTTGTTCTGTGTTAAGTCGTTTTCCTTTATGCTTCCGTATGATGATTTCAGCATGTCTAGTGTATTGTGAGCTTTTCTTTTGCAGGGTTGCCAGAAGTGTCCCTAGAGGAGTGTAGGTGCCTGTGAATACGCTGCCATAATGTGTCTGAGGACACCTCTAGTAGTTTTTTCCTCCCTGTATATCCACGGACCCCTAGCTCACTGATGCAGAAGCATTTCTCGTGTCAAATGAAGTGTATGGGAGCTTGTTCTTGGTGAAAAGTGCATGTTCGGGTTGAGTGGATCGACTTTTTTGGTGTATCACCTTTTTAGTTTAGGTTTAGGTTCTGTTTTCAACATCCTTCATTTATTTATTTGTGAGCAGTAGGAAATCCAAGACCTAAAAGATACATCAAAGGGAGCTAGCCCTTATCTAGAGACTCTCCCCCCAGTTTTGCCAGGCCCACAGGTAGGAGGGGAGTTTCCATTGTTGCATGTGGAAGGCAGGAGCTCGGCCTCTTGCCTAGGGTGCAATCCACTGCGTCAACAGGGTCTCTCAGCGTAATAGGTTGTTTACTTCCATCAAGGGCACTTGCAAATGGCACGTGTTAGACATATCCATGCACATGGGTGGCACACTCCCGACAGATGGGTGGCGTATCCCCAACACAAAGGCACATAAATGCCATGTTTGGAACCTAAAATTTACCATAGGTTTTAAGTTAAGGCAATATTCCATTTGTGGAACAAACATGGGATCAATTGAGGTGAAACAATTTTCTCGCAAGGTAATAGGAACTATTTATTTCCATCAAGGGGGTTTGGATAACCCACGTTTGAAACATCCATGCACATGGGTGGTGCACAATCAACATATGGCACATTCGTGACATGCATATGGACATGGATGACACAACCATCACATATGCACATGAATGGCACATACTAGACACACACTAGCACATGGATGATACCCCTGATACTGGGAAAATGGATGGCAAACACTTGCACATGGGTAGCACATGTTTGGAAGACAGTAATTATAAATGGTGTAGGAGACATTTGCTACAAATGTAACACAAATAAAATACAAGGACAATTTTCCAACATGCATAATAACTTTTGTATAATTTATTATATTCAATCTAGACTATGGTTGTTCTTGTACATACTTTCAAATTTTAGTTACCAGATGATGGACCCAAAAAATTGAACATTTTAATTAGCACCTAATGCTTCCAAAAAAATATTATTATGGGAATCTCTTTGTAAGATAGGGGGCTAAATTACACGAAATAAAAATTAATAATACTATCTATATTAT
This sequence comes from Torreya grandis, assembly GCA_037957365.1. Classification (NCBI taxonomy): domain Eukaryota; kingdom Viridiplantae; phylum Streptophyta; class Pinopsida; order Cupressales; family Taxaceae; genus Torreya; species Torreya grandis. The sequence continues at coordinate 941,494 of JARHVA010003620.1, read as the reverse complement.
TTGAATGCATATGTCATGTTTTCCCATTAGCAATATGTTACATGAAAACTTACAAATTATACAATGCAACAACACAATTACTAAAGAGAAACTTAGACAAATGAAATTAATATTTTTGATGTCATGGTTTATAGTATATAAAAATAATGATGTTATGTATCACCCTATGCTTGTATTTGCGCACATGTTTATACTGATGCTCAAGTGTTTACACATGCGAGAAAATTGTTCTTTTTTAACTTCATTTGTTGGCATTGTACAATATTTTCATGAATGAGAGTGAGTTGTTTTTGGTTTTATTTGGACCCTGTTTACTTTTTACATGAAGTTAGGTGGATTAGTTCTCCCACACTTGGCATATGGGGTGTCTTATAAAAATTCAAACTATTATGATACTTAAATTCCCGAACCATTGTAATTTTGTTGCATTAATTTTGAATTTATTTTTACTCATTCGTCTCTCAAGTTTCAAATGGTGCCTCTAGTTTTGAAAAAGTGAAAAATGATGGTTTTACATCATTTAAAAGTTCAGACACCGATTGCTTCTTTTTTGCATTTTGAGAGTGTAAAAGCTTAACATTTTGTCCTCCATTTTAAAGTTGGAAGATTATGAACGTGCGCTCGCCACACATGTAGGTATATACATTGCACCCTGTTCAAATCTATGATAATTTTTTTACCAAGAAATAGATGCGGATAGAAACGGTTCAATGCATTTACACGTCTGTTTGGTGATTGATTTCGCATAACTAACACACTGTGATTGTGTTTTTATGATCCAAATCTTTTATTTAACAACTTCATGAATATTTTGAATTCCAAATTCCAAATTCAAGTTTAATTTTTAAGTTAATAATTTATAATTCAATTTCAATTTTTTTTTGGGTTGATAAACGCTTTTGGCCAAAGCAACAATTGGATTTGGAGCACAACAAGGGGCCCAGTCCCTGAAAACAAAGAGAACCAATCGACAAAAACAAATCAGAAAAACAAAGCAAGAGGACAAAACTAGCAAGCAAATTGGAGTAAAGAAACACACGACCTCCAGTGACACAACAAAAAACAAAAGTAAAGAGGATGTTGGAAAGGAAACTAGCACGACACTAGGAAAAGAATAAAAATGAAGACATCCCAACAAAAAGGAAGACCCACCTGTGAAAAGAACTCTTAACCACTAGTTGCATGAAATATCCCAAATAGAATTTTTTTTTGAATTCTAAAATTTACTGTAAATCTTAGATGAAAATTAAATAGTTGATTTTTCCAACATCAAACCCTAAATGAAATCAAACCTTCAAAATTAGCATAAAAATAGGCTAAACCCAACGCACCAAGTGGGGATTTCAATAAGCAAGTTTTGCCCTCCCAAAATATGAATTTACCTTCAAACCCTAAGCATCCCAATCTAAAAATTTATTTATATTTTTGATTGATCTATCATGCATCAAACACTTCAATGGATCTTCATTAAAATTGCATAAACATTACTGAATAAATACGCATAATTTAATATGAATTTTTGAATAAATTCGAGGACCAAATGTTCTCCAAAACCTTCACAAAAATCAGAAATAATTGTAGAAAATTATAAAATAATATTTAGGCTTGGAATAGCTTAACAAATCCTCACACAAATCCCAATCAAGTTACCCTAGCTAGAATTAATTGTTTCTAGCCTTAAATCCAACGCAACCCTAAAATGAGGGGTTTTCAAACTTGAAAATCAAATTTTGGGTCTCCAAACCCTAGTCACCACCCTCCTAGAACAATTTGCCAACCTTCCAAGCAATTCACACAACTTGGAAACCCTTCATTTTGTCTTTTTCTGAATTTTGATGGTCTATGATAGCTCCAAGATGAAGTTGTCCTAGGGAAGAATGAGGGTTTGCATCTTCAATCTCTTTGCTTGAAGGTTTTCATCTTCAAGTCAAAAGCTCAAGTTTGTTTGTGTTTAAAACTTGTAAATTTAAAATACGATCCAAGATGCTTTTCAAATGAACCCTCAAATGTTTTTATACTTCTCCCCAAGTGAAGTGCCCAATTTGGAGGGAAATACCTTTTTGTTATGTTTTTTCAAATTATAAAAATAACATCTCTTATAATCCACCTAAGTGGATTAGTACCCATGACCCTAAGAAAGACCCCAACTTAAGTGAAATTATAACAATAAAGTGTTATTACAAGTATTTTTAATAAAACCAAATGTTTTCTTTCTTTTATTTATTTTTCCCTTAGCCCTTGAGAAACTAGGCAAGGCTAAAGGTCTTCAATAATGTGATGTCCAAAAGGGAGACATGACAATCCTCTTCGCTCAAAATTGTTTGTTTTCAAGCAATTGAAACAACCAATGGATTGTCCCAACCATGGGCTTTAAACAATTCTTAATCTTTGACTCTTCCCATAGGAAGAAGGCCTTTTGATGAAGCTCTTTGCTACTGTATATGAAGATTCTTGGTTGCTTATATAATTGAAAGTAAAATAACAACTTCCAACCTTCATTTCCCCCTTCGTGGAGGTCCCATAACTCAGATGTGCCAAAAAGATGCTAAAAGGGAACTTCTTTGAAATGATAACATTGTGGTGGCTAGAAAAGTGTATTTTAGTAAGGAAATCTTTAGATTTTTGGGCCTTGATTGCCCCTATATCAACAACTACACAAGACACAAACACATTAGTCAAAACAAGATTTCTCCTCTTCTCTTCGACATTTGCATATTTGATAATGCCCTCCATGTGTAAAGGTTATGGAAACATGTGTGTGGCTATCCTTAAGAACATATAAGGGATGTTCATGCTACCCACACACCCAAAAGTGACCTCAAGACTCAGAAATCTTCCCACTAGAGGAGCTGGAAGTCATCTTACCATGCTTGAAATCCACCCTTCACCAAAAGACCACCAACACATGTCCATATACTTCAAAAGAATGGTAGATCCAATGACTTCCCTCTTGATTAGTTGATTGTGTGTGCAAATTTCAGACCTCTTATGATTCCAAAACATGAATTTATTTCTCCACAACTCATCCTTAGAAGGTAACATTTTGCAATCAATCTTCCCCAAATTTCTGAAGATCTTCAAACTCACAATTTCATGCCTCAAACTCACATGTTCCCTTACCTTAGAGGGTATTACTTCAAAAAGAACCCTATACCTTATGTTTTGAGGGTTGTGTTTATACATTACAACGTTGCAAGCGTCCCAAAATATCAAAAAATTTACTTCTAACTTGCTCCATGATGAACCTAACCCATTTACAATTCCAAGAGGGGTCAAAGTGAAGCTATGTATCACCTTAGAAGAGTTGGAATTGTCATAATTAAGGCTGCTCCTTATGATCTTTCTCCCTTGTATGTGTACCTTAGAACGTGGGCTCCCTTAGAATGCAACCCAATACCCTTTAGGGCCCTCAATGTGCCTTGACACTTCTTTTGTGTCACATTTCTGAATTCTTTCTTTCATTATAGGCTCTTGGAAAAGTTACGCTTCTTTTGCAAACTTCAACTCCCTATCACAAGGAAAAAACTCTCTCCTTTGCATTTCTAGAATTTATTAGGCGCTGTAACTTACCCTTTTTTCTTGAATTTTCGAAGAATAAATATTGCTGATTATTCACATAATTTTCTAATTTTTTTTAGAAACAACAATTCTAATTTTCTCATGAAATTATAATTTTTGTAAGTAACAAAGTTCTAATTTTTCTAAGTGTACTCTACATCTTTTCACAATACAAAATTCAAACCTACTTTCCTTTCTTACAAAATGAAAATTTTCCTATCTATGGGCTTGCTTAGCATCTTAATTTACATAATTTATTAAGCCCCAAAAGCAAAGAAATAAATGTTCTTCTGCATACCTTATTAGCTATTCTAGATTAAAAGGAACATTATTTCTTCCTACCCCTATTAGGGAAGACTCCTTCCATGGCCTTTGATGTCACCTCCAATGGTACCTTATCACTCAAACCATACAAGATCACCTTTTTTTCCATTCATTTCGAATTTAAGCTCCATAGTTTGGTAATTATGTGTGTACTCTCCAAGTGAGTGCAACCATGGAATGCCTATGACAAGGTTGGTTTCTTCAATGCCAACCACATAAAAGCCATCCTCAATGGACTGTGTCTCCAACATGATGCTAAGCTTGGGAACCTTGTTAGTGCAAGGGATGGTGAAGCCATCCGCCACAGTCACATGAAAATCCTTGAATTCAATATGTTTAAGCCCACATGCAATAATAAAGCTCTTATCAATGAAATTTTGGGTGACCCCACTATTAATGGGAACTGCAATATCTTTACCTTTTAGTTTTCCCTTCACATGAAATCACAGTATCTAGGAGTCCCCGATAATGAAGCAAAGGTGCCACTCATGTCATCTCGTCCAAGGATCTCCAAATGCTCTTCATCATAGGTGGTTGCCCCTTCCTCTTCTTCCTCCTCTTCTCTATCTGAATGCACCTAAATGTAGTGCATTTGCCCCTTCCCATGATAATGATGATCCAATGTCCAAGGGTCTCTACAATCAAAACAAAGTTTTTTCCTCCTTAGGGTATTCCTTGTCTCGTTCCATCTTGCAACTTCCTTTGTTGCCCCAAACCCTAATGGTTGGTCTTACCAAACTACCCCAAACCTTGCTGATTTGGCCTATCAAGTTGCCCTAAAGGAGCTAATTTTTGTGGCCCAAAAGAACTACCCCTTGGCTTCCCCCATTTTTTGTCTCTTTGTTGTCCAAAAAGTCCAAAAGAGTTAGTTTTTTGTTGAATAAAAGGTGAAATTTTACCTTGGGGTGTTGAAGACTCAAGATCAAGGGTATTTTGAATGGCTCCTTTAAGAGAAGGTGGGTCAAAAGCCTTGACCAAACCCCAAATAGAATCAGCGAAACTTTTCATGAAAAAAACTACCAATCTCTTCTCTGAAACATATGTTACCATGATCGAAAGCCTTTAAAATTCTATCACATACTCCTCTACTATGTCATTTTGTTTCAATTAAACCAACTCTCTGACGTGTAATTTTGGATCAACCCTCTCAAAACTCTCAATGATCCTTTTACTGAATTCTTCATAAGATTGAATGAGTTAATGTCTTTGGGTGATTAACCCATGATACCACCATTCATGGGCATCCCCTTCTAAATACAAGGTGACAAATTAAATAGCCTCCTTTTCCATTATAGGCCTAAGTGAAAAATAGATCTACCTTATGAATCCAAGCGCTAGCTGATCTCTTGGAATAACCATCAAAATTGGAAAGTGAAAGTTTGTTCAAGGCATGATGAAGTCCTTCGTTGCCCTTATGCCTTTGGCCAGCCCTATTGCCACCATGTTGCCCATGCTTCCAAGATGTGAATGCAAAAAAATCCATTTGATCCCTGAAAGGAGCAAGATAAGTCATGTACTCATCATAATTTTTCAATACACTATCTCTCAAGGTGGGTTGCTCTTCCTTTTACGGAATGACAACTTCTTGTAAAAAAGTAAATTGGTTATGTTAAGCACGAAATATATTGAGAGGGGGGTGAATCAGTGTATTATATATCTTTTTACTTAATCAAATTCTTTTTCTTTAACCACTTAACCACACATTCAAGATATGCAATAAAATTGAAACAATAATATGCACCACACAAGAGAGAGAGAGAGAGAGAGAGAGAGAGAGAGAGAGAGATATCATATTTTTACGTGAAAACTCAGAGTGGAAAAAATCACAGAGAACAATCTCAAATATATGAATGAGCACCAACTCAAATTATAAATTTTGTAAGCACCAACTTGCAGGAGCACCAACCCTTTTGCCAGGTACCAACACAACAACTATTTGTGAGCACCAACCCACAGGGGCACCAACCCCTTGCAAAGATTTGTGAACACTAACCCACAAGAGCACCAACCCATTTTGTGTATAAAACACAACTATCTCTCAATGTTGTTTACTCAACAAATGATAGAACTCTACAATATCTCTTACTTTTCTCTTTTTGAAAACAAATACAAACTATGCACTCTCTTACATATTACAAATAGCTTCTCAAACTTTTATTTATAGCTTTCCAAATGACCTTTGGCATTCACCTTTTGTAACCCTTCAATCGTCATGAAAAATGGCACCAAACTTGCATGACCTTTCGTATCCTTGCATTTGAAAAGTCATATGTTGACCCTTCATAAGCAAATACATCATGTCCTCTTTTATTTTTATCTTGGTGACTTTTCATATTCCTCAAAATGTCCTTTCATGAAAAAATGTGCCATACCCTCTTTTGTCTTCATATGGTAACTTTTGAAATTTCTCAAGATGACTCTTCATGAGAAAATGCGTCCCATTTCTCTTTTGTCTTTACCCCGTGACTCTTTGACTTCTCCATGGGCTCTCTTTTGACTTATATACAACCAAAAATATATTCATAAATATTAAATAAATATTAACACACAGTAGCCAAGATATGAATATTAAAAATATCATTAAATACAATGGGGCCTTTATCACCAATGCTAGACTTTTGACATCAATGATAATATTTATAACAATCTTACTCTTTGTCATTGATGACAACCTCAAACTGAAACTGTCACATCTTGAAACCTACACATATTGCCAATATACAATAACTACCCTTTATTGTAGCAATTTGTACCTATTTTACACTTATATTTGTTCCTATTTTTCATTCCCTTTGACATCAATGGCAAAGAGCCTAACTTGGAGCTAACACTTAGCTTCTTTTAATCAATGTTGATCCTCAATGACAGGAAGTAAAATAAATTAATCCCAACTTCTCTCGTAGATACTCAAATGTGTCTTTTGGTAGTGCCTTTGTGAAAATATCTGCAATCTACTATGTAGTACTAATATATTCCATCTTAATTTGTTGATCTGCAACTTTCTTTCTCAAAAAGTGATATCTGATGAGAATATGTTTTGTTCTTGAATGCATCACTAGATTCTTTGAAATATTAATAGCACTTGTGTCACAAAAAATGGAAATAGGTTCATCATATTTTACCTTGATATCTTCCAAAGTTTGCTTCATTTAAATCACTTGAGTACAACACAATATTGCTGCAATATATTATGTTTCAACTATAAAAAGTAATACTAAATTTTGCTTTTTGCTGAGCCATGATACTAAGTTATCACCAAAGAAGAAATCTCCTCCCCCTGTACTCTTTATGTCATTCAAACAATCTGCCAAATCTAAATCTGTATAAGCAACCAAAGTAAAATCTCTGCCTATAGGATACCACAATTCATAATCCAATGTTTTATTGATATATCTGAATATTTTTTTCACCAATTAAACATGACTATCTTTTGGAGCTGATTGATATCTTACAACTATACCTATTGCATGCATAATGTCTGGCCTCGATGTTGTCAAATATAAAAGACTACCAATCATAGATCTATATAAAGATTGATCTGTAACAGGTGAATCTTCATCCTTGCTCACCTTATTTTTTATACACATTGGTGTGTCAATTGAGGCACAATCATCAAAACCAAAATTTTTCAACATTTTCTTGGCATATTTACTTTGAAATATGAAAATTCTTTTATTTGACTGAAATATTTGCAATCCTAAGAAAAATGACAATTCTCCAAGCATAGACATTTCAATTTTTTTTGCATATTATCAAAAAAATTTGGTCATATTTTTAATATTTTCTTTAAAAATGATGTCAACATATACCACAACAATCAATTGATGCTCACCTTCTATTTTGATGTAGAGATTACTATTAGCAAATCCTCCCTTGAAACTTTGATCCTGTAGGTACTTATCAAGTCTTGCATACCAAGCTCTAGGAGTTTATTTCAATCCATACAGTACTTTTTTCAATCTGCATACATGGCTACTAATATTTGAGAGAATAAATTCTTCAGGCTGCTCAATGTAGTCCTCTTCTTCTATATTCCTATTTAGGAAGACATATTTGACATCCATCCGAAATACTTTAAATTTTTTAAACATTGCATATGCAAGAAACATTCTAATAGCCTCTAGCCTTACTACTAGTGCAAAAGTTTTTTAAAAATTTATTCTCTCAATCTGAGCATATCCTTTACATACTAATTTTGCTTTATTCCTGGTCACTTCTCCATTTTCATTTAACTTATTTTTGTAAACCCATTTTATTCCTATCACATTGTGATCTTTTGGTCTAGCCACTAATTCTCAAGTATCATTCTTCTCTATTTGATTTAATTCTTCATCCATTGCCTTAACCCAATATTTATCATGTCTAGCTTTTGAAAAAGTTATACATTGAATTTTGGATAACAAAAAAAAATTAATTTGCTCAGATTCACTTACCATCATTTTTTTGGTGCGAATTCTTTCATTTATGTCCCCGATGATGTCACTTTTATTATGATTTATCTGAACATATTTGGATGGAGTTTTGATATCTTTTTTCTCTTTCTTCTCATCTTCATCTGATTTTTCAAAATTTTCTTCTTCAATGATTTCAGTTATGTCTATTGAATCACTGATTCTTTGTGTTCCATCTTTTTCTATCCTAACACTTGCACTTTCAACATTTTTTTGGTTCTCTTGTTATAACATTTATAAGCTTTACTTTTTCAAGAATATCTAAGAAATATATCTTCATCTACTCTAGATTCAAACTTATCAAGTTTTTCATCGATTCTCTTTATAAAACATTTGCTGGGAAAAACTTTGAAATAATCAATTGTTACTAGTTTGTCTTTTTATAGCTCATAAAGAGTCTTGTCACTATTGACTCTTAATAATGCTCTATTCTGATTATGCACTGTTGTAGCAACTACCTCTCTCCAATATTTATCTACTATCTTGGATTCATTTAGCATTGTTCTCACCATCTCCTAAACTGTTCTATTTTTTTGTTCAACCACTCCATTCTACTAAGGAGTTATGGCTGTTGAATAATGTCTCTTTATTTCATGGTCTTCACAAAACTCAATAAATTGATCTTACATGAATTCTCCTTGATATGATCTTAGACACTTAATCTTCAAACTGGTTTCATTCTCAATTAATGCTTTGAATGTTTTAAAATGTCTGAAATCTTCTAATTTTTTTTCAAAAATATACCCAAGTTATACGTGAAAAATCATCAATAAACAACATGAAATATTTCTCACCTTGAGTACTTTGAGTTCTTAGAGGTCCACATAGATTAGTGTGAACAAGGTCTAACATCTGAGTGGTCAAGTACTCTTTTGTTTTGAACCACCTTCTGGCTTGCTTCCCATGCTGACAAAGTTCATAAAGTGTGTCAAATGGCTTTATAATATTTAGGAGATTTTTGATTGCTTGCTTCTTTCTGATGTTGACAAAATTATTAAAATTTATGTGTCTCATTCTTTTGTACCATAGCCAACTTTCTTCAATCTGACTCAAATATCTTTGACCTTTGATGTCTGATAACATATATAAATTATTACATGTTCTCTGAGTATCTGCAACCAACATATCTAAATATTTTCTCTTAATTTCACAACTTTCTACATAATATTTTAGTGTGTAACCCTGATCACACATTTTACTTACACTTAAAAGATTATGTTTAAGACCTTCTACATACAAAACATTTTCAGTTTTAGTTCTACCTTTATCTAAACATAGTGTACCTTTTTCAGCAATTTTGATAGTAGTATTATCTCTGAATTTTACTATGCCACCATTGATCTTATTCAAGGTTATGAACTTGATTTTGTCTCTTGTCATGTGCCTCAAACATCTATTATCAATGAACCATGATTTTTTTAATTTCTTGCATGCAAAGCTATCTGTATCAACATAATTTTTTTAGGTTATTTCTTCTACCATGAACCTATTTGAACTTTTTTCTTGATGAATGGAGCCTTAAAACTCTGGTCTTTCTTGATTGACTTGAACACATTTCTATAGTACCAAGTTATGTGTTCAAAATTGTTACACTTGTAACATATTATGGTCTCTTCATTAAAACTTGATAGAGGAGCAAAAGAGTTGTGGCTTCTGTTTGACTCTGCATGACTTTTTTTCTCTTATTTCTAAAATTGTTAGCTTTTTTCAATATTTTATTTTTTTATGACCATATCTATTACAATAAAAATAGTAATTATAAAAATAAGCTCTGTTTGTAACTCTGTTCCCTCCAACCTTCTTTGTTTGAGATGTCCTTTGTATTCTTAATTTTTTTTTTTTAATTTCCTCTTTTGTAAGAGCTTCAGCATAGATCTTTCATTTTTTCTTGTTTGTGAAATTAGTGGCCTCTCATTTCTTTTTTTTAAATCTGATACCTATTTTATTTGATATTGATCTTTGACTTTATAATATCTTATTCAACATATTAGTATTTTTCTCAAATTTTGAATCATTGGTTGCTTTATCATTGATTGTTTTATTTATTTTCTCAAGATCTACTTTTAAAGAAGCAATTTCAATAATATACCTTTTGCATTCTTTACTTACTTTTTACAACTGTACCATTAGATCTTCTTCTTTCTTTTTGACTTCTTCAAAATATGCTTGTAGATCTTCAATTGTTTTTTTTGTTTTTTTTAATTTTTCTCGATTTGAAATTTTAATTTTTGATTTTTTTACTTAAGAACTTTTAACTCTTCTAAGGCACAAACGAGTTCTCCTTTCAGATTCACTTTGACTTCATCTTGTTCTTCTTCTTGATCATTTATACTTTTGCTTGCGGAGACATCTTCATGTATGGCCATGAATAGAATCTCTTCTTTTTTTGAATCACTAACTCCACTATCTTCAGTTGAGCTAGGATCTTTAAAATACAAACTCTTCTTGAATCCCTTCTTGATTTTTTCTTTGAAATTCTTCTTGTATGTAGATTTTTCTTCTTCATTGTCACCATTACCCTTATCTGGGCACTTAGCTATAAAATGTCCAATCTTTCTAGAATTAAAATATTTAAAAGATATTTTTTTTTATATTTACATGTGCCCTTTTTTAGCTTATGAATGAATAGAGATCCATTGTCATCTTCATCATCGCTAGAGTTGTCACTTAATTATTGAATCTTAGCCTTTTTTTTGATGTCTTGAAAGCAACTTTTCTCTTTGAGGGTTTCTTTTATTCGGTCTGCATCTCATATTCTGTAAGAATACCATGTAGCTCATCCATCTTTAGCTTGGATAAAATTTTCATCTCTTCAATTGCCAAAACTTTTACATCATATCTCAATGGTAGAGATCTCAAAACTTTTTGAACCATAATTGATTCTTCTAACTTTTTTTCAAGACCTTGAATCTGATTAACTATTTGATCAATCTGTAAAAGATAACTTGCTATATTTTTTTCCTCTTTCATCTTCAAACTCTCAAACTGTCTTCTAAAAGTTTGAAGCTTAGCTTGCCAACCTTTCCATCACCTTTGTAAATATTTTCAAATTTTACCCAAGTTTCATGAGTAGATTTACATTGCATAATTTTAACAAATTTTGATCCACATAAACCACATGAAATAGCATTTAAAGCTTTAGCATTATTTTCACTTGCCTTCTTTTATGTTGGAGTAGTTACAAGTGTCGGTGGTTCTTCATATTCCTCCACAATTGCTTATCATATGTCGAATCTAAGGGCCACCAAATAAGTCTTCATCCTTATGCTCCAAAAAATATAATTATCTCATCAAATAAAGGTTCTTTATTTATAGAAAAACTTTCATATGATCTAGCCATCATGCTTTCCCGATCTACCTTCAAGCTGTAAAACTTTTTTCGAAAGAACCTACTCTGATACCAATTGTTAAGCATAAAATATATTGAGAGGGGGGCGAATCACTATATTATATATCTTTTTACTTAATCAATTTTCTGTTAAAACCATTAAACCACACATTCAAGGTATGCAATAAAACTAAAACAATAATATGCACCACACAAGAGAGAGAAAGAGACACCAATTTTTTACGTGAAAACTCAAAATAAAAAAACTACGGAGAACAATCTCAAGTATATGAATGAGCACCAACTCAAATTACAAAGTTCACAATCACTAACTTGTAGGAGCACCAACCCCTTTGTCAAGCACCAACACAACAACTATTTGTGAGCACCAACCCATAGGAGCACCAACCCCTTGCCAAGATTTGTGAGCACCAACCCACATGAGCACTAACCCCTCTTATGTATAAAACACAACTATCTCTCAATATTCCTTACTCAACAAATGATATAACTCTATAGTATCTCTTACTTTTCTCTCTTTGAAAATAAATACAAACCATGCACTCTCTTGCATATTACAAATGGCTTCTCAAACTTTTATTTATAGCTTTCCAAATGACCTTTGGCATTAACTCTTTTTGACCCTTCAATCCTCATAGAAAATGGTGTCAAACTTGCATGACCCTTCATAGCTTTGCATTTAAAAAGTCATATGGTGACCCTTCATAATCAAATACGCCATTTTCTCTTTTGTCTTTATCTTGGTGATTTTTCGTATTCTTCAAAGTGTCTTTTCATGGAAAAATGTGCCATACCCTCTTTTGTCTTCACATGGTGACTCTTGGAATTCCTCAAGATGACTCTTCATGAGAAAATGCATCCCATTCCTCTTTTGTCTTTACCCCGTGACTCTTTGACTTCTCTATGAGCCCTCTTTTGACTTATATGTAACCAAAAATATATTAATTAATATTAAATAAATATTAACACACATTAGTCAAGATATGAATATTAAAAATATTATTAAATATAATGGGGCCTTTATCACCAATGCTAGACCTTTGACATCAAGGATAATATTTCTAACAGGTTAGGCCTATGTGTGGCTCCTCCATTCCTTTTAGGGGCTGATTTGTGAGGTTATGACTTCTAGAAGCACTACCATCTTCATTGGATGGTTTTTCACCCCTCATTTCCTTTATAATGTGGATAAATTTTGCCATTAGAGATGTCATTTGTTCTTGAGCTTATGTTTACTTGTCAAACCTTTGCTCCTCTCTATTTTCAACCTCATCCCTTGGATGATCCAAACGAGCCATTGATTATTCTTGCTGATTTACCTCAACTTTCTTCTTGTTTCTAACGTAATACCTTAGTTCTTTGTTACCCTTTTGCATTAATTACTTTAGAAACCCACGGCTAGTCAAGATATAGCTTTGATACCACTGAAATATCTCAAATAGGAAATTTTTTAAAATTTTGAAATTTACTGTAAACCCTAGATGAAAAATTAATTTTCTATTTTTTTCAAAAGCAAAACTTAGATGAAATCAACCCTTTAAAATTAGCATAAAAATAATCTAAACCCAACGCACCAAATGGGGATTCCAACAAGCAAGTTTTGTCTTCCCAAAATATGACATTACCTTAAAACCCTAGGCATCCCGATTTAAAAATTTATTTATATTTTTGACAGATCTATCATGTATCAAAAAATTCATTAGATCTTCATAAAAATTGCATAAATATTACTAAATAAACACACATAATTTATTATGAATTTTTGAATAAATTCGAGGACTAAATGTCCTCCAAAACCCTCACAAAAATAAAAAATAATTATAAAAAATTAATGAATAATATTTAGGCTTGGAATAGCCTAAAAAATTCTCTCACACAAACCCCAATCAACTCCCCCTATCTAAAATTAATTATTTCCATCCCTAAATCTAACACAACCCTAAAATTAGGGGTCTTTAAACCTGAAAATCAAACTTTGGGTCTCCAAATCCTAGTTACTACTTTCCTAAAACAATTCGCCAACCTTCCAATCAATTCACCCAACTTGGAAACCCTTATTTTAATTTTGATGATCTATGATAGCTCCAAGATGAAGTTTCCCCATGGAAGAATGAGGGTTTGCATTCTCAATCTCTTTGCTTGAAGGGTTTTGTCTTCAAGTCAAAAGTTGAAGTTTATTCGTGCTCAAAACTTGTAAATTAAAAATGTGATCCAAGATGCTTTTCAAATAAACCCTCAAAATTTTTTATACTCCTCCCCAAGTGAAGCACCTAATTTAGAGAGAAATACCTTTTTAATCTTTTTTCAAATTATAAAAAGAACCCCTGGATTAGTACCCATGACCCTAAAAAAGGCCCCAACTTAAATAAAATTATAACAATAAAATGATTTTACAAGTATTCTTAAAACCAAATATTTCTCTTCTTTTCTTTCTTTTTCCCTTAACCCTTGGGAAACTAGGGAAGACTAAAGGTCTTCAATAGTGTCATGTCCAAAAGGGGGACATGACACCATAAGCATCCTTCCCTTACTATAGAGAAGGCCTTCCATAGTCCATTGAGTACCATTGTTGATGGAGCTCAAAGTGTTCATCTGCATGCGTTTTGCTACTATATTTCTTCTTCTTTTGCTTTGTTTACCAAAGTTCAATTTTCAAAGAAAATAGTTCTATTGAGAAAGAGACAAAACCTATCTAGATCTGAAAAACAAATTTTTATCAACTTGGAAAGAGGCCACAACATCCTCTTGACAACCTCCCTACAAGGTGCCTTATTCATCTGAAAGTGTAGCAACCAAACTCTGAAGCCTTGTTGCTCCACTATTGCATTCTAACGATAACCTATTTAAAGATGGTGCCCCTTCCAAGTTTTGGAAAACACAAGCCCTCATCTTGTTGTTAGAGATAAGCTACTCGAAGCTATTCACTTGGAGCCCCTGGGGAGCAATGGTGGCCAAATTCCCCTAAGGGTGAACCTCATTGGGCAAGGATCTACCCAAGTAGACTCCAAACCTTCTAGTGATACAAGAGCATCAAGGTTATTTACCAATGAAAGGACCAAAGGAGGCTCCTTCCCAACCGATGGAGAAGAGGGACTAGGTTTAAGAGAATAATCCTTGACCATGTTAGAATTTCCAGCTTCAGGGTTGTTGCCAAGACCTGGAGAAATACCACCAAAGCCGACTAGTTTCTGCAAACTATCCATAAGAACAACGTTGGGGCGTCCAATATTTTTCACCCATTTATTCAAGAGGGGGTGGGGGACCCTAAAGCAACATAGAGTTTCCTTGGAGATTTCACCATCTTGTGTTCAAATTGATTGCAACTAAAATATCTAAAGGGCAAGCCTTCAAAATTAAGAAATTGCATCCAAAAGCCATGGTATGACCGAATTGCAATAGAGTGATGGAGGGGTTTCGATAAATCTACCATGACACAAACCCTTACAAATCTCTGATGAGTTGTCAAATTCTTATCAAAATACACAAAATCCCTAATATTCATAACTAATTGTTGATGAAGCCTTGAATCTCTCAATTCCAAAGGAAGATTATACAATTTGACTAGACTGGAGCCTTTGAGATCCATTGTATCAACTAGGTCAAAAAAGGGTGCCTAAGGGCACATAAACAACACCCAACGTCCCAATGAACTAGACACCGTTGTCCCACACAAAGTCCCACTCCACATAATGAAAGGTGATTGGGAAAACCCTGTTAGTAAGCAAAGGAAGGGAAACCTCTAGAAAGTTGGGCCAAACAACTTTAGACTAGTGAAAAAGCTCCTCTCAAGAGGGATGTCTTCCCAAACATTTGTAAATAAGGGTTCTGCACCCAAACTCCTCCACAACAAGAATATCTTCATCATTGAGTTCTAGAACATGGGGAGCATAGATAAGATCTATGGGATATCCTCAAAGAAGGCTGGCTCACAACTATGCTAAAACTTCCCATCAAAAACTAGCCTCATCTTTGTACTTGCCTCAGATGTTTCCTTCACCAATGCACCCATGTTAACCTCAAGACATGGAAGACCACACCTAGGGCCTAATAGTGGTGACAGAAGAGGGTTTGAGTGGATGATATCGACCTTGTAAAAGTTTCCACATGAATGAAATGGGTTTGTAACATTCTCGTAATCTACAAACACCAGGTTATTATTTATTACAACCTTCCTAGGAAATATCACTCCCCCACCCAGCCCCAAATTGCCACCCTCCCCTAAGCTGCTCCCATTGCTTCCCATGTCAAAATCACCTTATATCTCCACAACATATGAGCCTCTCCTTTTGCCTTTGACATCGCATCCTGCTCCTATAACCAACAACTACCTAAGCTCCCTAAGACTGTAATCGCCATCGCTACACCTCCCATCACTACTCCCCATCCTCATCCAAATTCTAAATTTTAAAATCAAGTTTAAATTTTAAATTCAAATTCTAAATTCTAAATTCTAGACCTAAATTTCAAATCCCAAAATCAAGTTCAAATCCCAAATTCAAGTTCAAAATCAAGATTCAATTCTAAATAAAAATTCAAATTTAATTTCAAATTCTAAATTTAAGTTCAAATTTTCAATTCAAGCTTAATTTTATATAGAATTTATTTGTTTCACACTCAATTCCAAATTTTAAATTCAATTTTATTAAGTTCAAATTTATATTAGCGTTCAATTCCAAATTCTAATCTCAACCTTAAATTTGAAATTCATAATTTCTAATTCAATATCAATTCCAAACTTAAAATTCAAATTCCAAATTCCAAATTCAAATTGCAAATATAAGTGTCAGAGCCCAATTTCTAATTCAATATCAAATTCTAAATTCTAATTCAATATCAAATTCTAAACTCCAAATTTAAATTCCAAATTCCAAACTCAAGTTCAAATTCCAAATTCCAATTTCAAATTCAAACTCTAAATTTTACATTCCAATTTTAAATTATAAATTCAGGTTCCAAATTCCAAATTGAAGTTCAAATTTTAAACTCAAATTCATATTCAAATTAAAAGTTAAGTTCAAAATTCAAATTCAAATTCCAATTCAAAGCTCAAATTCAAATTAATATAAAATTTATTTATTTCACATCCAATCTGAATTTCTTATGATATTGTAAGTGGTTTATGGAATTAAAGATAATAACAAAAAATCATTATTACATAGTTGTATGTACTTGAGTAGAAAACAAACAATTTATTCCATCAAAATCATGTACAACCCTTATAAAAAATTATAGAGGATGGCCTTTTTTTTTTATAGATCAAAAAAGGGGCAAAGTCCATCTATTTAACAAAGTCTTAACAACCTCGGTAGAACACAAAAATACAAAAAAAGCCACTAATAATTGTAGTGATTTTGGCAAGTAAACTTATATTAAAAATTGAGTTACATATCTTGAAATAAAACAAAGCATAACAAATGCTAAACATCCTCGATAGAGTTGAAAACCACCACTATTGGAGCATCCTTGTGCGTTTCCTCTTTATTGATCAGGGTCACTAAAGAATCAACCAACTTGGAATTGTCCTTACCAACCAGGATACCTAGCCTGTCACAGATGGTGTTCAACTTGTGGCTTTGAGTGATGTTGTCAATTGTAATGGCCTTCAAAAGAACTCAAAACTGGTCCATCACGGAGTCCACCACATTGCCAAAGTGCTCAATGTCCTCATGGACTGCCAGTGAGTTGCTAGTGCTAAAGAGAACTATCTGCCAATTAACGAGGCCACCTTGAGGGTGTCCAGCCTAGGGGTGGATTGAACAGGATCCTCCAAGCCTTGGATAATTGAATCAACATAAGCAACAAAAACACTACCACCTAACCTCACTGATAATTCAAAATGCAGGAGATTGGTAGCCATCCAATTTAACAACTTCTCACCTTTCATGCCATCAATAAGAGCCTTCTGCTAGAAGTTCAGAGCTTCCTTGGCTGTGATTCTTATTTTCTTGTCTAGAAAAACACCAAAATTTAGTGACTCAGCTTGAGGTTGTTAACTATCCCCCAGAAGGAATGGTGAACTTTGTCCAATGAATACTTGTGCATCATGCTCGAATTCATTTCTTTGATGATATTGAGCATTGTGTCTTTTCCCTCTCTCTTTGGTCCTCTTGGAGGGGCCTGATCTAGATGAAGGGATTTCCATGTCAACAATAACTCTCCACTTCTCTCAGACCTGGCTCTCAATGCACATAAAACTCAAAATGACTAAGTGAGGCGGGTGGTGGAAGATGTGAAGGGATCTCACACATGTTGCCACACGAATTGAGTGCCATACTAAGGCATTATGTCCATGAGTTGTCAAAAGCAAAGCCAAATTCCTTAGGCAAAGATGTGGTAGGGGTCACTAGCTTCAATCATTAATATTATTAATTGAGAAATGATGGCGATCTAACTCAATAAACTTTTTAGCTTTTGATTCCAATTTTGGTGTGCGAATCAAGTCCAAGTGATTGTCTTGGGAGTTAACTCTAACACCCATAGTTTCAAAGTGCTCCACAACTTGGTTACCTTCATGACAGGTGTGATGGAGGTTGAAATGCACAAAATTATCTCAAAGATTTATACAATCCTCCAAGACGTTGGCAAGATTCCAATTAGTGATGTTTAGTGAATTCATTTCTTCCACTATTAGTTAGGAGTCTTCTTCAATATCAAGATTGGTTCAT
This sequence comes from Torreya grandis, assembly GCA_037957365.1. NCBI lineage: Eukaryota > Viridiplantae > Streptophyta > Pinopsida > Cupressales > Taxaceae > Torreya > Torreya grandis. The sequence continues at coordinate 923,147 of JARHVA010003620.1, read as the reverse complement.
CTCTGATGCAACACTATGGAGATCCCTCTCCAAAGAGCATTGGATTCAACGAAGTTCTTGGTGCATCTACTCAAAGCTTCTCTATATCCAAGGAGAAAGTTATCATGGGAATCTTCAAATATACCTTCAACATATGCCCAACTTGGGTTACCCTTTGTAGCTCCATCAAAATTAAGCTTGATCGAATGGCTCTGAGAAGGAGACCAACTAATTGGAGGTTGATTCTTAGAATTTTTGCAAACCTTATTATCAGGGAGAGGATAGCCTATTTTATTTATTACATCTTCATTTTTTTGGTTTAAACAATTTAATATGTTTATTTTTTATTGATTTTAATTTTATTATTAAGTTTCTTTTACCTAAATACATTTTAACTATATTTCAATTCTATTTTGTTAAAGTTTTATATTTTTTTACTATAATAATCCAAATATCATTTTCTAGATTCTTTGAAAATTATTTTTTTATATTGCTAATTATTATAATATATAAAATATTAAGACAATGGCATATCAACATATTACATGATTCTTGTTATATTCAATTTAGATTTTGATTGTTATTTGTACACCCTTTCACATTTTAGTTTCCATATGATGAATACAAAATTGAATGTTTTTATTAACACTTAACACTTTAAACAAATATTAATATAGTGATCCTTCCTTAAGATATAGGTTAAATTATACCATATAAAAATTAAATAACACTTTATATTATTTTACTCTGCATGTCATGTTTTCCTATTAACAAATTGTTAAATAAAAGCTTACAAATCATACAATACAACTACACAATTACAAAAATAAATTTAATATTATAATAATATAGATATTACTCTATATTATTTTATATTAATATTTTACTTTGTCTTCTAAAATTTAAACTTTAGATTGAACAATCAAATTTATCTATCTCTCCAAATTTTTTTTATTTATAATAATTTATATATTTTAAAATTTACAATTATATAACAATAAATTCCTTTTAATTTTATGCTTGTTTTATTTCTATGAAATACATTTTAACTGAAAAAAAAGTCTCTTATTTTATTTTCTAATGATGAAATGAGGGTTGAGAATGAATCTCCCACCCTAAAACTTGAAACTTTATCAAACAAAACCCAAAGATTCAAAATTCAAAATTTAATAACAAAATCTTAAACATGGTACACCCAAAAAAATGATAACACTACTAATGGAAATTAAGGTTATATTCCCAACCATTATAAATACAAGTTATGATTAGAAATGTAATTTTGGACCTAGGTGGGTGGTTTTAACCCATTCTATTTATTATAAGGGTGGTGTTATGACCCATAGTTTGATAGTAACTGTTATGAGTTTTATTTTTGGCACATTGTTTTGGTACCCATGGTATTGTAATACCACTTAGGAGGTTAGTTATTGATGTTCCTACATATACTTACATATGCATTAAGATAAGCTAGTTGAAGGATGTTATTATATTGTAAACTATTGGGTTAATGCAATAAGAAAGAAAGTTATTGTGATGGGTTTTCCGAGGGGAAAATATTATGTATCGTGTGTGTGTACATTTTTTCTTTTTATTATACCTCTAGATTTTGGAAACATTCTTTCTCATACATTAGTTTATTAGTCTATTTTATTTTCATTTGGTATTAGACCTAGGACATTTTGATACTATGATAAACCATTTTTTAAGTGGGAGCTTTGAGCGTGAGAGGTTGTGTAAAGGAAAATGCTAAGAAGAATAAGGATAAAGATCAAAAAATTTAATGCCCATCATTTTAAGTTGTGGAAACTCAATATAGAAGATATTCTTGTAGATAGTGATTAGTGGGTTATTGTATAAAGGTAAAACTTGTAGATATGAAGGCAATAGACAGGGGCACGATAGATTAGACAATGAGGAATTAAATCAGAATGTATTTTAAATTCAATGTTGTTGAATGTCTCTAGAGAAAAAACCACTAAGAAAATTTAGGATAAGTTAGGGACTTTATTTTAGACAAAGTCTCTTATGAATAAACCTCTTCTTCAAAATAAGTTATCTTCCCCAAGGATGAATGTTGATGACTTAATGGGAAAGCATCTAAATGCATTTAACACTATGGTAAGTCAGTTGCTTTTAGTTGAGATTAACATGGGGGAAGAAGAAAAGCATATTACTCCATGTTATTTGTTTGATTCATGGGACAACCTTATTATGGCCATTAGTAGTAGTGAAACTACATTAAAGCTTGAGGTTGTAGTTGCAACTCTTTTATTAGAGGAAATGAGATACAAATCCATAAAATATTATCAATTGAAGGTTGTTTTTTTTGTGAGAGGTTGTTCCCAAGATAGAAATAAAAATAATTCAGAGGATAAACAATCAAAGTCTATAGGTAAAGCTAAGACTCCAAGGATTTTTTTAAAGGAACTATTAGAACTATGGTAAAACTAGGCATTTTAAAAAGGACCTCAAATCTAAAAAGGTTGAAAAGTGTAAGTCATTTGTTGATTCCCATTCTGCAGAAACAAAGACCTCAAATGAAGACTCATGGGGATCTATTATTGATAGGGTCAAGTACACATGCATGGTTAATTGACTATAACATCTCATTTCATATGAATCCCCTTAGGGAGTGGTTATTTGAATATAAAACTATCAATGAAGGTATTGTCTTCTTAGGAAACAAATTGACATGTAAGATCATAGGTTGAGGAAGTGTCAAGTTGATGTTCAAATACAAAAGGATTAAAACAATCCCTAATGTTCTTAACATTCCAGGTTTCACTAGAAATCAATTTATTTTTAAAGAAATCTAAATGATGCGGGTGTGTAGGTGGTATTTAATAAGGATAACTACAACATGGTATGTGGATCAATGGTATTTTCAAGAGGAGTCCACACAAAAATGCTCTAAGAATTTTGTAGAGAAAGGCCTTAGAGCATTAAAAACTAAAAGTATGGCTAGGAGAATTTTTTATTGTCCCTTAGATTAGTTTGATTTTTATGAACATTGTGTATTTGGTAATAAAACTTGAGTAACGTTTCCTAGCAGTGCTAGAAAAGAAAATAATTATTTTTACAAATAATACAAGGTGATGTGTTTTGCACTATGAAGGTGCCATCACTAGGAAAACATTTGTATCATGTTTCTTTTTTAGATGATTACTCGATAAAAACCTATATATATTGTATCAAGCATAAATACAAGGTTTTCAGTAAGTTCAAGAGTTTAAAGCTCCTATTGAAAACTAGATGAAAAATAAAATAAAGGGTCTGAGAAGTGATAATGGTGGGGATTACTGCTCAAATGCAATCAAGTAGTTCTTTAAAAAGTGTGGAATATAAATGAAAAGGAAAAATCCATATACACCAGAACATAATAATGTTGTAGAAAGAATAAGTAGGACTCCAATGGACAAGGCTAAAAGTATGCTCAATGATGCAGGCTTAGAAAACAAATTCTAGGTAGAAGCAGTAACACCTGCATGTTGCCTGATCAATAGATCATCCATATTAGTGCTTGTTGATAAAAATTCATAAGAAGCATGGAATGATAAGAAACCCTTGTTAAGACATCTTAGGGTTTTTGGTTGTAATGTTTATATGCATATTCCAAAAGAAAAAAAAAAACAAAGCTGGACTATAATCAACTAATTGTGTTTTTATTAGATGTAGTAATGGTGTAAATGATGTAAGTTTTGGAACTCAGAAAAAAAAAGTTTGTTTACAATCACAATGTAATATTTATAGAGGTTAAGGGCATTCTAAACAAGGAAGAATGATGAAAATATGAACCTGAAAAGGTGTTAAATGAGTTATAAGAATTAGTATCTTTGTCTAAATACGAAGCAATTGAAGAAGTTGAACTAGAAAGCAATTTTATGAGGAAGATTCAGACGAAGCAGAGCATGATAAACTAGAAGAGAAAATATATCAATTTTAGCCTCTCATGCCATCCTAGGTATTAGCATGTAACATTTATCCTTTCGTGCCTCTCTTAGGAACTTCTTTCCTGAAACCATTAAAACTCTTGCACACACATTGTTGTGCCCTCTTTCTTCTTCATTCTTCAATGGGCTCGAGGTGTATTTTTTGTTGTCATTATCCAAATGATAGATGTTTTAACTCCCATCATGAACTATCTTACGATCAAACTACCAAGGCCTCCCCAATATCACATACACACATCAATCGACATCACATCACACCATACTTTATCATGGTATGCACCTATTTAAAACTTGACCAAACATTGCTCATTGACTAGCACTTGTTGGCTCTTCTACAACCATGAAAATTTGTAGGGGTTTAGGTGCACCAATTTCCTTAGGCCTAATTTCTCAACCATCTATGTGGAAACTAAAATTTTCATGTTGCCACTATCGACTACCATATTGCAACACTTTCCCCTTGACTTGCATATAGTTCAAAAAAGACTTTATGTTTGTCAGTTCCTTAACTGACTTTAACAGTTTCAAAAAGATTATCTTAAACATTAATATGTCTCCATGCTCAGGTTCCTCTGAGTACTCCATTGATACTACAGATTCTTCAACTCTGTGTGTGACATGCATGCCTGTATCTATTCCCCTAGTCCCTTTGCTTCGTACTTGTGGGCATCCATAGGCTTGATACCCTAGTTGTACACACTTGAAATACACTCATGGGAATTCTCTTCCCATTCCATTTCCAAATCTACCTCTTCCTCTTGGTTGGAAAAATACACCTCATCTGTGCGTGCTTCCTTGTTCAAACCCCCATGCACCATTTTGATCCTATCATAAAATGCTACTTGTTGAGGTAACTTATGCACCTACCTCAATAGATTTATTTTGGAAACTCCTCTTCCTCCTTATGTGGGTATTCCTCTATCTCATGCATTGTTTAATTATCTATCTGAAAACTTCTCTTCCGCTTTGAGTGCCAATAGATAGGATTCTTCAATAGTTTGGATCCATAACAATCTTAGCTCTGTTTGAATCCCTAGGCCTAGTCCACTAAGATATCATGTGACTCTCTCCTTGTCCACTTCATAGTGTCCAAAATAAATAGTCATCTTGTATAAATCCTTAGTATATTCCTTAATTGACATCTCCTTCTGTCACAGGATTTGGAGTCTTTTAAACATATCAATCTGATAGTCTCTCAGTAAGAACTCTGTGCTTAGTTTAATAACCATCCTATCCCAGTTTTTTTATCTTGGATTTTCTTCTTCTACTTCGTTCATTCTAGACTTCTTTCCACTACAATGATGCAAGTCCTTTCAGCTTTGTCTAAATCATCTTAATGTGCTCGAGGTCAACAATGTACTCACACTCAAAGTATTCTTCCATGTCATTGATCCAGTCCATGAGTTCATCTAGACTCAGACTTACCCAATAACAGATTAATTATATCTTTATGCCCTTGCCAATGCATGATATGGCTCTCAAGAGCCTCTCTTGACCAGCTTCATTCTACCCTCAACATTTTCTCCAACTTCCATTGTAGCACCTTCGGCTTCTCTGGCATGCTGCCCTTTTCCTTCACCATTACTCTCATCATTCCTTGGAATGAACCCTTGTTGTTTGTCCTCTATGACAAAATCAATGAACCCTTATTGTCTGTCCTCTATGATAACATCCAAGTGTGCCCTTACAACACGTAACTCATCCATAACTTCCTCCATTCTATCTGCAATTTATTGTAGCTACGACTTTTCTTATTGGTGGCTCTTCTTGGTAGAATTTCCACTATGGGTTTCATGCATTACTATTTTATGTATTCCACTTAAAATCCTATGTAGGCAACTAATTTCACACAAAATAGGGTTTGAAACTTGCTTTGATACTATTTTATTTAGTGCCAAGGATCGAGTTCCCAATTAAGAGAAGTTGATCCACATAGCTAAGAATTTTCACCCTCACACACACAAACACACTTGAAATAATGAGAACTTGAGAGTATTTTATTTAATAATATGGAACATATTACATTGATATTTATAATAAATGAGCCAACACTCAGTTTAATTATAATGTTGTTACATTAAACAACCACAGTCTACATTTTTTCATCTCACTGTCCCTATGCAATGCCCTCACCCACTTATTCTTCCTCTCTTCTAGATGGCTAAAAATTTTGGTAGGGTTTCCTTTCCTCTTCAAATCTCCCCAATGGTTCATCTGGCCTTATATTTATATACCCCTTGGAAAGGTCTAAAAAACATGCTCTTTAGTGTGTGTGAGACTTTTATGTGAACCTGTGCATCGTTGTTGTGTTGATCATTCCCTTGGGTTGTACATTTAGTGAAAATCGAGTCATAAAACTTCAAAATGATGCAATATTACCTTTGCGATTTGGATTATTTTACATCACATTGTCTACAATTCTATGGTAATGATTAAAGATATAAATTAAAAATATAAAATTAAGTGAGAAACCCAATACTCACTATAAACAGATATATGTATTCCTTGTTATGTAAGTAATTTACTAGTGAGAATCCTACTACTCACTAAAAGTGAAAGCATGATTAATTATGTTTGCATATTTTGGTGATCACTAAAAGTAGAGATGTTAATGATATGTCAGCAAGAATCTTAATACTTACTAGAAGTGAAAGCATGAACATTTTTATTTATGTATATAGGTTATCACTAGAGTCAGAGTGCATATCTAATTTATTTTTGAATGTGTATATGTTGACATAGATGTTATGTTTCTAGTACGTATGATGTGGTTCATGTTCTAATATCCACACTATGGGGTGAAATATTAATATTATTAGTACACACATATTACATTTTGTGTGTGCAAATGTAATATGAATTGTGATAACAATTTATCCCTATAAAAGAAAGATAGTGTGGTTATTTAAGATATGGCTTGACTCCCAATCTATAAGAGATCATTTGCCTATATGTAAGATCTATTGTGTTTGATAAAATTTAATAAGATATTTTATAGCATCTACCATAATGAAAACATAACCCTTTTAAAAAAATTCTTCAATTTCTTGAGGCATCAATCGGATAGGTTAAAGGAAGGATGGTGTCGAGATGCTCCAATCTCGAATGCTAGTGAATGTCTACCTCTTATTGGATAATAATTTTTCCACTGCCCTATGTGCCATGATAATGGAATAAAAAACATTAAGATGATTAAAAATGTGTACCTCGTATTGAATGTGATCTTAGAGACTACCAAGTAAGATGTCATTTAGTTATCATTTGCAATCATATCCACATGTAAAGATAGTTTCTAAAATTGATAAATATAATCCATGGCCAAGCCTATTTGTTGTATCTTTCTAATTGGTTGAAGTAAATCTCTATTGCACTATTTCTATAATGTGTTTGTAACTCCATAAAAACTAACTAGGTGGCACCGAGAACCTTCTTCTTTTGATCATGCAACCAACAATACCAAATGAATTATTTAGGTTCTAGATATAAGGATGTCATGGTAACCTTATGCCCACATGGGATCTGATGCAGATCAAAACATTTATCCATTTGGTTGATCCAATTTTGTGGATCCTTTCCATAAAAATTATGCATGTCCACCTTTGATAGCAAGTTCCATGATCCATAATTAGTGTTAGCCATGGGTTGAGGTTGTGCAATATTTGGACCAGGATTAGGTTGTCCCTTAGATCCACCATAGGTTTCTTATGAGACTAACAAAATTTTTGAGAGTAGTCATTTGTGTAGTGGTGGTAGCAACATTTGATTTCAATTCATTGTGTATATTCTCCATTTCATACTCTATATTGTGTATACTTCTATCCAGATTTAGCACTTTCTCATCCAAAAAAGAAGACGTCATATTATAAGTCCCACTTGATCCAAACTTTGATTATGTATCCTCTTCATTAGGATTTTTCCTTGGTGTAAATAAATTCTTTCCCTAGCCTCTAATTAGTGGCCTTGTCATGTTGAGGTTTGATAGTGTAAAAAATTGATTTTCTCCTTTGACCAAACTTTGACCCAGTGGTTTTAAATTTAGGTTACCACTAAAAAATCTTTCAAATAATAGACCCCCACTAAAATTTTGAGATATTTTTGAAAAAGTAAATAAATTAGAAAAATCTCAAAATAGGAGCCTACAAAGTGAATCTAACTAACCTTAAAATTAAAATAACTCGATAAAAAATGATCACCAAATCCTATTTTTTTTATTGTAGCTTCCTTGAATGATTCTACAACTCCAAAAAAAATAATTACATATAAATTCATAACAATTTGCAAGATATAGTTGTTTCTTCAAAACTAGGGTTTTGACCACACTTGTTCCCAAATTGAATCTCTTATACCACTTATAATGAAATTAATTCTCCAATAAATTAAAAACACAACGAAAAATCACATTATGACTAAAATAGAACTAAATATATAAATAAAATATGAGCCAATTCAAAGGGTTAACCTTTGAAGCCTTAAAGTAAAAACAACATTCGCAATATAATGATAATATACTAACCACTACCTCATATATATATACCCTAATTATGCTATGGAAACAACTTAGGTCAGCCCTGATACTAATATGAAGTTATATAAATGATCATATGACTTAATTAAAGGTTATGATATCCACAAGTCAACCACACATATGCTAATACATGTTATAGGCTAAGGACATAGCAAATATTCAAAGATGGATAGGAAATAAAGAAGATTGTTATAAAGTGAAAGATGACTAAAACTTTAAATCTCATGCTCAATAACCTTGGAAGGGGTGGCTAAATAAACTAATATGGAAAAAATATAGGATGCTAACATCCTACTCTTTTTCATGTTTGGTTGTGAAAAACATAATTTTGACTTGGGACATGCTCAAGAAAATTGGCTCCAAGATCCATAAATGTAACGTTTGTGCCTACAAGATGAATAAAATATATTCTACCTCCTTTTCACATTATAGTTATTCAATAAAAAATATCAATAGGCTCTTGAAAATGTTATGTCTTCAATGGGCCATACTAGGTTCATGGTTGTGCCTATTTCAATCATGGCTAGTTCCAAGTAAGAATTTTAATCCCTTATGGGAGGTTACACCATAAATGGTTGTATGGGGAATTTGGTTAGAACTAACTAGAGGATATTTGGAAATAAATTAGACCCATGGGAAATATCTTGGAGTGAAATTGATGGAGCATTATCCAGAATTTACTTTATCCACCTAACAAATGATCTTGAATTTTCATGCAACTATGAGAAAATGGCTTTGAAACACAAGGTTGCAATTGAATCAATTCCAAGTAGAGATCATAACATGAGAAAAAAGTTGAGAAGGAAAGAAAGAGGGGAGTCAAAAAGGTGATTTCCAACTTGAGGTTGGAACAAGCTAAACTTTGACAAGCCTCAAAGGGAAACCAGGGGTTGGTTGGAGAAAGATGCCTACTAAAAAATGGCTATGGGATCTTCAAAGGATTTACAGCAATGTTCATGACCATGGATAATTTTTTTTTGAAGCTATGGCCCTAATTGAAGGACTGAAAGTCACTTGGAACATAAGGTCAATTTCTTAGTTTTTTAAGGAGATTCTTTAATAACGATTAGAGTGATGATCAAGGGATCAACTCAATTATAAATTAAATAAAATTATCTAAGAAGCAAGAATTTTAGTACCAAAATTTGCACATTAATTTTCAACACTGCTTTAGGGAGGTGAATAAGGTTAATAACCTACTACTTAATGTGAGTGTTGACCAAAATCTAATGTTGCTAGTGGGTTAGCCTACATCCCATCCTCATATTTTATATGCTAGCTTAAGCCTAATCATAGATCAATAAACATATGCCCATTATTTCAATATAAAAAAAGGATTGAGTATAGCAATCATGAGGGGAATGTTGATTAAGTGAGTGAATGAACCAAGGAGAATGTGAGGTTTATTTATATTCTCTTTGATGCAAAGGTGGATTTTTTTGGGATATGTTTAGAATTCGAGATTTGGTTGTAGAGCTATCCAAATAGTAGGTTAGAGCATGGTTAAAATATAGTGGCCAAGTAATAGGGCACGGATCTAGATCGGATATTGATGTTGGATCCTCTACAATTGGAGTTAATGAATCAAGGAGAAAGGCACAACCATAAGAAATGAATTTATTGTATGATTAATTTTTGTGCCTTTATGAAGGGTGTCATTTCCATTTTTTATTTAACATTTGTAGAGGTTGGGCATATAACCTTATTAACTATGATAAAATAGATTGATAAACTAATGTAGGAGAATAAATGCTTATAGAATATGTATCTATAACAAAAATAAAAATGGAACACACACATGATACACGATATTTTTACTTAGAAAAACCCTTTATGGAAAAAAAACTTGGCCTTGTAACGTTATTCCTTATTGCATTAGCCAACCATTTACAATACAAAAATGTCTATCAAATTTTTAGCTTACCCTAATGCATAAGCAAGTACCTGTATGCACATCAATAGGTAATTGCTTAAGGTATATTATAATACCGTAGGTACCAAAAACATGGGCCAAGAATTCAATCCATAAAGGTTCCCATAAAAGTATGGTTCATAATACCACCCATATAAAATCATACTGAGACTGCATGTAAGAACCAAAAAATAATCTTTCTAACCCCATTTTGTATTTACAATCAAGATGGGTATAAATCATGCAAAGTCTACAACACATTTCCAACAATCTCCCACTTGTCAAATTCTTTGTATAGGAGCATATATTCATAATTTTAACAGTTTTGGGCAACCATGTCCATTGATTTTATGTACCAAGATATTTATCAGTATTCATAACCTTTGTCAATGAATCAAAAACATTTTCATATTTATCAACATTTTCCAACATTGGCTTCCTATCTTCAACCATATCTCTAACAAAATGATACTACACATCACTATGTTTCAACCAAGAATGATAAGTAGGGATATTTTACAAACATATTACACTTTGATTGTCATAATCTATCTGTACACCTTTATGTAGGAAACCATCAGTCAAACGTGACCTTTGTAACCATACTATTACCTTACTAGCATGAGTGGCTACCACGTACTTTACCTTGTAGTAGATATGGCAACAAATTCCTACATTTTGATTGACCACCTCACTTCTTCTCCAAATGAGTTAAGCACATAACCACTTGTTCATCTTTGGTATTCGAGATCTCTAGCCTAGTCAAAATCCACAAAATCTTGTAAATACATAATTTTATTTTCACCAAGCCTTCCTTGGTAGTAAATTGCATAATCTGAAGTGCCACATAGATATAAGGAAATCCTTTTCACAATAGTTTTATGTTCCTTTCCAAGGTTAGACATGAATATGTTCACAACTCCCACTTCAAGGGAAATTTCATGTTTAGTGAAAACCATTGCATGCATTAGGATTCGAACAATACTTTCATAAGGAACTTGAAACATGTGTTCATTTCCTTGTGTATTGGGACATTTTTGAGAAGATTAATTTTGACCAACAAGAAAGGGAGTACGTATAGGTTTACATTACTCCATTCTAAACCTTTTCACTATTATCTCAACATATTTCATCTAATTCAATCACAATTTCCATTTCAGTTGATCTCTTTCAATTTCTATACCTGAAAAAACGTTGCAAACATAGATTCTTCATATTAAAATAAGATTATTATGGAGATTTAACCTTCTATATCATTTCATTTTTACCAATTAACATGCCATCTACATATAAAACTATTATAATAAAGTTATCAACTTCCTACTTGAAATACACAGATATATCAACTTTACTTCATACAAGCCTAAGTCCTAATGCATACTTGTCAAACTTTTGATTCCACATCCTTGGCGATTGATTCAATCCATTAAGAGACTTGTTAAACTTGCACGATAATTCCTCATTTACATTCACCTTAAAACTTTCTAGCTACATTATATAGATTTCTTCGTCAAGTTCCCCATGCAGTAATGTTATCTTTACATCTATTTTTTATATTTCAAGATCGGAAGTAATAACAATAGTTAAAATAAATTTCAATAAAGTTAGTTTTAAAATTATAGAAAAAATATCACCAAAATCCATTCCCTCTAGCTTAGAGAGTCTATTTGCTATCATGCAAGCTTTATACTTCATTTTTCCTTATAAAATATATTTCTTTGTGAACACCTATTTGCAGCCAATATGTTTTCTACTATGAGGTAATTTTACCAAGTCCCATGTCTTAATTTTATCTAAGAACCTCATTTCTTCCTCCATGGCCTTCTTCCAAAGATTATTTTCATTTGATCTAAGTTCCTCCTTCACAATCTTGGGGTCTTCAACATTCACTAAAAAAATTGATAATAGAAAGTTCACTAATATCATCTTGAGTGATTTGTCAGATAAGTTACTAGTAGTGAGAAGTATCAAAAAACACATGGATATGATTCCAAGGGAAAATTTACATAAAATTCTTCACATAGGATGACATCTATGGAAAATAAATAAACATAGAGACAAGTGCAAGAGTTGTTCAAGAAGGGGTTGATAAGAAAGAGTTTGAGTCTATGTGTAGTACTTGCAGAACTAACATTGAAGAAGGATGGAGAGTGGCACATTTTTACATATTCATACACAATAAACAAAATAATGGTAAAGTACATATTTCCATTATCATGCATGGGTGATATGATGGATTGCTTGAGGGATGAGAAATATTTTAACAATATTGATTTTAAGAGAATGTATCAACAAATTAGGATTTGTGAGGGAGATGAATGGAAAATTGAATTTAAAACAAAGGAAGGATTATATGAGTGGATAGTTATGTATTTTGGGCTAACTAATGCACCTAGTACATTCATGTGATTGATGAATGAGGTGTTGAACCCATTCCTAAGACTTTTTGTCATTGTATATTTGTATGACATTTTGGTATTCATTAAGATGAAGGAAGAAGACTTGGCACATCTGAGGAGTGTACTGCAAAGTATACAAGAGGAGACATTATTTATTAATGTGAAGAAATGTAGCTTTATAAAATAATATTTGGTATATCTAGGTTTTGTCATCTCCAAGGAAGGGTTGAAGATGGGTTCTCAGAAATTGTGTGTGATAGTAGAGTGGCCATTACCAAAGAGTGCTTTTAAGGCATAATAATTACATAGAATTTCAAGATTCTATAGGAATTTCATAAGAAAATTTAATGGAATATTAAAAAAAATCACAAAAATAATTTTCAAGGATCATAAAACATTAATTTAGATAGAATAAGTAGAGCACAATTTCCAAACACTGAAGAAGAAGGTGACAAAAAAATTGATACTAGCACTACACAATTTTAGTAATGTCTTTCAAGTGGACTATGATGCAAGTGACACATTTATAGGTGTAATATTGATTCAATAAGGGAGTCCCATAACTTATTTTATTAAAAATATGAATGATACAAAGTGCAGTTATCTCGTCTATGACTAGGAGTTCTATGCCATATTGCAAGCACTCAAGAAGTGGAGACACTATTTGTTGCCAAAGAAGTTCTTACTATATACCAATCATTAGATATTATAGTTTTTAAATAACCAAGGGAAGTTAAATCATAGGCATATGAAGTAGGTGGATTATCTATAGAGTTGAATTAAAAAAATTGGGAAGTCAAACAAAGTAGGTGATGGGTTGAGTAGGATAGTACTGATAATAAAAGAATTGAGAATTGAGGTGTTAGGGTTTTGATTTAATCAATATGAAATATGTCGATGACAAGGATTTTTAAGAGGCATGGAAAGCCTTTATAATCCATATAAGAATATGCTTTAGTGGAGAACTAATTAGAAAATTGGGAGGCTACAAGACACTGGCACTGTTAGCTAAAGAATATCACTTGCCAAAGATATATAAGATGTCACATATGTTATTTGGCTAAGGGAATTTAAAATACTAGGTTATACCAACCCTTGAAAGTGTCAAATAGACCATGGGAGGATATTAGTATGGAATTTGTGCTTTAGATTGCCCAAACCACAAAGGGGGGAATGATTCCATTTTTGTTGTGGTAGATCGATTTTCCAAAATGATGCATTTTATTACCTACAAAAATACTAGTGATGTGAAAAACATCAAAAATTTATTATTCAAAGAGGTATTAAGATTGCATAGACTACCATGCAACATAATGGCAGACAAGGACATTAAGTTTGTAGGCTATTTTTGGTGCACATTGTGGAATAAATTGAGAACAAGGATGAATTATAGTTTTGCATATCATCCATAGACTTATGGAAACATAAAGGTTGTTAATAGAATCCCTAGAAACCTATTGAGTGCCTAGTAGGGGATAATCCAATGCAATGGGACATGGTGATAGCCTAGGCCGAGTTTGCATATAATAATTTTGGCAATTAAAGCACTATAAGAACACCTTTCTAGGTTGTTTATGGTGTAAGTGGAAGAGGAGTTACCAAATTAAGGAAAATATTTGAGGCACATGGGACATGCACAAAAGTAGAAGATTATGTCGAATATATGCAAAGCTTGCATAAAGAAGTGAAGCAAAGGCTAGAGCAGAGTGGCCAATAATAAAATTAATACATAAACGAGAAGCACAGGAGGAAATAATTTGAAGTGGGTGATTTAGTACTATCATGTTTACACAAAGAAAGGTTTCAAGAGGAACCTATAATAAGTTTAAGTTGAAAAAGATAGGGGCATGCAAAATACTACACAAGTTTTCGTAAATTGCATATGAGATCAAGCTATCTAAATGGATGGATATATCACCTATCTTCAATATAGCAGATTTGTATGATTTTCATGAGTTAAAAGATGAAGGTAAAGGAGGATAAGAGAAGGTGCCAATCATGGATTGGAGGGCATAATTGCCTAAAAAATAAAGAGATGAGATATATATAGTCTTGAATTTGAAATTTGTGAAAAGGACACACAAAAAGGAGTATAAGGAGTGCTTAGTAAAGTGGAAGAATCATGCGATAGAATATGCTTAATGGTTAAACCTTATCAAGATCGACCATTATGGTTATGATCTTACAAATATCAACATGTGAGTTGGGGCTCACTTTTTAGCTACCTAGGGTGTCTGATGCAAGAGCATTTAGGGCACAAAGGTCATTTTGCATATTTGTGAAGTTGTATGAGTTGATTTATGCTTAAGCATGTAGGTCAAGGAAATGATCGACACAAATAAACGACACGATTTTGGATAAAAGTCACACACACACACACTACTGAGCACACATGAGAACAAAGGCACCCAAGTAAGGAGAATAAAGGTACATAACTCTAAGTGCACAAGTTTTGAAGGAGCCACACATGCAAAAGAAACTCTTGAGCACAAACGCATAGATAGACAAGATGAAGATGCTACAAGGTAAATGAGTTTCACTTGAAGGACACACAATTATAATTTTTATATTTAAATTAGCACACATCAACATCTAAAGTGAGAATGACCATAAATGCTACAGAGCCATTAGTTAGATTTTGGCAGTCAAATTCCATTTTAAATTCCAATGGATAATTGTAATTAATTTGGTAGCTAGACTAAATTATAGGAAGATGAATTTTGAGACCCTCTTAGGTGTCTATAAATAGAAGGCTAGATGAATGATTGGGGAACTTTATAGAGGAAATTAAACTCTTCCAAAAGTTTCAGCCATATAGAAGAGAGGAAGAGTAAGTGGGTGAGTGTCTTGCATAGGAATGATGAGTTGAAGAAACATAGACTTTGGGTGCTAAATGTAACAACATTATAATTAAGCTGAGTGTTGACTATTATATTATAAATCTCAATGTATTCTATTTTATATTAGTAAATAAAATATTCTCAATTACTCATTATTACAAGTGTGTTTGTGTGTGTGTGCGTGAGGGTGAATCTTAGCTGTGTGGATTGACTTCTCTTAACCAGGAACTTGATCCTTGGCATTACATCACAATGGAAATGGTAACCATTACAGTAATTATCACTTTGAACATTAGTTGATTTGGTGCAAACATTTTTTCACATATGTTTCCAAAGATGTCAAGTTTGCCTAATAATACACCCCTATAATAAGGAAGTCAACTTATAAACAAAACATACAAGTTTGTGTCTTAATAGACTATAGATAATGAGCATTTATTGATATGACTTAAACTAAAAACCTTACTAAAAAACCTTAAATAAAACCAAACATCACCTGATAATTGTGCCTTGCTTTTTAGGGTTTGTGCCATAAAAGAACAACAACCTCAACCAAAATAAAACAAAAAAACCTAAGAAACTGATGGTTTTGATCTAATTGAAAGGTGGGATGCTCTTCTTTTAGGTTTATACTCACAGTACTCTTTCAACCTCAAAGCAAAAATCTTTTCATGTTTTATTGCCTCAACCTTGGCCTTAGTAATGTGCTTATTCTACTCTGCAATTGTGGCATGCTTCCTTTGCAAGGTTAAAAAAGTTTTAATCCTTTGAATCTTTGGTTTCTTTCACCTCCTCTTTTTGTCTTATCTTCTTTATCAGTTTGATAAGAATGGGAATTAATGGGAGGAGTGCATCCTCATCTTTGAGAAATAATAGGGAAGGAATCAGGTCCTATCGTAATGGAAAAAGATGATGGCCCAGTGGCCATTTTTGAAACATTTGGATTCCCAAATGTCTTGCCTATGAAAAAGGAACTGGAATAAAATAACAAACTTCTATAAATAGTGCCTGCAAACCACAACTCAAATTCCACCCCACAATACTAACATGAATGAAACCTACAAAAATATTATCCACTTTTTATCTTCAACAATGAGGAAAACAATTGTCTCCTTTAGAATATGCAACCATAAAGCCAAACGACAGACCCAAACTATAATATCCACATGCAAACATTATATACAAAAAAAAAAAAACACCAAAATGCCAATAATCTGGACAACACCAAAATGTGGAACATGAGTGCACTTATGCAAATAAATTACAATTGTGTATACCTTAATAACCACAAAAATAAATTAAGAGCTCCAAAAGTAATTTAATCTACACCACAAGCTCTTCAAAAATTATTTTCTCTCATTCATAGGAGCAAAGCATAATACAATTTCTCCTTAAATATTCATCATGCTTCCATCACAAGCATGGTCATAAACTACTCTGCTACCAAATGTTATAAAATATCCTATTTAATTTTATTAAACATGACATTTATAATATATAGGAAAATGATCTTCTATAAATTAGGAGTCAAGCCATATCTTAAATAACCATAGAATCCCTAATTTATAAGGATGATTTTTTTTTTCAAAACTCATACTACATTTGCACACACAAAATAAGTAATATGTACATACTAATAATCCTAACAATAAAAAATATAGTTGAGAACAAAAATGTGTGGAAAATAAATTTTCTTACATTGAAGGCACTAATGAAGAAGAAGAGGATGGAAAAGTAACATGGGAGATTAATGATGAGCCAAGGGAGGGATCAAAAGAAACCCAACCAAATTTTTCTTGTCAATGCACTTTGTGACATTAAAATTCCACAAACCCTTAAGGTAGTGGGTTTTCTTAAATAACAAGTGATAATATCGATTGATTATGATAGTGCCCACAACTTTATCAATAATAAATTGGCTTCGTTCTTGAACTATTTTTTCTATCCAGCTCTAGAGTTTTGATTCATGATTGTGATGGTGGCATAGTCAGTTATTTCAGGAACTTCTAAAGTATTAAACCCTCCACAAGATAATGTTTACTATATATCCCTATGTTTTCTATTCCTATGGGTGCAACATACATTATGTTGGGAGTCCAATGGATAACTACATTGGGAACAATTTAGATGAATTTTTAAGAGCTATTCATGTGTTTCCATTCTGACAGTAGGAAATTTGAACTGTGTAAATTATGTTCAAAGTCCCCACAATTTGTGATTTCTCATCAGATGCAAAAGATTATTAAAAAAAGGAGTAGATGGGTTTGTGGATCACTTTTTTCTAATAGAGGCATAACCACAAAAAAGGTTCAGACCTCAAAATCTACAGGCTATTATAGAGGAACATTCAATAGTTTTTGGTGACATATGAAAAGGAATTCCTCTCAAAATGAATCATGATCATGCCATTCAACTAGTTCCTAGATGCCAACCACCTAACATTAAGATTTATAAGTACCCATATGTCTAGAAGAGTGAGATTGAGAATATGGTATAGGAAATGTTAGAAACATGTATTATCTATGATAGTCAGAGCATTTATTCCTCTCTAGTGGTGATGGTGTTAATAAGGATGACACATGGCACATGTGTCTTGCCTATAGGGAACTCAACAAGTACATCATCAAATAAAATTTCTCTATTGCCTATAGTGAATCTTTTGTTATTCTGAGTTATACTTTGGTAACCATTTTTGTATTGTTTTTGAATTTGACCCTTTTTTAATTTGTAGATGTGTCATTGTATGTTGTTTGGATGATGTGTCATTGTTTGAGTCATATGTATCCATTATCTATTGTATTTTCATTTTAAATTCTAAACATGAATCGGTGTGTGCCAAGGCATTCTATGATATGCACAATAATATTTGGATCTCCTCATTGGTTGTAGAGGAGGTAGGTTGATCAACCTAGCTTTAATCATTTCCCTTAGTATCTAACTTGAGCTCTTATTAGACCCTTGTAAGACTTTTGAATCAATTATAATAGATGCATTGTACTTTACTTTATGATTTGGATATGAAAGAGTGTTAGGCATGATTTTTCTATGTGTGGATGCATATACATGGTTTATGCTAGCATATTCTGAAGATTGTGTACATGTAATGTGATTTGCCAATAATGTAACCATTTGACTTAATAACTAATTTTGATTTTGTAATTATGATATTAGTTTTCTCATACTAATAATTTGATCCCTTAGAGTTTCACAAGTACAAACCCTAGTTGCTTTTGATTGAACATGTAGGCACACACCCTGTAGGGGAGAGGTGGAGGCATGGATAGGCTGAGTATGGGTATTAATAACAATAGTATAGGCTGCTTCATCTCATGGGGGAGTGATAACATGGACTTGGTTAGAGGAAAATTAGCTATCACCCTCATGGACATGAAGAGGAGAAGGAGATTCTTTCCTATGCATAAGATATGACATTGAAACTTGAAACCTTGTTGTTATCTTATGTAATAGATCCTCTGTGTATGTAAAGATTTGTTTTGTAATTGAATTTTACATAGAGAACAATAACATGCTAGAGATAGAATGAAATATGACATACATTTTAATTGATATAAAGCATAATATATACATTTGTTTATGTCTATTTTGAGTTCATTCCAAATTAAAGGAAGCAAGCATGCAACTGAAAGTATTAGAATTTACATCAAAAAGTGATAAACTTATTATTTCATTATTATGATGATTAAATAAAATACATATCAAAAAATAAATGGATCTAAAATCTGAGTGGGTCTTAGAAGGCTGGAAACATAAACCCTAGGGTTATCTAGGGTCAAGGTTTGTGCAATATTCTAAGTAAGTCGGTTCACAAAATGTTTTGACCTTTTAGGAATTAGTGAATATAAATCCTATATTATTGAAGAGCCAAGTATAATAAATCAGAGTATAAATATGTAATAAATATAGCCACTATTTTTTTATAGAATTGATTTAATTTGACCTTTCTAAAAATAACAATAAATAATGTAAATAAGATCTTGGCTAGAAAATGACTGAGACAGATGATCTAAAGGCTTAAAAAACTAAGGAAAAGGCTAGTCTAAATGTCAAAAAAAGGATTCAGGTGTCAAAACCCCTTTGAGATAGTAGCACCCTAATTAGACAATAGTGCCATGTGGTGCTAGTGTGCCTATTTTGGCAATAGTGTTTTCTGTGTAAGACTATTTTGAACTTTTGGGTGCACCTATGTTTGGGTCTATCAAGCCTGTTCCTACATGCACAAGTTTTGGAACCTTATAGATGACCTTTTATGATTAAATTTATGATCAAACCCTAATCCTCCATGTTGCTAGGGCATCCAGTTGATACAAGCAAAAAAGTGAGTTTGTTTGTGGGGTAGGTTAGACATCCTCAACACCTCGCTATGATTAGAATTGCCTACATACCAATATTCTAAAGAGGGATCAATCCCAATGTAGTTCTCCCCACCTAAGTGTTGGTGAAAGTGCAAGTGAAGCTAGTATGATTTTTGAATTGAGTGCTTTAAATGTGCTTGAGACTAAAAATCTGAGTAATCTAAGCTTAGGAATGTTGTAGATGGTAGTATGCAGAGGAAAAATAGAGATTGATAACATTAATTGTGCACAAATTGTTATGAGTTTGAATATGTAATTTACATCTAATTTACATCTTGTGTTTAGAGGGCTAAAAGTCATGTATATATATTATTCTAGTGCTTGTGCGGGTTCTAAAAGAGGTCTAGGCTGACCCTAGGAGGTCTAATATTTAAGATTTGAAAAGATATCCATTTGCATAAAAATGAGGGAAATGATAGTAGCACTAATATTGGGACACTAATTTTATGTAATGTTACTGCTCTTATTATGGCGTTAATGTCTAGGTGGTAATACCCGAGGCACGAAGGGCCAAGATTCAAGAATCAAGGTTTGGGATTGCTTTAGGGATGACTAGGGATGCTTGTGGCTCGCACAAAGGCTAGATAAGTTTGAAAATAGGCCTTATGATAGGCATATGGATAAGTTAGGGATAGGTGGTATCAAGTAGCACTCAAGTGTCATTTTTAGGTGATTGCACTATGACTAAATATAATAATTGTCTACAGTGATTTTTGTAAAATTATGAATTCAAGCATCAAATGATAAGATTATTACATTTAAAAAGATATTATTAATTGAATTGCATTGTTGGTTTTAATTTCATAATTATATATTTTAAAATATTTATTTTGACTTATCAAGAGCAACATATCAATGTTTAGTTTGATATTACTTCCTTCTCATATTTTCCCTTATACTAAAATGATGCTCAATAAGGATTCATACTACATATATGACGGTTAGTTGTCAATATAAAAACCCTATATAAAGGTAACTTGAAACTTGGAATAACTTATAATCAAGTTTTTTACATCAATTGCCTTTGTCATACTACTATAGTATTACAAACTTAGGTTTATTATCAATTCCATTATTCATCACTAAGGGTTTAAAAATATCCTCAACAATAGGAATGTACCTGATCTATCAACTAAAACCCAAATAAATATACACCAAAATGTTACTATATGATCCTTCATCAAAGTGTGAATGAGATCTTGGCTTGTGTGGGTGGTATGGGACACCTGTGCAAGACATTGTCATGTAAACACTTTTCAAAGGTCATAGTCCTAGGAGTCATTTAATTCTAAATAATTGTTAGGATGGGTATGTCAGGGAGACCTAGGAATAGATTTCTTAAACTTAGGGACATGATTACTAAGTGATAGGAAAAATCCTAATTAATCTCACTATGATTCAAAATTTTACTAAGTTTAGATGTGAGAAGGTGGATATGTCAAATCTAGAATTATGGCCATAAACAATGTATACCAGAAGTGCATATTAGGAAGGTACTAAATCTTGTCTCAATTCAATGTCATGCTTACATCATGCTACATGAAGTAACTATGATATTGACTCACAAGTACATAATGATCTCTTTCTTATCGTCATATTCATATCTATTATTTTCGTGAATGGTAGGGCCAATCACATTGGATGAGAGGTGCGATGTGGATCTAAAAGGCTCTATGGTTGGAGGTAAAGATTTTTATGATACTCTCCCTCTCTAAATCTTACCCAATTTGATGTTGCCTATAGTGATGTTCTCCTACTTCTCCATGCTCATGTGAAGGAAATAATTATTTGGTTTTATCTGTATTGTATTTATTTATGTAGGAAAATATGTATTCAAACTATGTGATATTGTCAAAGATGTAATTATGAGGATATTGAACAATGTAACTAAAACTAAACCACCATCTCATGTTGTACTTTTGAAATATGATTTATTATTTTTTACCTTTCCTTATTGAACAAATATACGATAATACATACTATATGAAAGTGTACTTGAAATAAAATGATTGAATTGATGTTAGAAGTTATTAAATTTAATCAAATGTGATGTGTTGTATTACTAAAATTACTTATTATATTTGTAATTAATATTGCACGTTAGAGTCTGGATTAGTTAAGAAAACCTTTAGGAGAGTTATTTAAAAAAAGAGAAAAAAAAATCAATTTTAAAATGTACCTAGAAGGGGTTCTTAGATTTTATCTATTTTTTCACCAATCATAGTGCTTCTTCCACATGAAAAGTTTCCTTTTCCTCTTACTTAAGCATTAGTGTCACTATATCTCATGTAAGGAGATGAGTATCCATTCTGATCATAAGGTGATTTAGTTCCTGCATAAATAAAGTAAGGTAGATAATGTGCACAAGATGAAGTTGATGAATTATTTACAATGGTTCCATCTAGGGTTCAAACAAAAGAAGGGAAAATAAAATAAGGTAACATATTGCCTCAAATGTTGTCTAGTTTAATCACTCACCATAGTTCTTGACATGTGCAACCATAACTTATCTGACTAGGTATCTCTCAACATATTATACTCTAAATTTTCAAAGGCCTACACTACCCTTACGGAAGGTAAATAGATTTGTGAATTCTATGTCTGAAAATATTCTTTAAAAGCTTGGGAATCTATATGTTCTTGATGTTGTGCCTTGTCAGACACTACTCATATTGGAGGAAAACTAGGTTAAGACTACATGACATTTTCACATTACCAAGACACTAGCATTGCTACAAAAACACTTATACTAGCTTCACACACATGTACACATTCAATGCCACATCAAGTCTTGTATTCCATGTTGCATCATCAAGCTAGTGAAAATTAAGTTTTGACTTTTCATACCTTTGCATCTTTTGTCTAAGCCTTGGGATTATATCAACATGGATTGCATGTATGGATTTCCTATGATGAAACATCAAAATAACTTTGTCATCTTTGTAGTGGATGGGTTTTCAAGGATGTCCACCATAGTTTCTTGCAAGAATAAAGTATACATGCAATAAACCAAAAATTCATTTGTTAGCCATATTTGGGCTCAATTTAGACTTCAAACATCCATTGTGTCTTATCAAGACCCATGTTTTATCATCAAAGTTTTGACAAGGCTTGTAGGAAATGAAGGATACACAATTGGACCGATGTACATTATTTCATCCTTAGACAAATGGATGAGAGGAAGTTTTCAACTGTACACTTGCTCATTTTTTTCACATGTACAATAGTGCACACACTTGCACTTGGGATGGTATGTTTTTTACATTAAAAAATCTTATAAAAAAACTTTGCACTACTCTACAAAGGATAGTCCATTCCAAAGATGTCTTGGGTTTGAACCAATGAAACCCCTAAACATATGCTACCACACAACATCCAACATAGGGTCACACACATGAAAATAATGTGGAAAATGCATAATTTTTTTTGAATACATTGAAAGTGTTCACCACTAAGTTCAACATATACTCTTGTGCCAGAAATTGAAGTAGAAATAATGCCATGACATGCATCACACACCTCATGAGTTCAAGATAAACAATAAGGTTTGGTTGCATCTTGATAAGGAACACTTTATGGGTCCAAACCAAAAGATCAAGCATCTACACTATGGTCAATACACCATACTATGTGTGTCTAGGGAGAAATCCTTTGTTCTTGACTTACCATAGTATTTGGGTTTGCATCTAGTCTTTAAATTGGAACTCCTTAAGTTGTATTGTTCAACATTACTTAAGCTACAAAAAATAAACATCTTTCATAATTGGATCTTGAATATTTACACAAAATACTAAAGGATCATATCATTGAAGAGTCAACAATGTGCCCATGCCAGGTTACACATCAATTGTTCTAAATGGTCAAGGTAGGGTAGTATGCCAATTAGGCTAAGTGGAACAACCTTTAGCCACTTCAATTTCAATTCCCATAGTTGACCAAAGACACAATGGGGACCATTTCTCTTCAAGAGAGGGTGAATGATCTATGCACAACCACATAGTCCTCTGCACTTCTCCTCTATGCATCTTGGACTCTATGAAACATATAGTATATACCTTGAATGTATCCCTATTTTCATGCATGACTTTGTCACCCTCACATCACTGCAATGTCATTCATAACCTCTAGAACTCAAAAACCACATGTCAACTCCTTATTGTCTTGAAAAAATCCAAGTGGCACTCTCCATGTGAACATCATTTAAGAGCACATGTTAGCATCCACACGTCATAAGTTCAACCACCACACCTACAAAAACTTTGACTATCACTTAGTAAAAATATGAACCTTTCTTGTAACCGTCAACTATTATAACCACCTTCTTATAATGATATATGTATTTTTTAACTATTTGGCTCTAAATGGATCAAAGACACATCCATAAGTTAGAGTGTAAGTATGGCCTTCATTTACACATATATGTAATTCTCATTTCCAATCTACACAAATGAGTATGATAATTTCCCCCTTTTGATTATTGGTAATTATATTACTAGCCTTGTTGATCATTGTACACATTTTTACTCTTCCCTATTATTTTACATTGAATAGAAGTTGCACTATAATGTAAATACTTATGCATTCAAATGTGTTTTTATTTATTATGTTATTAGTTTTCCTTTATATGCTCTATAACTCATAGATTGATAGCCAATACTATAGGGCTTTTCTTCACACTAGCATCTTGGGGCCCATGGTGTGGATCACATGTTGTATGAAGGAATCAATTCATTGAGTTGAAACAATCTTTAGTGCACATCTCAATCTAAATCCACAATTATCTAACTTGTTTTGTGTGTGGCTAAGACTTTTTCAAAATTTTAAACATCAATCATTTTTCATTAGTGGCCTATCTTTATCCAAATTGTTTTTATTTATTTCCTATCCAAATTTGATCTTCTATAAGCATGAACATTTACATGGAATGCCAAATACATTCATATCACTAACACATTTTATTGGAGCTATTGGGGTAAGACTTATTTTTATCAATTTGTCAAATGTCATCAATCTTATCCTCACTATCATAATAATCAATATTTTCTACATCACTTTATAATGTATTATATAATATTCGTAAAAGATTTTTCACATCTTGGAAAAACACATTTTGAGGGTAAGCCATGACAAGTACACTAGGGTTTGAAGAATTTTTAAAAGGAGGAAATGATGTAGGACTCGGGATGAATAAAATCAAGCAAAATGAAGCTAGGGCTTTTAGATATAAGAGTATGCAATCTAATTAACCCTAGAAAAATTATAGAATTTGAGATCTAGCACAATATGGACAAGATCTAACTGCATGAGGTACGAGGAGCATGCAAGACAATGTGGGTTCACCAAAATATATATATGAAAAAATGGATTAAAACTAAATGCAATAAAAATAACCTATTTAATTTAATTATCACAATTATTTAAAAAAATAACAAATATAGATTTTTAAAACATAATTAGTGACTCAAAATATATAATATTCAATATTTTCTATGTTGCTTTGAATGTATTATATAATATTTATAAAAGAATTTTCCACATCTTGTAAAAACACATCTCGAGGGCGATACATGTCAAGTACAATAGGGTTTGAAGAATATAAAAAAGATGAAATGATGTAGGACTTCGAATTAATAAAATCAAGCACAATGAAGCTAGGGTTTTTAGATATAAGAGTATGCAATCCAATTAACCCTAATAAAATTATAGAATTTGAGATCTAGCACAACATGGACAAGATCTAACCCCATGAGGTATGAGGAGCATGCAAGACAATATGGGTTCACCAAAATATATATACGGGAAAATGGATTAAAACTAAATGCAATAAAAATAACCTAATTAATTTAATTATATATCATAATTATATGTAAAACAAAAAATATATATTTTTAAGACCTAATTAATTATTCAAAATATAGATGTAGGGCTTTCACATAGGGTTTGATACTAAGCATTTGATAATGTGATATCTTGTGACAATCATCTAAATTTGAACTGAGAAACATGCACCTAAAGGTATTAGAAACCTTAACTGTAAATGTGGATCTAATTAGAGCAAAATACCATAAGCGTTGGGATGCTTTTATCAAGTATGTGCAAGGTCTGAAATGAGTTGATGACTATGTTCGCTTAGGCCTATTCACCTATTTCCTTGCTTTAATTTGTACATTACAACACATTGTAACCTATAAAACAAACCTAGAGCGATGACAATATCTAAAAATTAAGGAAAACAATATGAGTGTTAGGGCTTTGAGTTGAGAGTTAGCTAGGTTTTTAAGCTATATTTAATTATCAAAATCTTATACCATAAGAACCACTCAAATAAAAAATGTCTAAAAATTATAAATTTCATAATTGAAAACTATTCTAGTGATATAAAAATCTTAGGTCATGTGCCAAAAATGCTCTACAAGAAATAATAGATTTAAATAATGATAAATGCTCTATATAAACCAATATTTAACAGTCGAAGAGTAAAAAAAATCAAACAAAAGGAACAAATGCACTATGACTTAACCGGTCCGAAGAAAGTAGGACTAAAAACATATAGACGCCTTTGACAAATGTCAAAAATGTATAAATAGAAAAGAAAAAATAAAACTGTCTAAAATAGAAAACACTGAAAAGAAAATGAGAACCACTGAAAATCGATAAACATACCAATGACATTTAATTTGAATATAAAATCGACAAACAGAAAATATATTAATTAATTAATCATAAATACCTTTCCGGCCATTTTGAGGTGTCTACCCAAAAAAAAAAAAAGAAAAAACATATAAAACGATCCCAAAAGTAACTATTATCTTATTTAAACTTGTAGGTGCTTCCACTTTGGTATTGTTTGACATGAATCACATCAATTATCATTACAAACGTGTACATGCGACCCACAGAGGAAAAGCCAAATTATATTTCTTTCTTTAGGCTACCACAACGAGCAAATGCCTACCTTTTTTTTATTCAAGCAAATACCCTCAATGAAATAAGAAAAGGAATAAAATATACTTCCTTTCATGGAGCTCAATCAAATAAGAAAAGGAATAAAGTTTCAAACTTTTCTTTTAAAATTATACTTACATCACTTCATGGTGATTTGGTTTTTAATTTAAATCTTCCATAGTGGTTGAGTCAGTACCAATGTGATCATTATTTTGAAAGATTGAATTTGCCCACCCAGACTCTCATTCATTTTCAATATAAATATGGGTTTGAAATTTTGAATAATAGGTTGTTTAATTATTAGTGGGATTTGAATCCGAGTTATTTTAATATGGATGTATTCACTTAACTAATATATTATAATTTGAAGAATAAAATTTATTTTACTTTTTAATTTTTTAAAATACATATTAATTGATGTTATTTTATTATAAATAAAATATCAAATCTTGAACTTGGACATTTTGTACATTCATATAATATATTTAATTATAAAAATAAAATTATAGTTCTAAAACTTATAACTAACACATATTAGTTACATAGTGAAATTAATATCTTGACATTCTTAAAAACACTTTCAAATGAAATTGAAGATGGAGCTCTTTTTCTCCTAACATACATGTTATACATTGATAAGACATGTTTATTTTATTTTTTTAATTAATAGTAAATACTTTTTCAAAATTCGGAGTTATGAATTGAAATACTTTTGACTGGAGATATGAACTAATCTAGGACACAAACGGGAGGCCTAGATCCCCCTTACAATCATTACAATAGTTATGAACGACTCTACAAACATTACTATGATCACCATGGGCTTCATAAACATTACCATGGCCATGATGGGCCTTAGAAATATCTCTATTGACCACAATCGGCCTAACATACCATCGAGATTTGAACCTCGATGGAGTTGGACATAGCCAAGCCACTTAACCAATTCACCCGCATCTCATTGGCATAAAACATGTTTATGTTGATAGTTACAATCATAACTTGATTCATGAACTTCAAAATCAAGACAACCAAATTAAACTTGGTAATTTTATTTTAAATCTAAATGTTTGTCGAATCAACTCTCTACAAAATTAATAAGGGTTTGGTAACCTAGTTTTCTTTTTAAAAAAAAAGGTATTTAAAAATCATTTTTCTCATAGTTTTGTCTTATTTTTAGTGTATGTTTAATTAGTTATTATTGTGACCTATTTCTAAATCGTCATTTCTTTTCCTATACACTTTGTTTGGTAATAGTTGAAGGATTATAAAGGAACTTTATGTGGGAAGAGTTTAAGGATTAGAAGGCACTTTAATTGAGAAGAATCCAAAGATTGTAAAGGCATATGGATTGGGAAGACTCTATGGATTGTGAAACACTTCAATTGGAAGAGCCCCAAATAATTATGATAATTATAGTCTTAAAACTAAAATAAATACTTTATAGAGAGGATCCAAAACGAATTTCATTGTAACTCTATAATGTATTTAGTTATTATTCAAATTATGGTAAAGGTTTCATACACTAGATACGTAAAAATAGCCCATGGGCATTTGTTAGTCATTAAATTGCATGTTTCTAAGTTGTTTATGTACTTATTTATTAGTTTAAATTAAGCATTATTTGTGTAATAGTTTATTTATGTTAGTCCTTTCCCTTCTTCTTAACCTCTCCAAGCACTTTTATCTCTCCCCTCTCCCCTCTTCTACTTTCTTTTTCCCTTGTGAGGAATGTATTGTATGTTGCCAACCCTACCACCAACATATTGTATGGTCTTGGGTCTACTAGAATCATATTATACAATACTAAATATACTAGAACCGTATTGTATCGTTTTGGGTTTTATAGAACCATATTGTATAATCCTAATGTTGTGTATTATGGTTCCTTTTGGGTTACGTGTGCATGTCCCTCATCCTATCTTTTTGATTTTGTGACTATTATGATATCAATGTGAATGTCAATAGAGTTCTAATTTAAATTTAATATGTCTATAAATACACAAGCATTTTTATGCATTTAAGTACCTGTGATCTATTAATTGAAAAGCTATCTAAGAATCAAACGTTTATTGTTCATAAAATTCTATTGAACATGTATAACTATGTAGAAAAATCAAACTCTCATTAAAACATTTATTGTATTACCGAAGTTCATATTAACGACACATTGCATTGCAATGGGTTTTTTTGATGATGAATTGGTTAAAAAAATAATTTATATTTAAAAATAAAATTATTTGGACCGCGACTAGATAACCCATAGATTGATGGCTAATACTTACGTATTCGAATGTGTTTTTATTTATTACATTATTATTTTTCCTTTGCATGTTCTATAACACATAGATTGATGGCCAATACTACAGGGTTTTTTCTCACACTAACATCTTGGGACCCATGGTGTGGATGGCACACGTTGTATGAAAGAATCAATTCATTGAGCTGAAACAATATTTGGTGCACATCTCAATCTAAATCCACATTTATCTAACTTGCTTTGTGTGAGGCTAAGACTCTTTCCATTTGTGAAACATTAATCATTTTTCATTAGTGGCTTATCTTTATCTAAATTATTTTTATTTATTTCCTAGCCAAATTTGGTTTTACATAATCATGAGCATTTACATGGAATGAGTTAACACCAAATACATTCATATCACTAACACATTATGTTGGATTTATTGGGGTAAAACTTATTATTCTCAATTTGTCATCAATGTCATCAATATTATCCTTAGTATCATAATAACCAATATTTTCTATGTCATTTTGAATATATTATTTAATATTCATAAAAGAATTTTTCACATCTTGAAAAATCACATCTCAAGGGTAAGCTATGACAAGTACACTAGGGTCTGAAGAATTTAAAAAAAGAGGAAATGACGTAAGACTTGGGATTAATAAAATCAAGTAAAATTAAGCTAGGGTTTTTAAATATAAGAGTATGTAATCCAATCAACCCTAGTAAAATTATAGAATTTGAGATATAACACAATATGGACAAGATCTAACCCCATGAGGTATGAGGAGAATGCAAGACAATGTAGGTTCATCAATATATATATATATATATATATATATATATATATATATATATATATATATATATATATATATATATATATATATATATATATATATGATAAAATGGATTAAAAATAAATGCAATGAAAATAATTAATTTAATTATCATAATTATATGTAAAGTAATAAATATTGATTTTTAAGACCTAATTAATTATTCAAAATATAGATGTAGGGCATACACATAAGGTTTGATACTAAGTATTTAATAGTGTGAGATATTGTGACAATCATCTAAATTTGAACCAAGAAGTGTGCACCTAGAGGTATTAGGAACCTCGCCTAAACATTTGGATCTAATTGGGGTAGAAGACCACAAGCGTTGGGATGATTTTGACAAATACATGCAAGGTCTAAAATGAATTGATGACTATGTTCACCTAGTCTTATTTACCTATTTCCTTGCTTTAATTTGTGCATTGCAACACATGTAACCTGGAAAACAAACTTCCTTCTCCTTGCCCTAGAGTGACAACAATATCTAAAAATTAAGGAAAGTAATGTGAGCATTAGGGACCTGAGTTAAGAGTTAGCTAGTTTTTAAGCTACATTTAATTATCAAGACCCTATACCATAAGAACCACTTGAATAAAAAATATGTCTAAAAATTGTAAATTTTCATAATTGAAAACTATTCTAGTGATATAAAAACCCTAGGTCGTGTGCCAAAAATGCTATACAAGAAACAATAGCTTTAGACAATGATAAATGCTCTAATGATTGTTTGAACTTTCTAGAATTCTTGTGAATGCTCAAGAACACTCTATGAACACTTAATATATATCCTAGTGTCAAACGAATTATGATGTTTGTGTATTTAGAAACAATGAAATTCAAATTAGGAGTTATTAGTATGCAAACCAATATTTAAAAGTCAAAGAGCATAAAAAATTGAACAAAGAGGGCAAGTGCACTATCACTTAATGGGCCCAAGGAAAGTAGGACCAAATATGTATGGACACCTTTGACAAGTGTCATAAATATGTATATAGAGGAAAAATATTTTAAAAAAAATGTAGAATGAAGAGAGCACTGAGAAGAAAACAAAAACCACTAAAAATTGACAAACATACCAATAACATCTAATTTAAATGCAAAATCAACAAATAGAAAACATATTAATTAATTAATAGTAAATTCTAATTTATCCATTGTGAGGTGTTTATCCATAAAATAATTCAAAATAGAATAAGGCAACATATTGCCTTAACTGTTGTCTAGTTCAAGCATTTACCACAGTGCTTGACATGTGCAGCCATAACTTATATGACTAGGTATCTCTCTACATAGTAGACTATGAATTTTCAAAGGCATACATTGCCCTTACAAAAGGTAAACATATTTGTGAATTCTACATCCAAAAATATTCTTTATAAGCTTGGGCATCTTTATGTTCTTGATGGTGCACCTTGTTAGAGACACATATTAGAGGCAAACTAGGTTAAGACTACATGACACTTACCAAGACACTATCAATGCTACAACAAAACTTATATTGGCTTCACATGTATATATACATTCAATGCCACATCAAGTCTTGCATTCCTTATTACATCATCAAGCCAATAAAAATGAAGTTTTGACTTTACATCCTTTGCATGTTCTGTCTAGGCCTTGGGAATCTATCAACATGGATTTCATGTATGGATTTTCTATGATGAAACATCAAAATGACTTTGTCTTCTTTTTAGTGGATAGGTTTTCAAGGATGTCCACCATAGTTGCTTGCAATAATAACATATACATGAAAGAAATCACACGTTCATTTTTTAGCCATATTTTGGATCAATTAGACTTCAAACATCCATTGTGTCTTATCAAGGCCCATGTTCTATCATCAATTTTTGGAAAAGCCTTGTAGGAAATGAAGGATACTTAATTGGACCAATCTAAATAATTTCATCCTTACACAAATGGACAAAAGGAAGTTTTCAACTGCCACCTTGTTCATTTTTTTAACATGTACAATAGTGCACACCCATGCACTTGGGATGGAATGATTTTTACATCAAACATTCCTATAAAAAAACTTTGCAAAACTATACAAAGAATATTCCATTCCAGACCTGTCTTGGGTTTGAACCAATGATACCCCTATAAATATGCTATCACACACCATCCAACATAGGATCACACACATAAAAATAATGTGGATAATGCACAATTTATTTTAAACACATTGAAAGCGTTCACTACTAGGTTCAACATAAACTCTTGTGCCAACAATAATTCCATGACATGCATCAAACACTTCACGAGTTGTATTATTCAACATTGCTTAAGCTAGAAAAAAAATAAACATCCTTCATAATTAGATCTAGACTATTTGAACAAAATACTAAAGGATTGTATCATTGAAGAGCCAACAATGTGCCTGTGCCAAGGCACACATTAATTGTTCAAAATGGTCAAGGTAGGGCAATTTTCCAATTAGGCTAAGTGGTAAAACCTATAACCACTTCAATCTCAATTCCTGTAGCTGACCAAAGACACCATGGGGACCATTTCTCTTTAAGAGAGACTGAATGATCTATGCACAACCACATAGTCCTATGCACTTCTCCTCTATGCATCTTGGACTCTATGAAACATGTAGTATATACCCTAAATGGATCCCTATTTTCATGTATGTCTTTTTCACCCTCGCATCACTCCAATGTCACGCGTAACCTTTATAACTCAAAAGCCATAGGCCAACTCCTTGCTGTTGTGTAGAACTCCAAGTGGCACTCTCCACATGCACATCATGTAAGAGCACATGTCAGTATACCACACGTTAGAAGTTCAATCACCACACCTATGAAAACTTTGACTATCACTTAGTAAAAATATGAATATTTCTTGTAATTGTCAACTATTGTAACCACCTTCTTATAATGATGTATATATTTTGTAGCTATTTTTCCCTAAATGGATCAAAGACACATCCATATGTTAGAGTGTTAGTATGCCCTTAGCATCTAACACTTACACATATCTGTAATTCTGATTTCCAATCTACACAAATGAGTATGATAATTTCCCCCTTATGATTATTGAGAACTATATTACTAGCCTTGTTGATCATTGTACACATTTATACTCTTCCCTATTATTTTACATTGAATATAAATTGCACCATAATGTAAATGCTTACGCATTTGAATTTGTTTTTATTTATTACATTATTAGTTTTCCTTTGCATGTTCTATAATCCATAGATTGATAGACAATACTATGGGGTTTTTCCCTCACACTAGCATCTTGGGGCCCATGGTGTGGATCACATGTTGTATGAAGGAATCAATTCATTGAGCTAAAAAATTCTTTAGTGCACATCTCAATCTAAATCCACATTTATATAACTTGCTTTGTGTGAGGCTAAGACTCTTTCCATTTCTGAAACATCAATCATTTTTCATTGGTGGCTTATCTTTATGTAAAATGTTTTTATTTATTTCCTAGCCAAATTTGGTCTTCCATAAGCATGAATATTTACATGGAATGAGTTAACATCAAATACATTCATATCACTAACACATTATGTTGGAGATATTGGGGTAAAACTTATTTTTCTCAATTTGTCATCAATGTCATCAATCTTATCCTTGTTATCATAATAATTGATATCTTCTATGTCACTTTGAATATATTATATAATATTCATAAAATATTTTTTCACATCTTAGAAAAACACATCTCAAGGGTAAGCCACAACAAGTACACTAGGGTTTAAAGAATTTAAAAAAAGAGGAAATGACGTAGGACTTGGGACTAATAAAATCAAGCAAAATGAAGCTAGGGATTTTAGATATAAGAGTATGAAATCCAATTAATCCTAGTAAAATTATAAAATTTGAGATCTAGCACAATATAGACAAGATCTAACCCCATAAAATATGAGGGTCATGCAAAACAATGTGGGTTCACCAAAATATATATATGGGAAAATGGATTAAAACTAAATTCAATGAAAATAACCTAATTATATGTAAAACAATAAATATAGATTTTTAAGACCTAATTAATTATTTAAAATATATTATAATCAACATTTTCTATGTTGCTTTGAATGTATTATGTAATATTCATAAAGAATTTTCCACATCTTGGAAAAACACATCTTGAGGTTAATCCATGACTAATACACTAAGGTTTGAAGAATTTTTAAAGAGAGGTGATGTAGGACTTCAAATTAATAAAATCCAGTAAAATGAAGCTAGGAATTTTAGATATAAGAGTATGCAATCCAATTAACCCTAATAAAATTATAGAATTTGAGATCTAGCACAATATGGACATCTAATCCCATGAGGTACAAGGAACATGCAAGAGAATGTGGGTTCACCAAAATGTATATATGGGAAAATTGATTAAAAATAAATGCAATAAAAATAACCTATTTAATTTAATTATGTATCACAATTTTTTTTAAAACAACAAATATAAAATTTTAAGACTTAATTGATTGTTCAAAATATAGATTTAGGGCATACACATAGGGTTTGATACGAAGCATTTAATAATGTGAGATCTTGTGACAATCGACTAAATTTGAACCAAGAAACGTGCACCTAGAGGTATTAGGAACCTCCCCTGAAAATGTGGATCTAATTAGAGAAGAATACCAAAAGTGTTGGGATGCTTTTGACAAGTAAATGCAAGGTCTGAAACAAGTTGACGACTATGTTCGCCTAGTCTTGTTCACCTATTTCCTTGGTTTAATTTTTGCATTACATTACATGTAACCTAGAAAACAAACTTCCTTCTCCTTGCCCTATGATGATGACAATATCTAAAAATTAAGGAAAACAATGTAAGTGTTAGGGCCCTGAGTTGAGAGCTAGCTAGGTTTTTAAGCTACGTTTAATTACCAAGACCCTATACCATAAGAATCACTGAAGTAAAAAATATGTCTAAAAATAGTAAATTTCATAGTTAAAAACTATTCTAATGATATACAAAACCCTAGGTCATGTGCCAATAAAAAATATTTTATTACCTTAAATGTAATATTTATGGCTTGGATAATTAGATTTTGTGAAAATAAAAATGTATCCTCTTATATTAGATTTAAACTATAGGTAATTTTGCGCCTGATTACTTGTGTGAAAATTAGTATTTTGTCTCATTTGGAAAGGTCTTATGTTGAGGTGGTTGTTTTAGTTCCTTTTGGCATTTATCATTGGAGTCATGGCTACCCCACACTATTTTATGTCCTTTTTATACTTGTTGTCTTAGTTCTAATTTCAGACCATAATTGCAAATGTTTGTGTCTGACCTTATTTGTCATTGGGTAAATCTAGGATAGGGCCCACTTGAAGTTTTTTTAGTTTGTAACCCTAGAATGAATTTTAATTTTTGCATTTGAGCTTAGTTTTATATATGTGCATACTTATCGTATGTAGGGAGGTACTTGTAATTCTTATTAGTGCCTAGTTGCGCTTGGGTCAATTAGTGGTTACAGGGTTACTTGCAAGGGGTAACAATGATATGCTTAGTCATGTAGTTGATTGGGAACGCTGATTGTCTTCACATCTAAACTGACACTCATTTAAGAATAGGTGAACTATAACAACCCTGATTCTACATGTGATGGGATCACTATAGATATATAGGTAGCTTAGGGAGTGGGTGAGGACTTAGGAAACTAACCCTTAGGATGCCCCCATAGTGTGGGTAACTGATAATTAAATTTAGTGTTACTGGAACACATGCTTACAGTATGTAATTCTTAGTATACTTTATTAATCATAAATGGTATGGTATTCTTTTGTATGCATGAGTTTATCGCCAATTTTAATAGCATGGTTTTATTAGTTGATAATCTTTTGTAGATAGTGACCCCTATTGATTATTGAAATTTGAACTTGGTTTCTTTTGTATTAACCATGGACACTTTTGAGACTCATTCAGGAGATAGAGTTTCTCTAAGCAATATAATTCAAAGATTATTGAGTCAATGACTACGTTGGAATAAGAGAATATAAGTTCCTAATCACCCCTGATTCTTGTTGTGATGTTGTGTGGAAGTGCTTGAGTAAGCACTTACACCTTGTGATGTCATAGATAGTGATTGATGACCTTAAGATGTGTCATTCATTAGAGTAGATGACTAGAGCTTTAGAAGCTCACATGAGTGACATACTAGTTCCTTTGTTGGCTTAGATCACCAACTCTTATTCGTTGATGATGTCTTGTGGAGGAGACCATCACAAGTGTAAGGAGAACTACATTAGACCCTGATTCTATGGAGTGGATATGTAGGATGTCCAAGTTGTGGTGGGAGAATTAGGTCTAAATTTTTAGGCTAGGTTAGGGTTGTTTGTCATCTTTCTTCGTGTTAGGCTCAAACATATTTGGTTGGATATATATGTTTAATCTTAATTTAAATTTAAATTTGATCATCGTATTGTTGTTGTCAACCATTTCACTTTAAATTGGTTGGTTTCCTTATCTTGAGTATCTTAAGGGTTGAGTTTTATAGTGTTAGATGGCTCTCCCTTACTGAGCCTTAAAGTGATAACCATGTGTTTTGTTCAAGCTCATTTCATTCCCTTTGGGTGTTGATTAGGTTATGTGTAAATAAATTTGTGATCCTTTAAATCAAGAAATTATAATTCATTACTTCTTAATAATGTAACTTGTCTCACTTCCTTAATCAGGGTATTACTTATTGATTTGATTTTAACTTCTTACGCTTGTATTCTAATCTTAGAGGCCTCATCATGGCAAGCAAAGGCATTAAATAAATTTTGTAATAATTGTGTGTGTTACACTCCAATTGTACCTTGACCAAATCAAAATAGTTAAACATTAAGCGACCATAGTGAATAAATAAACAACATGAAATAAGATTTTAAAAAAAACTACATGGGTTTTGGGACAATTTTTTTGGGTATTACAGGTTCAAGAAAATTTAATATCAATGACAAGGGGGAATATACTGATTTGTTTTGAAGTAATAACTCGATGTTAATATTTAGCATGGAATTGAATTATTTTCATATTCTAAAAAAATATGTAATACATTATAATTTAATTAAATAAATTGATGAGTTTTGTTGAGTGTGCGATTAAAATATAGGTTTTATGTCCATATAGACAGGGAAGGGTATCATCGAGGAGAGATGGATAGATGGGATGTCAAAATAAAATAAGATGTGTCAAATACAGAAAATGAATTGTGTACCCTTAGAGATGGGTAAATAATCTAATTGAATCCTTATCATTCTCTATCACTTATTTAGTGTGTTAGCATGATCGATCAACCAGTGTTAGGAAATCATGGGTAGCTAATAGCTAACTCCACCAATTATTTTATTTCTTCTTTTTCAGACCTTATGTTTAGTTTGTGAAATATTAAAAAGAGATATGTTGCTCATAATTTTAAGGCAAATGAAAATTTTGTAAGTATTAAATGCGTTAACCAATATATAACAAATGCACCCTCCATGGGAATAGTTGGGCAAATGGGAGCATTTAATAAATGTAGTTGAAATTTAATCTTTAAAAGGACACATTCTTCAAAACTGTAGAATCATTGCTAAGGACACCAAGTTGAAGGAGGATGCATTCCTGGATGAGTACATTTAAGGAGAAAACCAACCAACAATTTATATATTTTCTTGGTTCACATGCCATGTAATTATATGTTTCAAATTGATCATGTATTTCATCTTCGTGCTTGAAATATCTATTACAAATTGCATTTTAATTTCATATTCTACATTTGTCTCTTTATGGACTCCTTAAAACTATGTAGAAACAACAATTGATTTTCATAAAATTATATTTTGCTTTTATAAGTTTTATGAACTGTGTTTTACCTTGGTGAATTGCACCTTACCCTTATGGCATGCGTGTTGATCTCTTGGACTACATGTTTGCTATAAAAACTATGTTGTGGTTACCTAATAACTACATAGACTATGTTGTAATGGATTGTATTTGTATTTAGTGACTACACTTTGTTGTTTGAACTGTTCCATGCCTTAATAAACTTCACTTAGTCTGCATAATGATCTTATAAACTATGTTTTATCCATAGAAAACTTCATTTTGATTTTTATAAATTGTATTTAGTTATATAAAATTGTGCTAAGATTTTCTTTGCTTGTGTTATGCCTTTTTAAAATTATGTTGTAGCTTTTGAAAAAAAAAATGATTTTTTATAGAACTGTATGTGGCATTGATACAACAATATTTAGGTGTTATGACTATCTCACTCATTTAGTCTGTATATTGATCTCTAGATTATGTTTCAATTGTAGAAAATTGTGTTTTCACTATAATAAACTATGCCTTGTTATTTAATGGAATATATTTGTCTTATTTTCCAACATCTTTTTTTATCTACATTAGTGTCATTCAAATAAAATGTTGGATGTTTCATCTCTGTTGTAATTTAGGAACATATTTAATAGTTTTACCATCATTTCATTTAATTAGATTAATGGACAAGCTCAAATGATATGTTCTTTTTCAAAACTAGATAATCTAGAAACAAATACAATTAGTTCATTGATAATTCTGTAAAGTAATTCTCAATTTTTTTGTGATTAGCATATGAAATTTCTCTTTATTTAAGTTATCTATTTGTATACCAACAACATTGTCATTTTTAAAATATTCTATCTCAAATATATTTGAACTCGAACCACTGTCTTAAAACATGATGCATAATCTATTTTTTCTACAAACTACATTCACAGCTTTCTATTAAAATTTCATATTTGTTTTCCTAGAAAGCAGTGGTTTTTATTGATTATGGAATCTATACAAGAATGTAAGTATTACACAAATATTACCTATACCACCAAAATTATTGTTTTGTTCCCCAATACCACTTATACCATTATTGTTTATAATATTTACATCTCCCATCTTATAACATAGATTTTATAATAAACTATTTCAAAATAGTGTCAAGTTAGGTCATGTACAAATCTCTAAGTAAGGACACTCATATTAACACTAACACTAGTATTATACTTTACTAATATTGGCAACACTAACATTATGAGCTATGACTAAATACAATATTTTTTCTACAAGGATTTTTGTAAAATTATGAATTCAAGCATCAAATGATAAGATAAGTACATTTAGAAAGACAATATAAATTGAATTGGATTGATGATTTGAATTTCATAATTATATATTTTAAAATATTTATTTTGACTTATCAAGAGCAACATATCAATGTTCAATTTGATATTATCTCCTACTCAAATTTTCCCCTATACCAAAATGATGCATAATAAGGATTCATACTACACAAATTATGGTTAGTTGGCAGTATAAAAATCCTTTATAACTGTAACTTGAAACATGGAATAAACTATAATTGAGTTTTTTCCATCAATCACCTTTGTCATACTAGTATAGTATTGAAAACTTAGGTTTATTATTGATTCTATTATTCATCACTAAGGGTTTTAAAATATCCCCAACAATAGGAATGTACCTAATCTATCAACTAAAACCTAAATAAATATACACCAAAATGTTATCATATGATCCTTTGTCAAAGTGTGAATGAGATCTTGGCTTGTGTGGGTGGTATGGGACACATGTACAAGACATTGTCATGTAAACACTTTTCAAAGATCATAGTCCTAGGAGTCACTTAATTCCAAGTAATTGTTAGGATGGGTATGTCAGGGAGACCTAGGAATAGAGTTCATGAACTTTGGGACGTGATTACTAAGTGATAGGATAAATCTTAGTTAGTCTCACTATGATTCAAAATTTTACTGAGTTCAGATGTGACAAGGTGGACTTGTCAAATCTAGACTTATGGCCATAAGCAATGTATACCAAAAGTGTATATTAGGAAGGTATGAAATCTTGTCTCGATTCAATATCACACTTACATGTTAAGGTGTGGAGCCTAAAAGCTTCACATATGAGCGCATTACCAAAGTTGCAGGTTTACACAGTCACCGGCGTCGGTCAGGAGCGATCGACGTCGGTCAGGTGCAGTTGAATAGACGCCGGCGTCGGCAGAGGATCGGCCGACGTCGGTCATAGGCAAGCAGGCAGGAACCGGCGTCGGTTACCTGTGCGTCCAGAATGCTATTTCCGAGGACAGAACCGAGTGTTTGCATGATGAGTTTAAGTCTTAGTCTTAAGTTCGCGTCTCTATTATTAGTAAGATTGTTTTTAGAGCCCTTGTTGAAGAGGCTTAACTGTTGGTTGTAAGTGCATGCTCAAGTCTCCTAATTCTATATGTAGAATTAGATCTTCTTAGCTTAGGGTGATTATGGTAGTAGTTCATTGTGAATGAATGTTGAAAAACAGTACAGAGTTGTATCAATCCAGGTTGTTGGAGTTGATTGTACTTGAGAGAGAGAGCTCTTGAGGGATAGAGATCTAGAGAGAGATCTTGTGCATCTGAGAGAAGTGTGGAAGAAAGAAGTTTCTTCAATTGTATTCCTTTTGTAAAGAGTTTAATACAAGTTTTCAGGTTGGTTTCTTGTATCTCTTGTTCTTTGCTATTATCTGATTCTAGTTACTTATCTATCTGATTTAATTCTGCGGTTTATTGCTTTCACAAGTGTAATCATATTGTTGGTTGATCCCCAAAATTACATTATACTACATGGAGTAGCTATAATGTTGACTCACTTACAGAATGATCTCTTTCTTGTCGTTAGATTTATATCTATCCTTTTCATGAAGGGTAGGGCCAATATCATTAGATGAGATGTGTGAGGTGGATCTGAAAGGATTTGTGGTTGGAGGTAAATATCTCTATGATACTCCCTCTCTACATCTTACACAATATGTTGCTGCATATAATGATGTTCTCCTACTTCTCCTTATTCATGTGAAGGAAATAATTTATTGGGTTTATATTTATTGTATTTATTTATATGGGAAAAGATGTATTCAAACTATGTGATATTGTCAAAGATGTAATTATGAGGTTATTAAACAATGTAACTAGAACTAAACCACCAT
The DNA here is from genome assembly GCA_037957365.1 of Torreya grandis. NCBI lineage: Eukaryota > Viridiplantae > Streptophyta > Pinopsida > Cupressales > Taxaceae > Torreya > Torreya grandis. The sequence continues at coordinate 882,187 of JARHVA010003620.1, read as the reverse complement.
CTCATGTTGTACTCTTGAAATATGATTTATGATTTTTTACCTTTCCTTATTGAACAAATATTCCATAATACATACTATATGAAAGTGTACTTGAAATAAAATGTATGAATTGATGTTAGAAGTTATTAAAATTAGTCGAATGTGATGTGTTTTACTAGTACAATTACTTATTACTATTTTTAATTAATATTGCACGTTAAAATCTAGATTAGTTAAGAAAACCTTTGGAGAGTTATTTTTAAAAAAATGAAAAAAATCCATTTTAAAGTGTACCTGTAAGGGGTTCTTACATTTTATCTGATTTGTCACCAATCTTAGTGTTTCTTTTCCACATGAAAAGTTTCCTTTTTCTATTTCTTAAGCATTAGTGTCTTTATATATCATGTAAGGAGATGAGCATCCATTCTGAGCATAAAGTGATTTGGTTCCTACATACGTAGAGTAAGGTATATAATGTGCACCACATGAAGTGGATGAATTATTTGTAATGGTTCCATCTGGTGATCAAACAAAAGAAGGGAAAATAAAATAAGGCAAGATATTGCCTCAATTGTTGTCTATTTCAAGCACTTACCACAATGCTTGACATTGGAACCCATAACTTATCTGACTGGGTATCTCTCTACATAGTAGACCATTTATTTTCAAAGGCCTACATTGCCCTTGTAAAAGGTAAATAAAATTGTGAATTCTACATCTCAAAAGCTTCTTTACAGGTTTGGGCATCTATATGTTCTTGATGGTGCACCTTGTCAAAGACTCATATCGGAGGCAAACTAGGTTAAGACTACATGACACTTTGACATTAACAAGACACTAGCAATGATACAACAACACTTATATTGGCTTAAAATTACATAGGCATTCAATGCCACATCAAGTCTTGCATTCCTTTTTGCATCATCAAATAAATGAAAATGAAGTTTTGACTTTACATGCATCCTTTGCATGTTCTGTCTAGGCCTTGGGAATCTATCAACATGGATTTAATGTATGGATTTTCTATGATGAAAAATAAAAATGACTTTGTCTTATTTGTAGTGGATATGTTTTCAAGGATGGCCACCATAGTTGCTTGTAAGAATAAGATATACATGCAAGAAACCACACGTTCATTTTTAAACCATATTTGGGTTCAATTTAGACTTTAAACATCCATTGTGTCTTATCAAGACCCATGTTTTGTCATCAAAGTTTTGACAAGCCTTGTAGGAAATGAAGGATACATAATTGGACGGATTTGCATTATTTCATCCTTAGACAAATGGACAAAAGGAAGTTTTCAACTACACACTTGTTCATTTTTTTCACATGTACAATAGTGCACACTTGTGCACTTGGGATGGTATATTTTCTCACATCAAACATTCCTATAACAAAACTTTTCACAACTCTATAAAGGATAGTCCATTTCAGACATGTCTTGGGTTTGAAGCAATGAAACTTATAGACATATGCTATCACATACCATCCAACACAGCGTCACACACATATAAAAATAATGTGTACAATGCACAATGTTTTTTGAACACATCAAAAGTGTTCACCATTAGGTTCAACATATACTCTTGTGCCAACAACTGAAGTAGAAATAATGCCATGACATGCATCACACACCTCATGAGTTCAAGATAAAAAATAGGGTTTGGTTGCATCTTCATAAGGAACACTTTAAGGGTCCACACCAGAAGATCAAGCATCTACATTATGGTCAATACACCATACTATGTGTGTTTAGGGAGAAATCCTTTGTTCTTGACCTACCATAGTATTTGGGTTTGCATCTAGTATTTCAAGTGGAACTCCTTAAGTTTTATTGTTTAACATTGCTTAAGCTATGAAAAAATAAAACATCCTTCATAATTGGATCTTGAATATTTGCAAAAAATACTAAAGGATCATATCATTGAAGAGTCAACAACATGCCCATGCCAAGGCACACATCAATTGTTCAATGTGGTCAAGGTAGGGAAATATGTCAATTAGGCTAAGTGGTATAACCTTTAACCACTTCAATTTTGATTCCCATAGCTGACCAAAGACACAATTAGGACCATTTCTCTTCAAGAGAGGGTGAATGATCTATGCATAACCACATAGTCATGTACACTTCTCCTTTGTGCATCTTGGACTCTATGAAACATGTAGTATATCCTTGAATGGATTCCTATTTTCATACATGACTCTGTCAACCTCACATCACTCCAATGTCATGCGGAACCTCAAGAACTCAAAGCCACATGTGAGCTCCTTGTTGCTGTGTAGAACTCCAAGTTGTACTCTCCATGTGCACATCATGTAAGAGCACATGTCAGCATACCACATGTCACAACTTAAACCACCACACCTACAAAAACTTAGAGTATCACTTAATAAAAATATGAACCTTTCTTGTAACCATCAACTATTGTAACCACCTTCTTATAATGATGCATGTATTTTGTAACTATCTAGCCCTAAATGGATCAAAGACACATCCATATGTTAGAGTGTTAGTATGCCCTTAGTATCTAACATTTACACATATCTATAATTTTCATTTTCAATCTACACAAATCAATATGATAATTTGCCCCTTTTGATTATTGGGAACTATATTACCAAACTTATTGATCATTAAACACATTTGTACTCTTCCCTAATATTTTACATTGAGTAGAAGTTGCACCATAATGTAAATACTTATGCAATCAAATGTGTTTTTTTTATTACATTATTAGTTTTCCTTTGCATGTTCTATAACCCATAGATTGATAGCCAATACTACAGGGTTTTTCCTCACACTAACATCTTGGGGCCCATGGTGTAGATCACGTGCTGTATGAAGAAATCAATTCATTGAGATGAAATAATATTTGGTGCATATCTCAATCTAAATCCACATTTATCTAACTTGATTTGTGTGAGGCTAAGACTCTCTCCATTTGTGAAATATCAATCATTTTTCATTGGTGGCCTATCTTTATCTAAATTGTTTTTATTTATTTCCTAGCCAAATTTGGTCTTCCATAATCACGAGCATTTACATGGAACGAGTTAACACCAAATACATTCATATCACTAACACATTATGTCAAAGTTATTGAGGTAAAACTTATTATTCTCAATTTGTCATCAATGCCATCAATCTTATCCTCTGTATCATAATAATCAATATTTCCTATGCCACTTTAAATATATTATATAATATTCATAAAAGAATTTTTCACGTCTTGCAAAAACACATCTCGAGGGCAAGCCATGGCAAGTACACTAGGGTTTGAAGAATTAAAAAAAGAGGTAATGATTTAGGACTTAGGATTAATAAAATCAAGTAAAATTAAGCTAGGGCATTTAGATATACAAGTCTGCAATCCAATTAACCCTAGCAAAATTATAGAATTTGAGATCTAGCACAATATGGACAAGATCTAACCCCATGATGTTTGAGGAGCATGCAAGACAATGTGGATTCACCAAAATGTATATATGGGAAAATAGATTAAAACTAAATGCAATGAAAATACCCTATTTAATTTAATTATGAATCACAATTATATGTAAAACAACAAATATTAAATTTTAAGGCCTAATTAATTACTCAAATTATAGATATAGGGCATACACATAGGGTTTGATACTAAGCATTTAATAATGTGGGATCTTGTGACAATCGTCTAAATTTGAATAAAGAAACATGCACCTAGAGGTATAAGGAACCTCGCTTGGAAATGTGGATCTTATTAGAGTAGAAATCCAGAAGCACTGGGATGCTTTTAACACGTACATGCAAGGTCTGAAACGAGTTGACGATTATGTTCGCCTAGACCTGTTCACCTATTTCCTTGCTTTAATGTGCATTACAGTACATGTAACCTGGAAAACAAACTTCCTTCTCCTTGCCCTAGGATGACGACAATATCTAAAAATTAAAGAAAACAATGTGAGTGTTAGGGCACTAAGTTGAGAGCTAGCCAGGTCTTTAAGCTACGTTTAATTATCAAGCCCTTATACCATAAGAATCACTCAAATAAAAAATATGTCTAAAAACAATAAATTTCATTATTAAGAACTATGTTAGTGATATACAAAACCCTAGGTCGTGTGCCAAAAATATTCTACAAGAAATAATAGCTTTAAACAATGATAGAGGTTCTAATGATTGTTTGAATTCTCTAGAATGCTCCCAGTGTTCAATAACGCTCTATGAACTCCCCTAGTATCAAATGAATTACGATGTTTGTGTATTTATAAACAATTGAATTCTAATTAAGATTTATTCCAATATGTAAATCAATATTTAACAATCGAATAGCAAAAAAATCAAACAAAAGGGACAAATGCACTATAACTAAAGGACTCCAAAAAAAATAGGACCAAAAACATATAGACACCTTTAACAAGTGTCAAAAATGTATAAATAAACGGAAATAAATAAGAACAATCTAAAATAAAAAACACTAAGAAGAAAACGAAAACCACTAAAAATCAATAAACATACCAATAACACTTAATTTAAACACAAAATCGATAAACAAAAAACATATTAATTAATTAATAATAAATGCCTCTGTGACCATTTTGAGGTGTCTACCCACAAAACATAGAAAACGATACCCAGAAGTAACTCATTATACTCTTTATCTTACCTAAAAGTTACCTAAACTTGTAGGTGCTTCCACTTTGGTATTGTTTGACATGGATCACATCAATTATCATTACAAACGTGTACATGCGACCCACATAGGAAAAGCCAAATTATATTTCTTTCTTTAGGCTACCACAACGAGCAAATGCCTACCTTTTTTTTTAATTCAATCAAATACCCTCAATTAAATAAGAAAAGGAATAAAATATACTTCCTTTCATGGAGCTCAATCAAATAAGAAAAGGAATAAAGTGGCAAACTTTTCTTGTAAAATTATATGTACATCAATTCATGGTGATTTGGTTTTTAATTTGAATCTTCCACAGTGGTTGAGTCATTACCAATGTGATCATTATTTTGCAAGATTGAATGGGCTCACTTAGATTCACATTTAATTTTAATATAGATAAGGGTTTCATATTTGGAATAATAAGTTGTTTAATTGTTAGTGGGATTTGAATTCGAGTTGTTTCGATATAAATGTGTTTACTTAATCAATATATTACAATTTAAAGAATATAATTTATTTTTCTTTTTAATATTTAAAAATATATATTAATTGACGTTATCTACTTATGAAGAAAATACCAAATCTCGAACTTGGACATTTTGCATATTCATATAACATATTCAATTTTAAAAAGAAAATTATAGTTCTAAAATTTATAACTAACACATACAAATTACGTAGTGAAATCGATAACTTGACATTCCTAAAAACACTTTCAAATAAAATTGAAGATGAAGTTCTTTTTCTCTTGACATACGTGTTATATAATGATAAGACACGCTTATTTTTTTAAATTAATGATAAATGTTTTTTCAAAATACGGAGTTATGAACTTAAACGCTTTTGATTGGAGATATGAACCAGTCTAGGACATAAACAAGGGGCCTAGATCCTTCTTAAAACCATCACAACAGTCACGAACGGCCCTACAAACATCACCACAGCTACCACGGGTCTCACAAATATTATCATGGCTACGACAGGCTCCACGAACATCTCCATCGACCACAACCAGCATAACATGCTACCAATATTTAACCCTGGGTGGAGCTAGACATAGCGTGGCTACTTAACCAATTCACCCACATCTCATTTACATAAAACATGTTTATGTTGATATTTATACTCATAACTTGATTCATGAACTTTAAAATCAAGACAACCAAACTAAACTTGGTGATTTTATTTTAAATCTAAATATTTGTTGAATCGACTCTCTATATAATTAATAAGGGTTTGGTAATCCAATTTTTCTAAAAAAAAGGGTATTTAAAAATTAATTTTCTCAGAGTTTTGTTTTATTTTTAGTCTATGTTTAATTAGTTATTATTGTGACCTATTTCTAAATCGTCATTTCTTTTCCTATGCACTTTGTTTGGTAATAGTCAAAGAATTATAAAGGAACTTTATGTGGGAAGAGTCTAAGAATTACGAAGGTGCTTCAATAGAGAAGAGTCCAAAGATAAGATTGTAAAGGCATATTGATTGGGAAGATTCCGTAGATTGTGGAATACCTCAATTGAAAGAGCCCCAAATAATTGTGATAATTAATCATTTAAAAAAACTAAAAAAAAAAACCTTTAGAAAGAGGATTCAAAACAAATTGCATTGTAACTCTACAATATATTTATTTATTATACAAAACTATAACCGTAGCAAAGGTTTCATACACTACACACTTAAAAATGGCCCATGGGCATTTGTTAGTCATTAAATTGCATGTTTCTAGGTTGTTTGTGTATTTGTTGATTATTAGTTTAAATTAAGCATTCTTTGCTTAATGGTTGATTTTGTTGGTCTTTACCTTTCTTCTTATCCTCTCCAAGCACTTTTATCTCTCACCTCTCTCCTCCTATATTTTCTTTTTCCCCTGTGAAAAATGCATTATATGGTCCCAACTCTACGATGAACATATTGTACGGTCTTGGGTCTCTTAGAACCATATTATACAATATACTAGAACTGTATTGTATGGTTTTGGGGTTTTTAAAACTATATTGTACAATCTTAATGTTGTGTACTATAATTCTTTTTAGGTTAGATGTGTACGTCCCTCATCCCATTTTTTTAATTTTGTTACTATTATGATAAAGTGTGTATGTCAATAGAATCCTACTTTAAGTTCAATATATCTATGCAAGCATCTTTATTCATTTATGTATCTATGGTTTATTAATTGAAAAATAATCTAAGAATCAAACATTTATTGTGTATAACTATTTAGCGACTGGATAACCCCCAATGTCACGTCCCGCCATCGTGAGTTGGCGTACATTTAAAAAGATTAAGCCCCAACACCATTTAATATATTATGCACTAATACTTTAGCTAAAAGATTTAAGGCACTAACATAATAAAATATTATCTTTCTTTTTATTCTATCACGTTACCGACCTCCAGCTCATCAAAACGAGCACCGCATCGATTAATGGTATTCGTATGGCCCACCACCACCACCATCACCATCACCATCACCATCACCATCATGATGCATGTCATGTCTTGTCTTGCCGACGAACTTACTCAACCGCTGTTATGCCACGTCATGAGTATAACATCAGTCACATCCACATATATCGTCATCATCATGCAAATTGAAATGACATGCATGCAGGCAATGCAGATTTACCCTTTCCGTGTGGAATGCTACCCCTTTTCTTCAAGTGCATGTTATGGCATTTACTTTTCTTTTAATCAACCAATATTAAGTATTTAAATTATACAAAATCAAAATCATAGATTAAGAATTACACTGAACCCACCAAAAAAAATTAAAAAAAAAAATTAGGGAGTAGGGGAGTGGGGAAGAGCGGTTGTCAAGTAGGATGCAGTAAAAAGATCAAGGAAGTTGTGAAAGCGATCAATGAGGAAATCAGGGGAGTGCAGTCAGGGATAGAGGATGTGGTCTCAGATTAAGGGGAAAAGAGGAGGAATTGGAAGCCCTATAGAGGTTTAGAGGTAGAAAAGGAGTGGAATCGCAAGTTCCATTGGGAAGTGATCATAGGGCAAAATTTACATAAGGTTCGAAGGTGAAGCAAAGTCATGTGGTTGTAAATAAAGGTTAAAACCCTGACAAGTTAGGGTTTAGAAAGAAGCTTGAAGGATTGTAGGTTTGCAAACAAGGAACAAAAGAGTAAGTTTAAAGCCCTAGAAAGGGTGAAAGTTTTGGAGGAGCAATTTGAGATTAAACTCAAACCAAAGTAATAATCCTCATGATTGTGGAAGAGCTCAATTTAGTCAAGGAAGCCTTTGGGGCAAATACAATAGAAGTAAAAGTGCTACCTTTAGTAACTCATCCGAGTAAACCATTAGTATTAGGAGATTTGGTGTTTCCTATTTCTAATAAGGAGACAATTAGGGGGAACACATAATATTAAAAGAGAGGATTTGTATTCAAATTGTTACATATATTCCTATTCTCCAAATTTCAAATCATGACTTAGAAAAGCTCTATCAAGATTACACAAGAAATAGCCCTAATTTATAGGAATTTGTGATCTTAGCCCAATATGGAATCTTTGAAGCAATGGATGGACCCTTGTTGGTGATCTGGCCCCAAATGACTATGATTTTTTAAGAATGTTGAACATTGGGAGCCTAATTTCAACCCCAGTGAAGAACTTATGCACGAAGTCTCCCTTTGGTTCAAACTCTACATGTTACCACCAAAATATTGGGATATAATCATATTATAATAGGTTGCCTCCGAGCTTGGGGAATTCATCTGCTATTAGTAGTGAGATGTGAAGCATAAGTCACACTCATTTTTGTTAGATAAGTATGCGACAAGTGTATGACATAACATATTTTGTATGAAATATGGTCTCATATAGGATAATGAAGGATGTGGAAGTTGAATGGTTCCTCGAGTACTTCAGTTCAGAAAATGAAAGGTCATGAAGACAAAGAGTCTTAATCTCTTTGTAGCATTATATATACTTTGCTTTTGTAAAAGAAAACATTAGAATGTAATAGAGATCAATATATGGAACTTTTGATTTAGTTATATGTTGCCAAGTTTTGCTTGCACGTGTATAAATCTTACTCGAATTGATTGCATCTTCCTTGTGAATGAATGTGTTCTTGCTTATTTTTTATCCTTGAATTTTTTAAATGGTCAAATGTTAATAAGTGCACATACGTAAATGGCAAACAAAAAAAAAACTTTGATTAAGAATATGCTATGTGCTTAGCCTCAGCCTGCCTATAAATTCTTGTAATAATTCAGAGTCTCATTGTAATAATTGCATACTACAACTACTAGCATGCATAACGAGTGATTCTAGGGACCATTGCTAACAATGGTTTCATTGTTAGGACCTGAACATGTTGAAATGGTTACCTAGTCAAAGAGACCTTGAAAATTGGCTAGAAACAAGGATACAAAAGTTTGTAGAGGAAGAAGCTATAAGAATAAGAGTTTTTGTAAAGGATATCATTTCTAAACATATCCATAGATAAATTTTTAAAATATTTTGGTGCGAGTTGTCTAAGTTGCTAGTAGCCTGACTGTCTAGAATTGAATACTACTAATTTAGACCACATAAAACATAACATTTTGTGTGGAGCATATAAAAACTGGAAAGATTGCACAATCTAGACACCAAATGGACTCGAGTGATTGATCACTAGGTGAAGCCTACAATTGAATAGTATGTTGTGGAATTTGTTGTTCATAGGTATATTGCATTTGAAGTTGTGTACAACTTATTTTTTAGAGGGATTAGAGGCAATTTTTTGAAGTGACTTAATGTGTTATTGAATATGTTGGTTGTGGAAAATGCAATGTTGATTCTAGTCAATATGGAGTAGTCACTTAGGACACTATGAAGATGTGGAACAAAGGGAGTAGAATGAATAAGAATTGAACCAAGGAACCTAAACCTAAACACAGATAATGGATAACACAAAGAAGCAAAATGAGATAGTAATTCTAGGGCTTAAAAGAGAGCTAAGACAATGGAAAATATGGAACAATCAAAATTTTGTAGAAGATGAAGGGCCATAAGTAGATGCAAGTAGGATTAGCTATGAAACTATGAAGAAAATGGGAGGAACTAGAGCTTCAGAAAGAGAATCTAAAGTTGTAGGTCAAAGAGCACCAAAAGAGAAAGAAGGGCACATGGGAACTGCAAAGAGTGTAGAAACTGACTAGGAATTATAAATTGACTCAGAAAGAGAGGAGGTAATAGAATAGATAAACCGTGAAGAGATTAAAAAATGGAAGTTAGAACAACTTAGTAATAGATTTAAAGAGCAAATATGAAGGTAGTGATTGTATGTGGAAGAAAAAGAGCAGTCTTTTGAAGAAGTAATGATTAAACACAGAGTCAAGTCAGGTTCAATAATGAGTACATGATATATACTCCAGACAAGGTTCATTCATCCCAAGGAGACACATCCCTTGTGCCTACTTTCATAACTGATAATGATAGCCTATAAGTAGCTAGACAAGTAGCAACAACTAATAAATGATTTGAATAAGCTACACAAAAATTAGATAGGCTTAAGAAGGAAATTGAAGGTGAAGTTTATACAATGTGGAATCCAAGATTCTTGGTACTCCAAGCACATTTGTAGAAAGTTTGTAGACATTAGTAAAATCATCATCAAACAAACTAATCATATCTAGCACAATTGCAAGAAACATGTTATTTCCTATAAGAGTTTTTGTTATGGCTCGATTGATCCAGAGTAGTATTTGCTGACCTAAAAAATGAAGTGGCAGGGTAAGGGTGTGACAAATGACGTTGATAAAAAGTGTAAAGTCATAGGAGCCTTGACAAGTTGAGCTCTAGAGTTCATATTTAAAAATAATCATGCAATAATGACTCTTGTGTAGGTCAAGTAAAAATTGATAAGAGAATTCAAAATGGAGAATTATGCAAGTTAGAAAATTCAAGATTTGAAAGAGATAAAACAAAAACTGGGAGAATCAGTATGGGATTATGATCGCTAGTTTTTGAATGTGATGAACATGGTAAATTTTAAATTCTTATATAATTTTTATAAAGCAATATTTGGTTTTCCATAGCCCAAGCTTAATTTACAACAAAAATTGATGCAAGATCCACTACAAATAGAGTTGAGAAAAATAAAAGATTGTAGAGACTATCCTCCTAGTGTTACAAAAATTGATGTTAAGTTAGATGCAATATTGTGCATGATGGATGAACTTCAAGAAGGAAAGAAACCAAGATTGATTATATGGTACATTAAATGTGGATAGAAAGGGTATCATCAAAATGAATATCCAAAGATCAAAATATAGTTATGCTAAGTTTGTCGCATTGTAGGACATGCAATTGTGAAGTGTCATTTATTACAATAATATGTGTAATAGTCACACAATGTATTTTTCACTTTATATAAATCACATAATCATTAAGGTAAGTATGTCAAGATTAAAAATTATCAATCACTTAATGAACATGAACTAAAATAGGTCATCACTTGAAATGCCTTCGTAGTTGTTACACAATAGTCTTTATTGATAACACAAATTATGTCTACGTAAGAGGCGGAAGTCACAACACAAGGTGGATGGGTTCCCTTAGCAGCTCAACCTATTCTTGGGTGGACTCCTCAATCACCCCAATACCAGACAAGGTGGATTCCCTAGTCTCCACAAGGGTAGAATCTTCCTTCTTCATAGTACTAATAGGGATGAACCCCTTTTTCACCACCACAAAAACCTAATTGGGCACCGTAGAAACAATATATAGGATATTATAATCAACAACAAGGGTGAGGATCTCCACAAAGGTAAGGAGGTTATCAAGGTGGTAATCAAAGCTCGAGGCAAGGGACCAAATAACCAAGGCAACCTATTACTTGTTATTTGTGTAGAGAAATGAATCACATCACACAAAATTATCCTTGCAATCTACAATGGGAAACTTTATGTGTATATTATAGGATCACAGGAAAACATAATACTAACGATTTCCTTATTATTGAGAAGTAGAGGAAGAAGAAGACAATGCAAAATGTGGACATTGTACATTCTCATTGTAAGATCTAGACTTTTATCCAAGATATTACTAGAAATCAACACAAAAAACAAGGTATTCCACCTCTATGGATGTTTGAAGAAAATTGAATCAAAAAAGTGCGTGAGAATAAGTATCAAAACCCTATGAGAGAGAAAGCTATGATGAATGAAGCAACCTAGCTATTACAATTAATCTAGAATCATAATGCCATTGAAGGAAATCCTACAATAGTAGAAGCTCAAATGTATGGACAAATTGTTTGAACCTTGCAACAAGATGGAGTGCTCACAACTCTTATAGATTTTATAAAAGTAGTAAGTACTCTGTAAAATGAAGACACTTCCAAAAATATTACAAATCTTTTGCATAATTTTTCGGATTGCTCACAAAGAATACAACAAAGAGCATAACAAATGGTTTGGTATGTCAAGACTAAAAAGCCATGGGATGTGGACTACTAGAATGGATATTAACTCACAAGATATGAAATTCCCAATTTTGGTTTTGATTTCATCAACATTGTAATCATGACTCCCATATCGACTTGGGAAGCTATTAGAAGGCCATATTTAAGCTGCAACCCTTTACTTTAAGTTTGGAAAATTATGGTCAAGTCCAACCTATTGGGAGATTTGAATATGTAGAGATAAAGGTGGTTGACTTAGGTATGTATGGAGAGTTAGAAGTAATTGATGTGAAGACAAATGAAACTCATTATTCTACTTTAATTAAAAAAATGGGTCTATGATGGTTATAGGACCATCAACACAGTGGACAACCAATTGGAGGCACACTAGGAGGATCTTGTTATTGTCATATCATTCCATACATCATCCCACACGAATTATCTTTTCCATATGTAAACAAGGATGATATCTGGTTCAAAGCCAAAACCATAAGCTCTACAAATTAGAGAGTTTAATTACTTTTCACAGCCTATCAAAGAGATTCGAGAGTTACAAAAAATAGAAAAAGTTTGGACCCGACCAATTCAGATGCTTAGGAGCTATCCATAATTTAAATGGAGGAATGTAAGGCCCATTTTATGCGTTCTCCTACAAGATCATAATTTGATCATATCTATTAGCTAATTCCTACTGATAGAGATTATATTGAACCTACTAATGAAGGAAATTTTCCATGGGATTCAACTTCCTCCATGAATGGGGATTCAGATGCTCATATGATAAATTGGGTTTGTGGAGATAATGAAGTAAGACCCATGAAAATGGTGTTTCCTACAAAAAGGTAATCCCAAATACTTTACTATAAAATATGTAGCATAATTTATTCACATATTGGAAAATCATGTTCTAAATATAGACATGCGAGTTAGTGGACTAAATTTAACATTGAAATGGTTTGTTATGAGTTTATGGGTTGTTCATAGATATAAAAAACTTCATTAGGAATAAGTGTGCGAGATATTATGGGCCAAATTTCAAGTTGTGACTTCTATCTTAGAAAAGTGGCCATTATTTTAGGAATGCTAATGTCTTGAAATGCATGTTCACAAATGTGTTGAAGTATGGACATCACAACAAATGGATCCAAGGTATTGGTGCATGTTTTTCAACATACCTTATCTCCATTTCATAAGGCTTGGTACATGCATTAGGAATTTAGATGGGAGACTTGAACCTAGCCTCAAATTCAACAAGACTTCATTAAAATGTTTGTGTTTGAAGATGAAAATCCAATCATGCACAAGGCCTGGTAGAAATTGAAAATTTTCTTGTGTCATGGGTGAGAATAATATATACATGCTACACATAAATAACAATCGTAGGCTGAGACTAACACAAGTCTTCACACAACTATAAAGGACCATTGTGTTAAGAAAGAGAAAGAGGAATTTATATTGATATTTTGAAATAAAAAATGGAATAATGCAGAAGAATTGAATTATAGTGATACTGAGGAAGATTTGGATTTGAATGGATTTTTAAAACTTAAAAGGGACACACACATACTTAAGATGAAGAACCTTGAGAAGACATAAGAGGAACAATTATGAAATGTCAATATCTTACAAGAAGAAGGTCAAAAAAAGTAGTGGATTACATTCAGGTGGAACAAAAAAATTATACTGAGAAGCTATGTGGAAGAAAATTGAGAACATTGGTACATACATGGTATAAAATTTATCAACCATTAATGACTATTAGACATAATAAAATATCTAAAAAATAGTTTGTTATGAGATTATGAAGATGTGTTTCCCATCAAGTTTATAATATTTAAGGGCATAGACCCTTCCTTGGGTGAAGTGCATATAGATTTAATAGAGTGTGTGAACACTCAATCAAAAAGTGACCTTATATGTTGAATTATTATATGAAAATAAAGGTAAAAGTAGAAATATATCGGATGGAAGAAACTAGAACCATATATCTGATTGAGAAATTAGATTGGGTTAGTCCTATGGTAGTATAACATAAAAAAATAGGGGAGATATGAGTCTATGGGATTATCGTTCATTTAATGATTCTTGTGCCAATTATCCACTTCTAATTCTTATTACAGGTCACGAATTATACTTGTTTACATATGGGTTCCATGGATACCATAAGATCCCTATCATAACTAAAGATTAAAAAACACTTTCAATAAAATGGGGATCATTTTCTTATAATGTAATGTCATTTGGCTTGAAGAATGCACCTACATTTTTATATAGAGCAGTTATATTGCATTTAGAGACTACATTCATGACATTATAAAAGTCTATCTATATGATTGGGTAGTTTTCTCACTATTCAATGAACACCTAGCAAAGTTGTGATACATGTTATAAAGATGTCAAGCTAATAAATGCCTATTCTTCACACCATTTGGTATATTTTTGGGACATGTTATCTATAGTGATGAAATTATAGTAGACTAATCATAATTTGTAGTCATAGTTGGACTCAAACCTTCCACTAGTCAAACATAAGTGAGATCGTTCCTAGGTCACACTAGGTATTATCACAAGTTCATCTATGGGAAAGCATCCTTTTCAACACCACTGGAGAATTTATTATGCAAAGACCAAAAAATTTAATGTAATTATGAATGTTAGATAAAATTTATATATTTGAAGTATAAGTTGGTTACAACAACCAATTTTGTCTTCTCAAACTAGAATAAACCATTTCATGTTCATGTTGATGCGTCAGGGACAACAATTGGAGTAGTGTTAGCACAATCAAGGGATGGAGAATGGATCATCCAATTTAATTTTAAAGTTACAATCTATCAAGGACTGAGAAAAAATTACACTATTGTAGACGATAAAGCTCTAGATTTTTTTTTCCACTTCAAACTTTCTACAACTACTTGTTGGTTATTCCATTTGAGTTCTTCACTAATCACTAAGCATTTTGATACTTGGTTAATAAATTGATGTTGAGAGGAAGTGTATCTAGGTGGTTAATTTTTTCCAATAGTCACCGTTCAAAATTAATTTGAAACCCAATAGGAAAAATGTGGGACCTGACCACCCGAGTCAAATTCAAACATGGGAAGAACTAGAAGAGTTGCAGGATGATTCTCTAGACACATCTTTTTAGAGTGATTATGTTCTAAAATAGTTGGAGGATATTACAAAATTTATGGATCATGGTATATTCCCTGCACATTATACATAATAGGATAATTAAAATACAAGCACACAATCTTTATTATTTTGCATTATAAATGATTTTATCTATAAGCTTGGGAAGGATGATCTTCTGCACAGAGTGGCACTAAAACATGAAAGACCCTAGGTCTTGAAAGAAACACGTAAGGGAATAGATGGAGGGAATTTTTTAGGTGAATTGTCTATAATAAAAATTCTACAAAGTGGGCTTCGGTCACCAAATTTATTTCAAGATGTAATCAAGGTTTCCAAACACTGCAGTGTTTATCAAGGGATAGGAAACCCGAACTAGGGGTTGGAATACCATCGAATCAAATTTTAGCTGCACAACCATTTGATAAATGGGGCATTGAATTTTTAGGTCCTATAAATCCTACATTGAAGCAATCTAATGCTAGATATATTATTACTAGGACATATTATTTCACCAAATGGGTTGAATAAATTGTGACTTTGAGTTGCAGTGCAAAGGACACTATAATTTTTTTGTATGAAAACATCATAAAAAGGTATTTGGATGTCCTCAAAAATTTATAAGTGATAGAAGTACACACTTTTTTAATAATATGTCCAAAACATTAATGTATGAGTTTATGATTTCACATCATAAAATCACATCGTACCATCCTTAATAAAATGGCGAAGTAGAAGCATATAAAAAGGTTATAGATAAGATGTTGACTAAGATCTAAAATGTTTAAATAAATGACTAGGAAGATCACATATCAGTGATCTTATGGGCATACAGAACAAACTACAAATGTGAAATTGAGTACACACCATTACAACTAGTGTATGGAATGAAAGTTGTGATGCCCATGGAGTACATAGTTCTAAGCCTACAAATCAAAATGATAATGTGGTTAGGAGATAATGAGTCACTGCAAAAGAAGGATTTTCATAATTGATTCAAATGGAGGAAATAAGGTAGTTAAAAAATTGGGCTCAAGATGTCCATAAGAAAAGTTAAAAGGCATGACATAATCACAACCTGCAATTTAAATAGTTTCAACCAAAATAAATAGTTCTTTTATATTACAAAAAATTCAAAACGCATCTAAGAAAGTTGTGAGTTAGATGGAAATAACCTTACATCATTCATCAAGTGTCACAACAAGGCACTATAATACTTAGGGATATCTAAGGAATTATAATTCCAAGAATAATAAATGGCTTTAGGCTCAATCCCTACCACCAATGTTCTCAAAGCCAACGTTCTCGAAGCACCATGAACTTAGTAAAATAAGCATCACATGACACAAAGTAGAGTAGGAGTTTTATTTGATAGTTTGTTTATTTTTGTAGGTTTTGTAGTTATAGATGAAATCATGAGAATGTAGTATGATCTCTATCACAAGAAAATATCATAAGGTAGTAAAATTAAGTTTTTGATAAAATTGTTTGAAGTTAAACAAGATCAAGTCAATGATAAATATTTGTTTTAGTTTTATAGAAGTTATGCATTTGGGAAAAAGATGTCAGCAAGTAAATAAAAAGTGATAAGGGGTGGATAATTGCCAATGGTACAAAATAATTAATGTCAAAACAAAAGGAATATTTCAACATTCCCAAAAAAGATATATCTCCTAAAAGGTAGATAATGTTCAAAAAGGGAAAATTATTGAGTATTGAAATGATGGTGCATCACATCATGAAAGTAAATTAAAGAAACATTGCATGCAACCACCAAATTTACAAGGGTCAAATCAAAATTACACTTTGAAATTAAGATAAGCATGTAGAGGCACAAAAGGTATATTGACAGATGATACAAACAAGGGAGAATATTTTGGTTGGATTTTAATATGAGGTAGGATAATGATGCAAATCATATTTTACAAACTAAAATGAGAAAAAATATGTTTCCATATAAATAAAATTTTGCACATTTATTGAAGAATTTATTTTGAATCAATCACAACACATTTCAAACAAGATAAATTGGCCATGTATTAGATTCTTGTGGCATTTTCAGAGGCTTAAAAGGAAGATATGGGCATCAGATTGACCCTTAAATAAGTAAAATAGAGTAATTATGAGCCCTTCAACTTCATAGATGCAACAAATAGAAAATGTTTTTGTAACCACAAATAGTTGTGTTAGAATAGGGAATACTTACACTTCCTAATAGGCTACAAGGATTTGACATTGAGTAATTTATAAGGATAAATAAATTTAGCCAACACAAAGAGTTGATGATGACCCTACTCAACATATACAATGAGGGATCCATATTTTTTCCTAATAAGTCATAATTTATATCGATTCCAACACTATTGCATAGGCTATATGACTCTTAGTAAGGGGAAAGCCTCTTCAAACCTAAAATATGAATAACCCTCAAAATCATTCAAAAATATAGGAGTGATATGCATGGATAACTAGAGGCATTCCTAATGACCATGATATAGATACACTAGTTTGTGTCCTCATTGAATGCATTATGCATTGATATTGGAAAATAATAAAATGTGTGAGACAGACTATAGAGGGTGTAATTGATATTGCACATAAAATGATAGGTAGGGGAGGAATTTAATTGGACTAAATTCATCACAATAAAACTCGTAATGAATATTAATAAGCTCCTTATAGGATCAACTTAGTCTTTTTAGTACCATTTTTGGTACTCCTACTATGCTTCACCCAATAGACACCCCCAGAAAGGGAAATTGTGTATTAAGTAGATTATTGGCCAGCCAATGACTTACCTAACTTGATATACAAAAGAGATGGACAACACCTTCTCCAAGTGGGTAATTCATATAATGGTGGGTGAAAATCCAAAACATGATTGCAATACACCCCCATGTACCTAAAG
This sequence comes from Torreya grandis, assembly GCA_037957365.1. Classification (NCBI taxonomy): domain Eukaryota; kingdom Viridiplantae; phylum Streptophyta; class Pinopsida; order Cupressales; family Taxaceae; genus Torreya; species Torreya grandis. The sequence goes on along the minus strand of JARHVA010003620.1, from coordinate 864,109 downwards.
ATGTCCTTAAGTATTTCAGGTCGATTGACATTGTTATAAATATGTATAATGTAGTACAAGTCCAGATCTATGAGCTATAAACACTACCTTTGTTGGTTCTCCCATTATTCATTGATATCAAAGACATAAAAACTTGGTTTACAGGAGTGTCCATTCACTATGATGAATGGCACCTAGAGTAGAATAACCTTAGTCTCAACCACAAGAAGAAATGTAAGTGCATCCATAACCAAAATCATAAGACCAACTATAAACTTCTTCATCATAATCATATCTATATAATCATAAGTCACTGAATTGTCAACCCTCACCACCTACTAAACAGACCTAGAGAACATCTACATGGCTTAGTGACACACAAATGCCAAAAATCATAGTAGAATATTATCTATTTCGATTGGGAGTTACACCTGAAGAGGTGTACAGGGTGTTGCTAGAGGATATCATGAAAAATATCTACAATGAAGAAGATGAGGATTTCTTATTATGGAAAGCAATTCACACATGTCAAGTGTGAAATGACTTCCCACTATCCTAATCATGAAAATTCATTGATTCCTATATTCCATTGTAGTAGACACAATCAAGCAAGAAGAGGAGTCTAAGTGCCAAGTGAAATATATATTTTAAGAAGGGGCATAGGGGTCTGCAACAATAACACAACCAATCACAATCACACAAGGACCTTTCATGATGGAAAAATTGGTGGGAAGGACCTTAGGAAAACAACTATTCTTATGGTCAACTATTTTGGTAGAGAGAAGTGTTGAGGAAGACAATTCTTTCAAACCTTTGGTGTGGAAACCTCACATGTATAGAGCTACTCAAACACATCCAACCATCTAAGATTAGTTGAAAACATTTTAAAGTGTATAAATAGTAGTAGGGGAAGCAAAAATAAAAGTGATATAAGCTAACACCCACACTATGAAGTGCCAAATAAAATTTTGGTACCTCCCTCAACACACCTGAAGTCTTTTGTGCCCAAGCACCAATAGGCACCATCATCTTCTCCACCAATCTCACCCCCACTCTCACCATAATATCCCACACATACATAAGGAAATATTTTTGTTTATAACACTATTGAGTCATTGGATTAGGGTGCGTAACAAGAAAAATCACCATTGGATCATACTCCTAGGTAGGATAATTCAAATCAACCTAACACACATGCTAAAGAAAAGGAATAATAATGATAAGACCCTACCAAGGTAAATATGGAAGAAGATAAAGAAACCAAGGAGAATGCTCATAAGGATAAGGAGATTTTACTCTAGCATTAGAATTAGGAAGAAGAAAAATTTATGACAAAGAAGGAGAAACAAAGGAAGGTTGAGGCTAAAAGACCATCCAAGTAGGTCAAGTATAAAAACAAAGAGTACTTATGCAAACAAGAATAAGAAATGAAAATTATCACAAAAATACATACAAAAAAAGATAGCCAAACAAAGTTGTGAGGGCTAAGGATGAATAAGAAAAGAAGCTATAGGATGAGGCTATGAAGGCCAATCAGGTAGTCATAGGCCATGTACAAATAATGACAAGCCAATGAAGTCCATTACAACATCAATAACAAGAAGTTAGAGCAACATAAGTTATTCTAGGTGAAACACAAGTGAAACCATTTATAAATTATGTGGGTTCAGGGTTGACACAAGGAGAAGCTTAGGAAGAAGCCTCATAAGAAAATGGGGAGTCTAGAAAATCTTGGTGGGTGTATATCCAAACATTAGCACTTAGACACACCACTTTTACTCTTCTAGTCATAAAAATTAGACACCAACTAGTGACATATGTGGCTTATGTGATCCAATTGGCCTTACCTAATTCAAGATAGGACATTGCCTTGGATTATTCCTAGTTATCATTTTCAAATTAGATTGAAGGTTCTATTTCAGTTCAAACATATTTGACATAGAAGGAAACCTAGATTGAGCAAAAAAAGGCTTAGTTTCACATGGAGAATGCTAAACTACAAGAGTGATTTTCCAAAACATTCAAGATGATTGATGACACCTATCCAACATTGGCTCATAGATTCTACTCAACCAAGTAAGGTTAGAATATAAGCAATTCGTTGCTTTCCTCATGAGGTTAACTTAGGATTGATCCACAACACAACAAATCTAGGGCATCGAATCTCAATTCCAACAACTATGCATTGATATGGAAGTAATTTTTGATTTGTTATAGGAATATGAGTAGGTTATAGATGCCACTACACTTTAAACTACACAACTTTATAGGAAGATGCTCGACTAGAAGGACCAACTTAAAATTACATGGAAGGAAATTATGCCAAATATCTCCCAAGAAGAAAAATCAAAGGTGGTAATGAAGAGCCAATCATCAATGGATGAAATAGATAACACTTTATAATAAAATCTTGCATTGAGAGATAATGTCATGGATATAATGCACACTTGGGAGTTGAATATGCTGCACAACATGTTTTTAGGCATGCAAGAAATATAATATAAGGTTGTACAACATAATGTAATTATTGCATTGTAGATGATGATGATGTCCAAACCATCATGAAAATCTAAGCTCTTCTTCACACACTATTCAACATGCTCAGGGGCATCTTGGAATATAAAAGAGCTTATAAGAAAGATTTGACCAATCTATAATATTCCATCAAAAAATTATCAATGAAACATAATACATTATACTTGCTTAACTCCTAAATCTCATCCATTTGAATAAGGCTTCTCAGGTAATCCAACTTCTTCCTAAATAACTACCTATTACAACATCAACTTCTACATCCTTATTTGTAACTTCATCAATAATTATCCAATCATTTTAGGCTAACCCATATACAACCATGCAAACTATGCTTCCTTCATTATAATAAGGTATTATAACCTTATAATATTTATCAAATTTTAAAGAGGAAAATTTTTGTATGTAAGAATTGTTGAGAGAGTGGCCAGGAAGGTTGAAAACCCAAAAAGAGTAACATCTTGGTTATGCCAACCTATTGAAAACATATAAAGGGTAGTATATTGATATAATATTTAATTTAAAACTTAAAATTTGGGATTAGTAGTACACAAGAAGCGAAAACCAAAAAATTACACTTTGAGAAAAATAGTGACCATTCTGTCTTGATTGACACATCAACTCAACTTAGGGTAACTCCACCAACACTAGTCAATAGTACTCCACTAGCAGATTTGTATCAAGATGAGACAACTCTTTAAATCTTGGAAAATGTTACTAGGGAGATTTGAAGCATAAGTCACACACATTTTATTTGGATAAGTATGCAACAAGTGTACACCATAGTGTATTTTGTATAAAATATGGTCTCATGTAAGATTTAAACATACATGAAAGTTGAAAGGTTCCTCAAGTATTTTAGTTAATAAAATGAAAGCTCATGAAGATGAATTCATAATATCTTTGTAGCATTATATATACTTTGTTTTTGTAAAATAAAATGTTAGAATGTCACATAGATAAATATATATAACTTTTGATTTAGTAGTCTATTGTCAAGTTTTCTTGCATGTGTATAACTCTTACTTGAATTGATTGAATCTTCCCTATGAATGAATTTATTATTTCTTAATGTTTATCTCTGAATTCCTTAAATGGTAAAATATTAGTAAGTTCACATACATAAATGGTGAAAAAGAAGAAAGTGTTACGTAAGAATATGCTTTACGCTTAGCCTCATTTTGCTTTTAAATTATTTCAATAATTCAAAGTCTCATTTTAATAATTTCAGACTAAAACTACTAGCATATCCTAGTGAGTGATTATAGAGACTGTTTCTAACATTTTCATCTCCAAATTCACAATAAAAAAAGAGTTAACTATCTTTACTTGCATATGTATGCTAGTGGATATTTCCAAACCTATCTCAAGGCAACCAATTTTGCCTCTATTTTTTTCATATTTGTAGCAAGTTCTATTTGGGGTTCTATAAACTTTGTACCATGTAAGCTGACATACATCCATCCAAAAAACAATCTTTTTATGTATAATTTTATCAATAAATTCCCTCTATAATAATTGATAATATTTTTTGTGAATACATTATGTATAAAATTTCTTATAAAAATTTCATTCATGGCCATAGCATTTTTCTCCCAATAATGACTAAAATAATGAAAAATTTGGAGAGACATTTATGTTTGCATAATTTTTAGTTTGTATATCTTTTAAATAAAAAAATGGTCTTCACATATTTTTGGCTTTAACAAACAGGCTGGAGTTTTATTCACCTTTTGATGTTTGTGAGGGTTTTAAGGTCTTCTTATCACCATACGATTATGGCTATAATTAGAGGCATCAAAATAAGTTAGATGTACTAATTGAAGTTGTATTTATTCTAATGAATTCCACATAATTATGTCCACTTCATTTAGGACTTCTTTTAATTTTACATTCATAGGAGAATCTCTAAGGTAGGCCAATTGGATAATGACCAGTATATGAAATAATCTTATGCTATAGAAAAATATTTGCAAGGAAGGTTGCATAGTTTATCGATATGAATAACAAATTATTGCAATCCAATCTTTTAAAATGTACCATGTCTCTTTCAAGCACCTTTTATTGTTCCCTTTGTAAAAAAATGCTATCAAATGATAAAAAATGGACCAACTTAGCTAAAACTGCTTTTAACTTCAAATTATATTCACTTCCCTATAGTGAAGATGAATATTATAATTTATCAATCCCTCTAACCTATAATACACACATTATTTTAAGAGCTCCATAATTTTTTTAATAGGGCAAGCCATTTCTGTGTTAGATTTTATCAAGTTTAGGCAATCGCTACAAGAATTTATTATCTTTTCTAAAAATACACCAAATGTCGTTGGTTCCAACTTATTTCCACAAATTCCATGGTCTTGTAGTATAATAGATATAAAACATTTAGTTATGTCTCTAAAATTGACAAAAAAATAATGTTTAAAAACCACATATGTTGTATCAAATTCAAACCCATTTTTAGGACTGATAATGTTGGTGTCTTTATTGTCCTCATTGTATCCTTATTACATAACACTATAATCCTATAAGTCACTACCTAGTATGGATTGTATATAATCAACACAAACATGTGTTACAAATGAATCTATATGATTGATCATTTCTTTCTCTTCCCAAGAGATATAATATTCCTTATTTTTTTGTATCTTCCGAGTTTTCTAAGTCATCAACAGAATAGGGTAATTTTAATTTCCTATCCAACAATATGGTGGCACTAAAAATAAACAAGCCTCTCTTATGTCTTTGAAATGTAAATTGGCCTTGCTTGGATACACTCTACCATTTAAAACTTTGGTTCCTATTAAAAACAAGTCAACATGCTCACCTACTAATGTACAAAAATAAGAATAATATAAAATAAAATTTAAAATATTAATAATAAAATATAATGTAAATAAAAATATATATGAGTATATCAATTTAGAGATGAAAAAACTATTAATATTTTTTTTTTAGTATTTTTAATAAAAATTATAGAGATAAAATACATCTAATCCAATTATTTCCCTATTCTTTGTTATACAAAGTCTATTTCCCTAATAAAAGCCACACCCTACTAACACAATATTTCATTTTTTTCTCAAAAATAAAACCAAAGTATTAATTTAATTTTAATATTATTTGCATAAAAATAAAGTATTTGAAATAAAAAAACTTACATAATTTGCTTTGACAAAGCATACATCTCTTTTATGTCATTTAAATTTGTGATCTTTTCATACAATTATTTAACAATTATGTTTTAATGTGGAAAAGTAACAAGGAAAAGCTCAATAAAATCCATCTTGTAATACAACACTTTATTTATCATTTCAATGTTAATATGAAATGCAACATAATTATAAATATTACACAAAAAATTATTAATTGATACAAAGATGTATATGATAAAAATAAAATATTGTTTATAGATTAAACAAATACATAACTATAGAAGTTGATAATGATATTTGCATCAAGATCTCATTGGATTATAATTTTTTAGAACATATTAATATAATATATAATAATATATTATTAATTATGTTTATTATTATAAAAAATATAAAAAGTGTCAATCATTGAAAAAATTCAAAAACACAATCAATGATAAACATTACATAGTTTTGTTATAATTACTCATTGAAATCATTAATGTAATTAAATTTTGTTACTTAATTTATTTTATGTTATTTAAATTAAAATTCATTCTATTTTATGTCATTAATATTTTAATTATTTTTATTTTATTATAATTTTAATTCGATCTATTTTTCAAACGAACAAATGGTGCATTGTGTTATTGAACTTACTCATTGAATTCTTTAGTTTTATCTAGTTTTGTTTGTGTGTTAATTAATAAAGAAAAAATTATTCAACTTGAAAATATTAAAACTTAAATAATAAATTTGATAATATTAAATAAAAATGGCATTCTAGTTCATACAATGCATTAAAAATATACAACACTAAACAAGTGGTATCAAACTAAAAAATATATTATTTTTTGAGGCAAAAAGTTAATAAATTCTTACACACACACACATGCACGCACGCATGAACACACACACACACACACACACACACACACACACACACACACACACACACACACACACACACACACACACACACACATATTAACACGAAAAATAAATGTACACAACATGTTGCTATCATTTTTATAGATAACATAATTAAATAATGAAAGCTTGAAATTTATCTACACTCAAGAAAATTGTCTTGAAGTCCAACATATAAGTTATGATAGTTTTTGAAATCCAAGAATATTTTGTAACATTTTAAACACATTTTTGAGTGAACTAATGTTGCTCATAAGCATCTAAATTTGGTACTTGTGGAAGACTTTGAGGAAAAAAGAACTTACTATATAATATGAAGAACTATATCATTAAGGAGACCTTCAATACAGACAATAAAGGTGAAGACAAATACTTGGTAATAGAATTGTGGTCAATGTTGGAAGCAATTAAATATGTGAATGATGTATATAAGTGGTTTGTAAATATATTTTTATAAATATAATGGAATATCTATTTTTATAAATGAGCTTCATTACATTATATTTTATGATTTCCCTATTTATAATGTGTTATGGATTATTATATTTACCCCATTATGTTACAGAAGATATAATGGTTGCCCTATTTATAATGTTTTATGGATTATTATATTTATCCCATTATGTTACAGAAGATATAATGGTTATTATTAAGTGTGGCCATGTCATTTGTATATTTTAATGGGAACTGAGCAAACACTAATTTCTAAATATTTTTCATTAAGTATAATGGTTGTTGTGAATCTAGTGGGCACTAGTTTCAAAAAAAAATGTTTTGATATAATGGTGCATATTATTATTAAGTGTAACCATGTTTTTCATAAATATTTAATTAAACAATAACATATTTTTTTATAGTTTTAATTAATATCATTGGTGTTAATTATATGATATCATGTGTGTTACTCTGTTATTCACGTATAAGTACATTAGAAACCTTACAATCATTAGGTTCCCAACATTTTTATATTAGATATAATAGTTATTCAAAACCTAGTGGCCACTAAGTTATATTAATTATTTCATGTATATAATAGTTCCCACTAATAATAGATATATTAATGTATTATTAACAATACATATCAGTTTTTTTAGAATGTAACAATCATTATGTTTCCAATATTGGTCTTTACATATTCTAAATTTATTTATTTATTTATTATTATTATTATTATTATTATTATTATTATTATTATTATTATTATTATTATTATTATCATTATCATTATCATTATCATTATCATTATCATTATCATTATCATTATCATTACAAAATATATAATGATTGATAATTTTGAATACTTTTAATTATATATATTTTATTTACAATAAAAAATATTAAAACTACATGGTTTGGGTTAAAGCAAATAGCTATTTTAAAAATGTGTAGATACAATAAGTAATCAATATAAGATATATGAATCTAAATTGCATGATAATGCATGTGAATACAATGATGGTAGAAGGAGGGTAGTTGCAGACACTACAAAGAGAGATAGGGAAGGCGATGACAATAGAGGGTGTCTTTTACCCAGCACAAGCCATGAATGGCAGGATATTGGTAGAGGTGGAAGAGGACATAGGAAGGGAGCCAGAGTTGGAGAAGTCCATGGTGGTCAAAAAGGTTTGGATCAGGAAAGAGGAGATTTGGGTGCAAGAGTAGGAGCAAATTATTCTAAGTTGAGGAATAGTCTGGTTAGGGATTAGAGTAGATTGAAAGTGGTTCAAGATACCTTTCCACTATCTTTTTTGGATAAAGTAATAGCCTAGAATAATGGAAATGCTTCTCCAAGATAGTAGATGCCATAGTTTTCAAAAGGGATGGCTAGGGTTTCCAATAAAAATATGGTATATTCGAGATGCAAGAATATTTCTAATCCTTCTCAATCATGTGGAATATTTTATAAAGAAAATATTCTCAAAGATTTTTTAGATTCAAACCCTTCTCTAGTTCCCAAAAATCATATTTCCCTAGAAGTGATAGAGGTTAAAGAAAAATTAGTAGATGGATCGAAGAATGGAGAAGCTGTCCTGACACAAAAAAAACCCAAGAAATGGCCTATCTTGGGGATATTCCCTTAATTTTTTTTAAAAGCCTCCTACTATGGAAATTTTAGATTATAAGATTATGGGGATTGGATTGGAAAGGGGTAAAATATATTTAATTTTTAGATTCATTGGAAGACATCCCTCTTGGGAAGTACTATTAAAATGGTCAAAAGGTTCTTGGCCCTCTTTAAAACCCCCCACTCTTTCAATTCTGGCAAATGGTTTCTTCTTGCTTTTGTTTCAATCTATGGAAGACAGAGATTTTGTGTGGTTGAATGGGCCCTGGTTTATTAGAAAATAAGTGGTGTTCTTGTGTTCCTGGTCCCCTTTTTTGATGTAGCTTCAACAATTATTTCTAGAGCTCCAGTTTGGCTAAGATTTTATAATATTCCTTTAGTCTTACAGGATCCTGGTCTCTTTCAGCAACTAGTTAGTATATTGGGTTATTTTGTTAAAATTGATGAATGTATTGAGGTTAATCTAAATTTTTTCAAGATGTGTGTAATGATTGATATTTCCAAACCTTTACACCATTCTATTCAGATCTCATGCTCTTTTAGCATTTGGTCTCAATATATTAGTTTTGAAGGTCTTCCATTTAGATGTTTTAAATGCAATCAAACAGATCACAAGATTGATTTTTGTCCTAAGAGAGGTTGGAAAGGATCCCATGCAACTATTATGAAGAAATGGGTAAGAAAGATTGGCTATCCTAATAAAGATCTGGTGCAAAGTTTGTAGGTCACTGATAAAATAGGTTGAATGGGATTTTTTCTTCTTCACCTCAGGCTGGTCAGAATTTTTAGAAAAGTAAGGTGCGTTAGGAAGATAAATATCTCTCTAATGTGGAGGCATGGGTTGAGCATTCATCTTCTTCAATTCAAGTACGTCAAATTTATCAAAAAAGTAAGGTGCAACAGGAAGCCAAATCTCTTTTTGATGTAGAGGTAGGGTAGCCTTCCAAATCCAATTGGAAAGAGGATGAAAACCTTAAGAAATCCAACTCTAAGTTAAAAGGTAAAGCTTCTCCTTCAGTAGAAATTTCTCAGCATAATGGTTTTTCTAAAGGGCAAGAGAAGGTTGGGAGGAAGAAGATGAAGAGTTGGATGGTAGGTTAATTCTGTCAATTGCTCAGCACCTGAGTACACGTAAAACTCCGAACTACAAAAAGAAAGCGAAAAGAGGTAGTTGGAAAATGAAAGCATAAAGATTGCAATTGGATGTAATGAATTCCATTAATAGAGGCACACAGTGGATGATGGAAACCCTACTTTCCAGTAGAGGTGGGCATACTCTTGCAGTAAAAGGTTGATAAAAGGATGGACCTACATGGTTTTGAGTTTTGTTATTTGGTGTTGATTTGTATACCATTTATAGTTTTAGTTTGTTAACTTTAGGTTGAGTTTATTTCTACTTTCTTAGTCTTAGTTTTTAGCCAAGTTGTCAGGATTTTTAGTTTATTAAATTTTTGAAGTAAATTTTGCTTCTATTTTTTAGGAGACTGGACCTCTTATTGTGTTCCAGAATAGGTTTTGCTCTGGTCAAAAGCAAGTATCAATCTTAAAAAATTTATTAAAACTACACATGTTTTCTTTGTCTTATAATTAACACTTGTGTTTTAATTAATAAAATAATAAATTACATATCTCTTATGTTTAATATTTTTTTTAAACATCTAAAAACATAAAATTAACCCTTACATTAAATTTTTTAATATAATGAACTAAAAATACATTATGCTTAATAAAAATAAATATTAAACAAAACAAAAAATTGGAAGAAATGTATATATTTTCGTTGTAATACAAAAACTACAACAAAAAAATTGATAGTACAACTTTAAGGAAACAATAATATTAGAACTAAATACTTGCTATATTAGAATCCAATATTTCAATAGAAAAAATGAAATTAAAAGTGAATTAATAGTGTAATATTAAGAAAAAAATAAAAAATGGAATCCAATATTTGTAATGTTAGAATCTTATATTTCTTATCTTAATGGAATCCAAATTTTCTTATCGATAAATACCAATGGGTCACTTTCTTGTTGTAACTCTTCATATAATATTATTTTGATATGAATAATCATCTTTATAATTAAAACAATATTATTAAATTAATAGTGTAACATTAAAAAACCAATAATATTAGACAATGATCTTTAAAATACAATTAATTCTCAAACGGATAATCTAACATTAAGAAACCAAAAATATTGATCTCCAATAATTAAAATATAATTAATATAATTTTTAATTCAATAATAACAACAAAATTAAAGGTGCCATCAAAGATTAAAAAATAATGTCATTATTGGAATTCAATACTTTCAATATGGAAAATGATATCTCTAATATTGGAATCCAATATCTCTTAATTTGAAATCAACTATTACTTATATTGGAATCCAATTTCCTTGAAATAGGAATTTAATGGTAGAAAAATTTAAATACAATAAGAGATATTAGATTGTAATATCAATAATGGGTAAGTGTACTGAGTTGGGGGACAATTTCATGGACATTACTCATAATACGATTGCGTTAATTAATAATGTGATCGTGCTATTTAATTATTACGATCATGTTATTTAAATCTAGATTCAAGATTATCGAGTCATAACGTAATCACATTATTATATAATATGATCATGTTATATTAAAAAATAACATGATCATGTTATTAATGCAATCATGTTATTACATAACATGATCATGTTATATTAAAAAATAATGTGATCTTGTTATTAACATGATTGTGTTATATTAAAAAATAACACGATCACATTATTAACACAATCACATTATTAACATTTACAATAACATGATCATATTACCCGTGTGTAAACAAAATTAAAAAAGGAAACCTGAATGTAAAATTACTCATTTTGCATTTAGGTTCCCTACCTCTGCCCTTGTTTTCAAGATCATGTTCTGCTTAGAAGACTCCAGATAGTGCTAGGAAGCTGCTAGATTCACCCCAAGGACCTATTGATCGATGATACCACTACACAAGAGAGGCAAGTAATCAAAATATTCCATATTTAACACTAATTTTTCATAATTTTAATTATTTAACCCTTGTTTTTAATTGTAATTTGTTTTTTTAATAGCTCATCCTACTAACCCTCCTAACCCTCCATAGATCCCTCTAGTTGCTCCTCCTCCTAACCTTCCATAAAACCCCGTTGTTTCTGATATCCCTCCACCTAACCCTCTTACAGTTCCCCAAAACCCCGTGGCAGTCAAGAGGTTTTGATTGACAACATTATAGGAAATAATCTTGAAATTGAAGAGTTAATTGACATAATGAGGGATCCCAATTTCACCAACCCCCACCTTACCCAGCTAACTGATTTTCTACAGACCTTATTAGGTCAAATTGAATATATAATGAGTCAAATTGACTGATAGACCTCATATATGGATAATTTTAGGGCATATTATGCTGATAAGTTGTCATCCCTTCAGGTCAAGAATATGGATATTTCAAAATCCAACATTTACACCCTATTCGTTGACCCAGCCACCAATGCCCCATTTATTGTAACTGTTATATGTTTTCCTATCTATCATTGTGTACATAACTTAATCATGACCAATTTTTAGGATCGATGGTGGATGGTCTTTGACGATCCACCATGTAACAACCATGAGGTCCCATTATATTTTTTGAAGAAACTCTATTATGAGTTTGTCCTCAACCAAATTACTAATTATTTTAATTTAATGAGTTTTAGGTTTGAGTAAAAGTATCTATGCAAGATCGACTAGGTGCACATCATGTGCCTAATCAGCCTACATAGATTCATATCTAAAAGCCTCTTGATCTTGAGATCCCCTCTATGTTTCAGTAAGTCATGAAGATAGACACTCTCCATGCTCTTAGTTCACTCACTGATACACTCATTCAACATACGAGTAGGCTTTCATAGAGTGATGCTATAGATACGTCACATGATACCCAACCCCAACCCCACCCTTACAGTTTATGTGGAGCTATGTGCATAGGACCTTCTGATTATGATGGCATCAGTGGTTTGGATGGCTTAGATCATATTCTTATGAGTGATGAGTTTTTGTCATGCATATTTGGCATGTAGACATCGATCACCACACAGATGCAAGTATATTTTATATAAATGTCAGGTTAAATTTAAGTTATATTTTTAAATTTAATTTCTAAGATAAAAATTAATTTACATAGAAATATAATATAATATATATGTCATTTTCTATGTCACAGGAAGTGACGGTTCCTTCATTGTCACAACTAGCATTTACAACATTTGATTTATCACAACCATTGTTTTCATATTTAGATCTAGCTGCTGGGCCATCCATGAATGCATATGCCTCTATTAGGATGACACCATTTACCTATACAGAGGAAAAAATTGTTTACATATATTTTTTTTTCTCTTTGCATTTATTAGGAATGAAGTTGTTTACATATATGTTTTTCTCTTTACATCTAATTTGTAACTTCTCTTCTCAATAATTAATGTAAAAATAACATAACCTATATGCAAAAATAAGTTGTTTACATATATCCCATGTACGAAAGTAAGGTTAAAAAATGTGCATTATATTCCTTTTCAGTATTAGCATTTTTATAGAGGTGATGAAATGCATTTACTCTATCATTTAAGTATATATCCAACAAGTATTGTTGTCTTTCCTTGAACATCACCCAAGTGACTGTGGGCATATCTAAATTAACAATTATTTATTGATAGTCCCAACACAAGGATGCTTCATCTAAAAGTTGTAAAATAAATAACATGCCCATACTATTTATTGAAAAATATCTTATCCCAAATTACCTTTTCATACCTATTATTTAAGCATCAACTTCCCTAACAAAGATTCATCCATTGAATTTAAGACCATTTTCACTTTATTTAGTTTTTGGGTAATTCCATCCAAGATTTGATGTGTGTCATCATTATCATAAGCTCCCCTAGTGGATGATATTCTATGTAATATATTGGTACCTCTCTCTTGCTGAATATTATTTTCATAATTACACTCATGGAATGATTTTATCCTATTCCATAAAATAGATACAATGGTGTGACCCTAAGGTCCTATTGGATTTAGTTGTCCCCATCTAGAGGTTATGCCTAGGGCTCATACTCCTACTCCTATGATAATGTCCCAATGTTGATGAGTGACATGTGGGATATGATTTCTTTACTTTTATGTATCTTGCTTATACCTATGTGGGTGATGTACCTCCCACTATTTTTTGGCTAGATAGAGCCTAATCTCCCCTAACCATAACAATCTCATTAATAGCATTCACCTAAGACTCTAAACCAACCACATTTTCCTCTAGGCTAACTATCTCTCTCTTAGTAGGGAACTCCACATATATATGATAATTAGGGAGAAGAACATATGTATGATTGCTTATTCACACATGGAGAACCACATCCACCAAAATATTATCGAGGCTCAAATAATCCTCACCTAAAAAATCCTAACCAAAGTTTATTTGATCATGATCCACCACTAAGTGATTCACTCTAAAACCATAGAACAAGAGAAGACATTAGATCTCTAGTCACATAAAGAAATAATAAATGAGTAATTAAATTAGAAAGTAACATAGAAAGTAACTAAAAAAAACCAACTCACTACTTTAATTGGGTAACTTCATGTTAGTCTAGGTATAATTCCTAATTGGACCTCATCTTACCATTCTCCTTCTATCTTGTTGGTTCCTCTCTTATAAGTGTATGATCGCCCTTTCCCCCCCTAAACTTCATCTCCTCACCCTCTATCCTATGCTTATTTATACATCTAAGTATCTACATATTATGGTGGTGGTTGTACTTAATGTTGGCATCTGACTATAATTACAACCTACACATGATATTTTTAAAAATGTACTCCTATAATTAGTACTCTCCCAATTTTGCCTGTGATGGTAGTAGAGTGTCCACCTCATTCAAAAACTATCCTAAAATACCCTAATATAGTAGAGCTACCAAATATATCATTGTCTGTGTGTCCACCACTTATGAAAAGTCTCTCAATACTTAAAACCTATGTTATGTGCATCAACATCACCATAGTATTACACCCAATTAACAATCTTACCTCTATCACAATTGTCTATCAAGGCCACAACCCTACCTTTAGCCGACAAGCCTAGTATCCTAATCAAAACCTTCAAAGTGATAGTCCACTCTCAAGGTACTTATGGGAAAATTAAAATATTTTATGACACATCCAATTTGGTGAATAGGTTGCAAAGGAATCTACTCAATGTGACAAAAATCCCCACCTACACAATCTAGAGTATCCCTATTATATATAGTGTGGCCAAATCATTAGTCATTAATTTCTCTATAATCCTAGGAAGCCAATCATACTTCATCACTCTACTCCATCAAATGTAGGAACCTTTAGAACACAAATTAAAATATCCTTAAATACTCTACTAATCTTGAAAATACATCCAAAAGGAAGTAGTTATGAGGGTCCTACCTAAGTCAAACCCCTATTTTTAGACAAGTAATAAATCAACAACCAATATAGTCCAACATGTAATATAGTACAAAATAAAGATCTTGACCTAAGTATATTTATATTTATCAATGAAAACAAATAAACTAGTATATATTATATATTCCCTTTCACTTTAATCTTCTAATTTTGGTCTTGGTACAAAATTATTACTGTAACACTTTGATAGATGGATTAACAATTTAGATCTAAGTGTATTTTCACGTACATGCTTGTCTTCTTCTTTCCTATAATATGTCATTGCATTCATTTACTTATACACACACACACACACACACACACACACACACACACAAGTGCTTCTATTGATTGTTTTAGTTTCCATATATAAGATTTGATATACTTTATATAAAACTAAGTGAGACCTTATTTACATGAATAGTTGGTGGATGGAGTAGACACTCCTCCCTCTCTATGAACTGAGATAGACATAGGCATTGCTGCTACAATGTCATTTGCACAGGTGCTGATAGAGGTATATATTAGTTCTTTTAATTTTGAGTTGTAAATATAGACTTATTTTAATAATTTTAGTACATGTACTTGGGGCAAATATAATGTATGTAAATGTATGGTGTATGTAGGGTTGTCTTATGATAGCTGATAGTCCCAGTCAGATGGTGATTTGGATAACTTCTCATATTCCTCCCATATTTGAGATGCTTATTTGAATAACTAAGCGTGAAATTGACTTGATTGAGCATGAAAAACAAATTGAAAAAGATCGCAAGCTTGTAATAAGTGCACATGTTTAATTTTTATTTATTTGTTATAGTTTAAAATTAATTTCTTAACAATTGTTTGAATGTAATTTATGTTAATTTCATAATAATTCTTATATTTGAAAAAACTCAGCTATAAGCTAGTTATGAGCATAAGACCCATAGTCAGACCTTGGAGTAATCCAAGGCATTAGAGGGGTCTCGATCTATTAGCAGGGCATCCCAAGTAGAGTCTTCTTCGAGGAAGGCAAAGAGAGGGAGGATATTTGATGATTAGGATGTCTTACACATGAGATTTAATTTTTTGTATGCCTATATGGATATTGATGAATTTTTGACATTTTATATGAACATATGACATTCAACCAACATTAGGAACTATGTTGGTAGATGTAATTTTTTGTATGCCTATCATGATAATCTATGCATTATTGACATTGGACATGTATGTTCCTATATTGTATGCCTATCATGGAAATATATCTAATTTATATTCAATTTTCATTTCATTATGTGTTATTTTACAATGTTATTTTGATCTTCCAAATTATTATCTATCAGATCTCGTATTTAATGTTATACATGCACAAATAAGGATTAAAAAATATTCTTTTCAATGCTATAAAACTTAGATCTTCCATATTTTTTAAAATTAAATTGTTTATTTAATTGTGTTTATTGGAAATGAATAATGGCACTCTTATAACTTATTCTTAATGGACTTCTTCTCTAACTCATTTCATACATTCCATTCACAAATGTCCTCTCACTCTTTCACTATCTTCTCACTAGGCAATCCTCTTAGGTTTCAAACTTACCAAAACTTGATATAGGTATCAAAGAGTCTATATTATATCATATATGTTATTACATGGTCAAATCACACCTTCCTTAACCTATTATAAGTGCTCAAACACACTTCAACATTCAATTCCACATATAGGGAACAACAAGGCACCCTACACAATAAGGCATCCTATAAGCCTGTGAAAACATGGAGTATTAGTTTGAAATTTAAAATATCTCATGCATCTTCTAAGAGATGCAAAACCTCCTTTTCTAATGGGACCATCTTCCAAGTCCATATCTATTCAATGGCATACTTGACATGATTAAGAAACAACTGTTAATTCCCTTTGCAATGTGACTGTTAACCCAAAATAGGGTATAAATAGAGTTTATTTATTATAGAGGTCAATAGGTCAATTAATCAATGCCACCTAATAGGTCAATATTTTAATAGGTCAATTAAAAACTAATAGATCAATAGGTCCAAGTTATCAAAATTTTCAATGTTTTCAAAGTCATCAAAATTTTCAAAGTTGTCAAAGTTGTCAAAATAGTCAAAGTAGTCAATAGGTCAATAGGTAAAAGTTGTCAAAATTGTCAAAGTTGTCAAAGTTATCAACATTTTCAAAGTTTTCAAAATTTTCAAAGTTGTCAAAATTTTCAAAGTTTTCAATAGATCAATAGGTAAATTGTTCAATAGGTCAATTACTCATTAAGTTTCTAGGTCTCTAGTTTAAGTTGTCAAAGTTATCAAAGTTGTCAAAGTTTAAGTTGTGGTTGGATAACTCTAGTTTCAATGCTTCCTGAGTGAAAAATGACACCACCAACACATTTATGGGGGTAGCTAATGTCTAGGATTAAGTTTTTGGCCTCCCGTTAGGCTCGATTGACAAACCCACCATCCATTTTGGCCTCAAGAACACCCTTCTCAATACAAGAAAAATGCAATTTTTTACCCTAAGTTCAAACATACATAAAATAAAAACTATAAGTAATTTATGTTAACTATAATATCCATCACATACATACTTAATCCCTCTAATATTACCTTAGAACACACAGGTGGAATCTTTGATATCAATTCACTAGACAAGTTATAGTGACGGGTCTGAAAATGCAAGTTTTTATTAGTGAACAAGTAACTTCTCAAGCTCCAATTGGCATTTATACCTCTGGGACCTTCACCTAAAAATATATTTCTTTAATCACATCTAGATAGATAAATTATATGTTATCACACTGCCATGACATTTTAATCCACCTAGAAGTGCAAAAACACTACTATTCTGGAGAATGGAAACACTAATAACAAATGTTGTCAAAGTTTACGTTATGGTTGTAGAACTATGATTCCAATGCTTCCTGAGTGAAAAATGATACTACCATGTCTAAAAGGGTGGATAATATCTAGAACTAGGTTATTGGCCTCCCATCAGACCTGATCGATAAACCCACCACCCATTTTGGCCTCAAGAACACCCTTCTTAATATAATACAAATTCATTTTTTAGCCTAAGTTTAAACACACATAAAAAAAATTGTAAGCCATTTATATGAACCATCATATCCTTCAATTACTTCTTTAATCCCTCTAATCACACCCTACATCAATTAGGTGGAAGCTTCAAGATCAATCCATTAGACAAGTTACAGTGACAAGTCTAAAAATGCAAGTTTTCGTCAGTGAACAAGCGACTTTTTGAGCTCCAACTAGCATTTCTACCTCTAGGACCTCCACATGTGAATATATCACTTTTTTCACATCTAGATAGGAAAATTACATATTATCACACCACCATGCCATTCAAATCCAACTGAAAGTGCATTTTCACTACCTTTCTAGAGAGTGGAAACACTGACAACAAATATTGTCAAAGTTTAAGTTATGGTTGCATAACTCTTATTCAGATGTTTATTGAGTGAAAAATGACACCTCCAACATATCCAAGGGGGAAGATAACATCTATAACTAGGGTTTTGGCCTCCCGTCAAGCTTGATTGATAAACTCGCCACCCATTCTGACCTCAAGAACACCCTTCCCAATACAAGAAAAAATACATTTTTAGCCTAAGTTCAAATACCCATAAAACCTAAGATTCTCTTAGCTTAAAGAATATAGAATAATTTACTAATAGTGCCAACATGTGAAGGTGGAAGCTTATCTAAAACCAGTAACCTATAAAAAATTGTTAGTAAAAAATTAAAAATGAAATTTATATATGTACTACCTAGAAAATAAAAAACATTTGGTAAAATTGAGTACATCTACATTTGAAAAGTCAACATACCTCTGTATTTCAATCCAATGAACCACTAGGATCTACTCTAACCTTCATAGTATCAAGAATAGCTTCATGATTAGACTCTCAAACTTTTTATAGTTTCATATTCAATGGCCTCCCATGATATTTTGTAATTGAATATTCATTACAAGAATCAAATTTGAATAGTGCAGTACCTTCTTGTGCATTTCAAACTCTTCAAACAACCATTGATCTGAATTTTTTATAAGATATCATTGAAATAAATTTCCAATGACTACTACTAACCTATTGGGATAGTCAATATTTTCCCCATTTGTAACTGTGGAAGTCAATTTTTTCTTTCTCTCTACACATCGATACAAGTAGTAATCAATGCCTTCTTCATTATCTTCATATACAAAAACATGCCCTGTATCACAAAAAATAATTTTAAGCAACAATATGAAGATATATAGATAATGATAATAAATTTTACATAATGAAAAATATTCTACCTGATCGCACTAAATCAGATACATGTTCAAAGTCATCTGATGATGTCATATCTATAAGTTACAATACTATTAGAACTTGATATGTGTTGATTGGAATTAGAAGTTTGGAAATACAATCATCCACCCACTCTTATGACTCACACTCATTCCAAATAGAGTCCATGAAAATAGTACAAAAACATGCCAAGTGTCTCATATGAATAGTCCAAGAACTTGCATTTGAGCTATGAAATGAGTGGAGGTCACTTGAACCTATTAGAGTCATACAATCCTCATACTTTGCTAGGTGTTCTTCCTCCATTAAGTAGAAATGTCTAAGAATAGTAGAATTTGGTTGAGTAACATGACACATGTTCTTATGACACCATTCAACCACATTTTTTGCATCTATCAAATGAACACCCTCTTCAAATTTCAACTCCTCCTTTGCAATAACTATTTTTACATATGCTCCAACACTGTCATGTTCCCCTTTTCCATGGCTAGCTTTGGTGAAACTACAAATATGTTATACACCAGTGATAACATGTATCATGCTCAACCAATAAACCATTCATATATTTTTGAATTGTGATGTGTAATTTTTTAACCAAATGTAATGCTGATTGAAAGTAATGTTCCTCTAACTCAACTATTCATAGAACTTCTAAAAACAGCCTTACACATACTCTAAACAATGTGATCTATCATCAACGATATAAAAATGGTACTCCCTTAATGTTTTCCATTGTTTCTCTATAATTTTAGGTGCATGCATGAATGCTATATGCATGAATATGGTAATTTGTGATGAGTTGTAATACTACGATTGAAATTCCATTTGGGGTTTGAATGTGTAATTATTAGCATAATAAACTACTAAAATAATGGAACCAAGTGGGAATGTATCCTTTCATATGTTGAAATGTGCATCCAAAAATCTATCCCTATATGTGTGCCTTTCATATTCATAAAAAATCTTCTCTCTAATTTTGACCAAAAATTTGGAAACATGTATCTTTTTTGTAACAAGCTCACACCTTTTAGATTCTTTGTCATTTTTTACTTGATAAGTCACTAATTTATATTTACTTAAACTAACTTATTCCTATCCAATTACACTTTCAATCTCCTCATGGATATATTTTTTTTAAATTTGGAAATCCACCACAAATGCTACAATTTCTAATTAAACATGATTTGTTGTAAAATAATTGCCCATCTGATCTTTTGCAGAAGATAGTTGAAATAAATTTCTTGGCTGATTTTGGTAGCAATTCAATGTCACACTCCTAAAAAATATTAGTATGAAAAGTACAATAAATATGGTGAAAAACATCATAGTGATTCAAAATTCAACATGTTTCCTACAATAACAAGTGATGCGTGTGTGATTTATTTTAACATAAAAAGGTTTTTCCATCTCAAAATATCTTTGACAAATAGAAATTTGTGGATGTTTTTTCAAAATTTAGAGTAAAATTGTGTTTGAGTCATATCTAATAATTTTTTTGGATGCAATTCATGGTTACAATAACCAACTCTTTTTTTCACAATATCTCTTACATTGGGTGAAACTTTTGTATTGTCTTTTCAAAATTGAGCAACTCTTTGAGAGTATCAGATAGATCCTTGTCCTTTTGTGGAAGTCTACTAGAGAATTCTTAGAGCTCATTGGTATTAGGTTCATTAAGTCTTTCATGTCTTTCCATTGCTTTCATTATTATTATTTTTATTTATATTAAGTGTTCAACTTGTTTTTGAAACCATTCATTTTTTCCTTGTTTTGTCACTTACTGCACAAGTTGTAAGTATACACCAGTTAACATTACAATTTTTGATGCATGATTTTGGACCTAGAGTATGATATGCATCATGTCAATTTTCAAAAATTGCATCATTTTCATCATCCATGTAAGATGTTCTTATAGGTCTCATCTTAATCAATTTTATCAACGAAATAAATAATTGACATCTTTGACTATCTTACTCCAAATTATGAAAGAAAGCATCTCAAATTTGTTGAGCTAGTCTTTTTGAATCGTGATCAGAAATTTTGTTATGCATTGGTTTTAAAATATTTTCATCGACTTCAATTAAGTACTTGTATTTTAAACGCATAATTTTTGGAGGTATTGGTAATGGTGGAATTTTTTGAAAGGGTGTTTCAAAATTGTTATTAATTTCATTGTTTAGAGGTGGGATGACATTAAATTCTTCATTGTTAATTTTTTCATTATATGTTTCCATGCAATTTTATTGATGGTTAATTTCATCATTATTTATTTCCATCAAATTTTTTCATTCATGAGGGGTGAAGCATTATGCATAGACTCATCATCAACAAAATCAAAAAATTGGAACTTTGAATCTGAACTTCCAACATTAACTAATTCATTATTTTCAATTTCATTATTATTTATTTCATTATAGTCAATTTCATTATTATTCATTTCATTATGGTCAATTTAAAAATTATTCAATTGATTATAGTCAATTTCATCATTTATTAATTCATTATCATCAATTAGCTCATTATCTATAACATTTGGTTCATCAGGATTAGGGTTTGAACCTTGTTTACCATGATTTCTTTGCATTTGTAGCTTGTGTTTCTCTCTCAAATATTGTAATTCCTCTAGTGTTTTTTGCTTCAACAACTTCCTCTTCCTCTTTGAATGCAATCCAAAACCCATAAGAAGGGACAATTGATAAATTTCAAAGGTGGGGTCAAGTACACAAAAACATGTAGAAAATGTTTGTGGGGACATAAGTCTTGATTTGGACTAAAAATAGTCATTGATAAGTGAGCTTAATCTAAAATAGTCGTTGATGTTAATTGGGACTAAATTTATTGGTTTATGGTATATAATTTAAAGGGTTTAGGGTTTAAGGCTTATGGATTGGGGTTTAATGTAAATGGTATAGGGTTTAGGGTTAAATTTAAATGGTACATGGTAACTTAGGGTTTAATATATCAGATATAGGGTCCAATCACTAAGGTAATTTAAGAACATTTGAGTTATTTGTGGCACCTATTTATGACTTGATTACCTTCATGTTTTCATTTTTGATAAAATTAGGGTCAATTATGTCATGTACATGTTACATACATGTTCTATAATTGATTGATCTATAAATTGGTTTAAGGGCTCAATTTTTCCTAGGTCACATAGGGAATTACAAAAATTGACTAATTAGATTAATTCATGATAGAAGATCAATCCTTTGATTTTTCCCCAAATCATATCTTGCTATTTAAGGGGTTCAAATCGGCCTCAAATGCCTCCTCAATTAAAAGAATCAACTAGCTCCTCCTCTTTGGTTAATTAGGTTGAAGGGGCTTGAAATAGCCCCAATTTACTAAATATATGCATAGCTAGATTGGTACTCGAAAGGCTTTAGCCATAGGTTTAAAAAGTGCATTTTATGACATCTCATGATTAAATCAACTACATCATAAGGCATGTAGTGGGCATAGGGATTACACTTTATGTTTTAGGGATTAGGGCATAGGGTTTAGGTTTAAGGACCTATATATTAATGTCTAATCACTAGATATGCCATGTGTTCAAACCAAATTATTACTACAAAGGATGTTAATTGGGACTAAATTGAATTTTGTAAATAGGGAAAGTAAATGGTTTAAAATTTAGGGTATAGTGTTTAGGGTTTATGGTTTATGAATTCTAATTTTTAATGTATATACATGGTTTAGGGTACACAGGGTCAATCAAAAAGATAATTGAAGATAATTTGAGTCACTTGGACCTATTTGTGATTATAGAATGTGTTTTTGGGTTATCATTATACCAGGGATGTCATCGTGTAAATTAAGTGAATTAGTCAAATGGGACAATCAATCATGTGATTTAAGCCAAATTGAGCCCTATGAACTTAATTCTTAGTCTAAATGATGTTAATTTGGGATAAAATGATTGGAACTTCATGGATTAAGGCTTAGCGTACATAAGATACAATCATGATGGTGATTGGGGTAAATTTGAGCTCCTTGAATATAGATCTGTGAGTAAAGAATGTGAATTTGGGATCCATTATCCCGCACATCATCACATATTAATCCTACAAAGTCAATTTTGGTAATGAATGATGTAATTTTAACCACGTTCATCTCTGTGAACCTATTTCTTACTATATATAAAGGATGTTAATTGGGTCTAAATTGATCTTAGGGGCCTATTGAGCCTCAATGTAAGGAATTTCATCCATATAATATAAATTAGGGATCCAAGTACTCACCATATTAAAAAAATAAGTATTTTTTCAATTTGATATGCAATTCGGTCCAAAGGAGTTGTGTGCAAGGAATTAAATTCATATATAATATAAATTGTGGCTTAATTGGCCCTGACTACATACCATATTTAACCAATCAAGTATTTGGTTAGATGATACATAATTGGGGCTAATCAAGTCTTACCCAAATAATTTCACATTAACACAATCTTAATTAGGGGCCTGATTGCACACCTTATTCAAATAATTGAGTGTTTGATTGAATTTGATATGAAATTAGGATCAATTAAACCCTTTATAAGGAATTACATACATCTAAGTTGTTAACTGAAAGAATATTTAGTTCAATATGATCTATTAAATTTAGTCCAAACAAGCCTTGTGTAAGAAATTTCACCCTTCTTCTGTCAATAAGGGGTTCTGTTGGTCCCAAATACATAACATATTGAATCAACCAAGTTGAATATGCAATTATAGCCAACCAAGGCTCATGCAAGTAACTAAATACATCTAATGTCAATTACAACTTCATTAGCCCTAATTGTAAACTGTATCTAGCTAATCATGTATTTGGTTTTATCTTATACATAATTGGGGCCAATTGAGCTCCATGAAAGTAATATTGTCCATATAATGTTCCAGTTGGGTTCTATTAGCCCTAATTTCACACCATATTGAACCAATTGAGTATTTAGGTTCAATATGATATGCAAATGGGGCCACTCAATCCCCAAGGAAGGAATTACATCTATCTAATGTCATTTGGGGATCTAATTACACCATATTAAATCAATTGATATTTTTTCCAATACTATACACAATTGAGGACAACCAAGTCCTATGTAATATATTGATTCCACCTACAATATCAATCGAGGCATTTTTCACCCCATGTAATGAATTGTGTCCATCTAATGTCCATTGTGAATATTTTTCCCTAATTGCACTTCATATTTAACCAATTGAGTATTTTCTTTATTATAATCTATAATTAAGCGTAATTAGTCCCTATGCAAGGAATTCCTTCAATATAATGTCAATTAAGGCTATGATAACACACCATTTTAAGATAATTGAATATTTGCTTCAATCTAATACAAAATTGGGGTTAAATGAGCCTTGAGAAAGGAATTATGTCCATATGATGTCAATTGGGTCTTTAATTACACACTATATTATTAAAAACCAAGTATTTAGTTTAGTTTGATACATAATTGGGGAAAACCAAGCTCCATCCAAGGAAATATGTCTATCTAATGTCAATTTGGGATCTATTAGCCTGATTACACATCATATTGGGATCAAAGGAATAATAAATTGATTCATAGGTTAATATATATCCAATTATCATTCAATGCTATCAATTCTTGACAAGAACATTGGTCCCAAATAACAATCTTAATCTAAAACCAATAGTTGATCTTAAGATTATTAGGCCTAATGGCTCCTATTCAGGTTTTAAGATGTTGAGAATATGTAACATGATCACATTATTAATGCAATTATGTTATTAAATATTGTGGTCACAATAATAATGTAGTTAATAATGCATTCACATTATTGATGCAATTGTGATATTTGAATTCAATTCCTACTCCTTTTGGCTTGAGAATGGATTGGATTCCCAAACCAAATGCTTGGACTATCAATGTACAACTAAGTTTTGAAAGCTATGAAAATAAATAACAAATTTTAACTTTAATTGCCAAATACTCTAAGAATTTCAACATAAAAATTCAAAAACTTGATACCATCATGACGAGCATGCTCTCCTCTTTTCAAAAATATATTTTTTATAATTTTTGGATTAATTTAAGGTTTTAAACTATATTTATTTCTAACTATGCCTTTTTTAGGCCACTACATGCCACAAACATACATGCCTATACATGTACATGTAATTTTTCTTTCATTGATCTAAGTGAAAAATAAATTATATGGTGACATAGTTGACTTAATTCTACCACATTATAAGAAAAACTTGATTTTTATTTTTTTTAAGGTAGTTAGGCATGTCTCACGGATGGCTATCCATTTTTTTGTCAATTTTGAGGATCTATTTACTTACAAAATTCATTTAAAAAAGTATTCATTGAAAAAATACAAAAAAATATAAGGGACGTGCTATAATATTTTACATAAATTTTCCCATAAGGGTTTCAAATTAAATATTAAACATTGCTAAAAAATGGTGTGCATCGTAGTCATCTATCTACTATGTTTTCTAAAAAATAGGAGTTGCTCTCAGATTTTAGATGTTTGATCTAGTTATACTTAAAAATATTTAAAATAAATTAGTGTTTTGAAAACTAAACCTGAAATTTTACATTTCATGTTTTTACACCATCTTCAAATTTGGAGTGTAGATATCTCAAATTATCTACAAAAGTTCAAATTTCTAAAATTTCAAAAAAATCATGTCCATGGGTAGGCCACTTTTTGTCTCCCAACTTTGTGCACTTACCCTCATTTCAAATTATTCTATGAATTGGAATATGTCCATATTTAATGAACTGATGGTTAAAAATATAAATTAATGTTATTATACAACAATAGTTGTATTTGATATTACAAAGTAGTAATATAATTTGTTATAGACTAAGGAAAATAATAGTTCATGATGCTATTAATAAAATGATAAGATATATATTGTTGTCTCCAGAGCGAGGATTATTGTATAGAGAAAAATAACCTTGGTAGTTTTTTTATCACAATACATTTTATAGAGAACAATAATTATATATAGTTAAAGAGAAAAAATAGTGTATTTTTAGTTGAAGGAAATAATCATGGGTATTGTTACACTAAATATATTATAAACGAGTGTAATCTTATAATCCTTTGCTGTAATTATAATGCTTACAAACCAATTTATTCATGTAAGATTGAAAACATATGGAACAAGTTTTAGGTGATATCAACTTGCAAGAATTTAGTAATATGTGGAAAATTATAACACATTGGACTACATAGAGTTTTAAGTTTGAAAGTGGGAAATTAATAATGATTATTGTTGTGTCTTTGTGCTCTAGGAAATTAACTAAATGTGTACTCTATATACTACTAGAGTGTGTGATCTATAATGTTGAATACATCAAGATCACTGTAATATGGTATATAATGTGTAATATATGTAGTTTAAGAATGATGAATTTATAAGGTAATCAAGCACCTGCGTTATGATTTTTAAACCTAGGGCACATGGTTTTGCCATTTATGAACTAGGGAATAAATAGACTCATGTGGGGAAAAAATATAAGGACAAGTGCCAATTTCTTGCTATTGACTTGTATGGACAAATTAATGGTGTCAATTTAACATATTGTCACTCCTTAAAATATTGGAAAATGCCACTAATGTTTATAGGGAAATGGATCTATTTGACCATAAGGATATGGTTCTATCTTTATGGGGAGATTACTCTATGTGAAGAGGGCAAGTGTCATGTACAATATATTTATTTATATGGTCAAATCAATGAGGCACAAATGTTTATCATGCATGGAGTATGATGGATTATGGTGTAATGAAACATAAGTTTTTATTTTGTATGGAGCATGAGGAATTTTTGTGTAATGAGGTACATGTTTCTATCATGCATAGAACACAAGGGTTTAATGTGCAATGGGGTATAAGTGTTTATTGTGCATAAAGAAAGAGGGTTTATGGTATTATAGAGAATTAATTTTGGAACAAGGATGATTATTACAAAAAATTAATGTAGCTTTTTGCATATAGATATTTAGTTCAAATTAGATTCTTATTGGAAAATTTTCTATGTGTTTTCACCTCTCTTTTATTCTATATGTGGTCTCATGTTATTATCATTATTTTATTTTATCTTTCCTTTATGCTTTCTCTATGTTTAGAAACCTCCTCATATTTTTACTCATTTATTCACTTAGATCACAAGCAACTATTTGTTGATTCTTACCTAGTCACAATATGTGGGTCACTGATTCCAACCTGATCACAATTAGAGGGTCACTGATTATGACCCTTTTGTATGCATGGGCCCTTATTTCCTTAATCTTCCATTTTTCAAAGTTTGGGCTTGTGATTCTTAGTTTTCCCTCTTTTTTTATGTTGACTTGGCACCAATGTGTTCTTAATTCAAATTTGAGAAGTCCATATATATGAAGTATTCAAAATCATTTAAATTTAAAGGAACAAGCATCCAAAAGTAAAAGGCATTATATAAGTGTTATATTTACTATCCATATTTGAATTCTACTCTTCAAAACTTCAAATGATTAAATTATATGCACTTGTTCCAAAACAAGGTTTAATAAAAATTCAAGTAGTTTCACTCACTTATCTAGGGAGATAATTTGAACTCATATCTCTTATTTCAGGTTAGGATTCACTCATAAAGCACTATAATTACATTGAGACTTGGTTCCAAGCATGTGAAATATGTAGCTACAACTCCACAAGAGGTTTTTGAGGATAAATAATTTGCATGTCTTTTATTCCTCTTGTGACTTTATGGATAATTAGGCCAAATAAAAAATAGAATCAGATTATTAGATTCTATCCATAATCTTGAAAAGTGAAGCTAGGATCTTATCTGTCTACCTTCGTTGAAGTGATCCAAAAATTTACATAGTCTATAAATCTGAAAAAGATAAAATTGGTGTAAAGAGACACAATTAACCACATACTAATTTAACTTAGACACAAACAACACTTGGATAACTCTTGCCTTCTATTAGATCATAATCATTCATATTCTCATGACATCCTATGTGTTAGTCTCAGAAGCCTAATTATAGTCCTAGAGTTGAGTTATAGTCATCAACTATGTTTGTTTCAATCTTGTTCCTCCCTCTTTTTATGTTCAAGCATTGTTATTACTTGTTTAATTATTTATTTGTACTTTTAATTATTATTTTAGGCACTATATCATATATGAATATTGCTAATGATTACTGTTGACCAAATTTGACTTTTAAGCCAAACTGGGGCACCCCTAATTAAAAACTTGGATTTTTAGGTCTATAAAGGGGTATAATATATTATAATGAGGTTTTTTATAGGTTAACTGATGTCAACTAATGTTATATTATCTTTGGTTAATTAGTTTTTATGTCCTTATATCATTTTTGGGTCATTTGAGGGGTCAAAATGGTGCATTTAATACTTTGTACAAGTTTCTTGGGAAATGTGAAGGTTAAAAAATGATTATGTCATGTCACGTGTGTCCACTTAAGTCTTAAGTAACTAGTAAAATTTAAATTTATAGGTGATGCAAAAGAAAGGGTAGTTTTCTCATGAAAGAAGAGGAAAATGGCACTTGTATGGCCTCTTTAGGTAGTGTGACATATAGGATAGGGTTAGGGGAAGTAATTTAATCTTCCTCTACTCAAATACACATTTGGAATGATCTGAAAGTTGCATTTCTATGCCAAAACCATTCTATCTCTTTTTCACCCTTCTTGGCATAGAGAAGTGACTTATATGTTCTTGCTTGGTATGGTTAGCACGAGGGTTTCAGGGAAAATACTCTTGAGAGAATATTACAAATTTAGATACCTCCATTTTAATATCAATAAGTTTGATAATGATCAAATTTTATTTATGAATCATCTGTTTGAAGTTGATTGTTCAAAACTACCTGCTAATTCGTACACCCTCTAGGTTTTGCTTTGGTTTGGGAGATTATGTACAATCCAGATGCTGAGCTTGTTTCTATAGAATATTGAATTCCTATTATAATAATTTTCATGATTGGTTTCATATTTCAAGTTTTTTTGATACTCCAACTAACTCACTTTATAGGAGGGTGTCACCATGAATAATTTCAGTCATTTTTCCACTCACAAAATTTTGAATTCCATACAGAGGACTTGTATAACATGTTCATAAATGTGTTTAAGGTTTTTAAGTCTTGATTCATCCTTAGTTAGCATATGGTGGTGGCCCAAGTTTTCATATGATGCAAAGGAGGAGATTGTAGTAGTCATGTTGAAAATTTTCACACATTTAGTCATGTTAGCATACTTGTAGGTGGCTTCAAGAGTTCAATTCACATTGAAAGGGAGGTATTGGTACTTGTTTAATACCCTTGATGGTATGAGGATGTTTTTGGAGGTGTTAGGATAGGTTATAAGCTCATTTGGAACCTTGAAACCATGTCTACTACCTAAATCAATAGTTGATACCTACATACACACATCCTAATGCATACTTATAGGGTCTTGCTGACATCATGATGATGCATAGAGAGGTGAACATGTGTCTCAACTTATTAGAATTTATAGAAGTGTATTATGGCTATTGGATGAAAGTATTAAGGTTCATGTTCATGGAATTTTATCATAGTGATCATGTTCAACTCACTATTGGGCACCAAATACTCACCTACAGGTGGCCTAAACAGGGGGATGAGATGTTCAATAGAGTGATAAAGTATGTAATGAGACCTTACTTGGAGCCTTATAGGTTAAAAAGACCATTATTGATCTGTCCAAAGTACTATATAGTTACAAATGGATTTGAGATCATTCCAAGAGCTCACATGACCATATTTTGGTCTCCTATCCCTAAAAGGGTAAAATAAAGACCAGAGAGATTTTGGATGATCCCTTATGACATAGTTGCAAGAGCCTTCAAGGCCTAATTTGAGGTGAATGCATCATCCCTAACACAAACTATACCCATGCCAAACATGGAGGTAAGAAAGTAAAAGGAGATAATTTTTTTAAGGCATCAAATATGCCCATAAACATATTGACTTCTTACAATGTTGTCTACAGGTCTAAGCCTAAAAGTGACCCCTCTCCACCAAAGTTGCAAGTTAGGTTTATATTCCATATATAAATGGTTCTAGATGTTTTCATCAAGTTTTGTGACAAAATTATCATCAAAAAAATCTAATTTTATATGTCTAAACCCTCCTAAATACATTCTTAGTCCTTACACAGGTTGCCAAAGTCACCTACAATAGAGTCTAAAAGGGTTTGTCTCAGTTAGGGTAAACAGTGAATTGAGACTTGGTCCTAAGTGATGTTTTAGCTCAGGTTTGAAATTAATGAGTTCCATCATGATATATTTACCATATAGGCTTGTATTAAGATTCAAAACATTTCATGGAAAACCGAATTCACACAAAAGTGCACCTACAATAGATGACACAGGTAGGGGTTACTTTGAGGGAGAAAACTCAGTTTTGGGTTTCAAGGTACTTGAAAAAGAGGTTGGAGGGAGACTAATATGTCAAGAAAAATAATGATCACTTTAATGAGGATCATGATGACCTACATGATACTATAAATAATGTAAATCAAGCACACTCAGAACTCATAGGGTTATAATACAACCAACCATCCAAACACAATCATCCAAGGTAAAGCACATAGTTTGAGATCTCAAGGTGTATGAGGGGTATAGGTGAAAGCTTGGTAATATGAATGGATTTGAGATCTATACAACATGTTTATATA
Organism: Torreya grandis; assembly: GCA_037957365.1. NCBI lineage: Eukaryota > Viridiplantae > Streptophyta > Pinopsida > Cupressales > Taxaceae > Torreya > Torreya grandis. The sequence goes on along the minus strand of JARHVA010003620.1, from coordinate 832,993 downwards.
ATCCATATATGACCCTATCATGTGAAAATAGGTAGAGGAAGGACCCTAAACATGTAAAATATAGTCTACTCTTAGAACCCTGCACTTTCTTGCTTTTCTAGAGCTCCATTTTGGATTTGGAAGGGTTAGAAGGTTAGATGACCTAGTTAGGAGATAAATTTTATAAAATTAATCCCTTTAAATTGGAGATACCTCTCCAATATCTACTTTTGATGAGAAAATAGGTTAATTACCCCCTGTTTTGTCTCAAACAGGGAGCACTTCACCCTTGTATAAACCTTGTAGGTTTAGGAGAAAGTGCATAAGAGGATGAGATAGAGGTTATGTGAACCTTGAAAGATTATTTTTAAGGTTGGAATAAATCTAGACAAACATGATAAACCTATCAAGGAGAAGTGAAAAAAAATAGATTACTCTATGCTCCTAAGCTTGTAGGTAGGACCTTTTAAGACATAACACCCAGTAAGGGGTCAATTTCAACTATAGCCATAAGTGAGATTTACACATTGATTGAGAATGATTTTTGGATGTAATTAGAGGTGTTTGAGCCTTTTTAATATAAGGAATCTCAATGGAATATCCCAAACCATAAAAATTGTTGTCAGGTCTATAAGGAATAGTGAAACATAGTGATAGATGAAGGGGTCATCTTATTTTCTAGTCTTTGATATGACTCATAGACTATTGGAACATGTTTATGGGGTGTATACATATGTTTTAAAGTGTTTTTAGGTCATATAAAACATCAATAATCCATTTTTAATCCCAAAACCATCTCAACATGCAGGAAAAGAGAAGAACAAGTTTGATAGGATAGTTTTGAATGCTCATATCTTTCTCGAGGATCTACATGGGAGCCAAACAAGTTTAGGAAAGTTATTAGAGGTCTTGAAAAACTAATTTTTGGAACTAGTTATCAAACTGGATGTTAGGGTTTTATGAACCAAGCTTAAGACTCAAAACAAGCCTAAAACCCTATTAAACCCTTACCAAAGATCAATTTTAGGTAATGGAGTTAGATAGCTACCAAAATGAGATAGTTTGTCTAAAATAGTGGTTGGAGGTTGTATAGGACTCCCTTAGGATACTTCACACCAAGATTATTTATATGGACTTGTATGGATGGGGGTAGAAATAGGGTTTTTTCTCATTATTTTATGTGTTATGCATGATACACAAAGAGTTAGGAGATGAAAAAAAGTTTGGATGGAATATAAGACTTAATATAACTCCAATTATTCATTTAATGCCCTGAAAAAACTTCTAAGTGCCCTGACTAGGTGATTCAACTCAACCATTCAAACATGGCATTTAGGACAAGTTAGTGAAGAAGATGGAAAACTTTAAGTGAAATGAATTTAAGGTGTCCTTGATACTTATAATGACATGGAGGGCCTTTAAAATTTTCATTCAATCTCTCTCATGTATTTTCATGGGAAACTGATGCTAAATTTGAGGCCAAGTGTGCAGGGTGCATGGAAGGGTACTTTTTTGGACAATAGATGATGATGGCTCACTTTTAGAAAATTTTAGAGGATCAAGAATGCAAAAAATTCATGGAGAGGCATGTATGAGAGTCTCCACTTCCATTAAAACCATTAGATCTGGTACCCATTAGTTATAAGATGTTCAAATAGCTCCAATCATGAAGGTAGTTTTTCTATGCAAAAGGAGGAGTTTTGTGCCACTTTACATAACTTTAATGACTTGAATTGACATTTTTACTTTTCAAAATTGCATGGTTCATCCCATAACCTCTAAAAATTCACAATAAACTCCTTGGATCAGCTTGACAAGTGTCCTTGTGATCCTTGAACTTTTTTTTTCTCTTTCTCTCAAGTTCTATAAGAACTAGCCATTTTGGCATTGTATTGGATGCTCCACCTGAGTATCTTTAAGCCCTGCTCATTTGTATACCTTTTTATAAATAAAATTCTTAAGTTTTACCTATTTCATGACTATTCATAGTGTGCTTTACTTGAATGTTGAATTTGCTTAGTGAAGATTATGGATTCCTTAGCATTGTGTCTCATTCTTTCACCTATTTACAACTTCTTCTTGTAGGGCATGTGAAGTGTTCCAAGAGATGTCCATGTTTAAGTGAGTTTGTATTTCATCAATGTCATTTAAGGCCTCTTTTCTAGTCTTCCTATCCTAATACATTCTTCTATAACTTCATAATGTAACATTGATGTAAGAAGACATAGATTGGAGAAGTGTAGGTATTAGTTTATCCTTGTTTTCATGTGTAATATTCATATAGTTGGAAGTCATCAGTCAATTTGGTGTATCACCTCCATTATATTAGTTTGTTTTCAGTTATCTTTATTCCTTATCACCCCCAAGTTAGTATTAGGTTTAATCCTAAGTGGTACATCAAGGGATTCACCTCATTCCTTAGGTTACCCAAAAGCCTAGAGTTGATTCCATTGTGCCACTTGGATGAGGAGAACCTTATCATCTCCTCATAAGGTAAAAATCTAAGTGATAACAATTAAATTATATTATATCTCTTATGTGCCATTATTTTAACTTATTTTTAATTAAATCACAAATAATTAAAACATTTTGGTGAACCCAATCCTTGTGATCATCCTACCTATGATTCTACAACCCTCTCCCATTAGGGTCTAAATTATTTTATTTTTTTAAGTTCTATGAATTTTTAAGTTTGGATTATTTTTGGATATCATCAAACCATATCTGTTCTTGTTCCTTGTCATTAGGCTTTCCTTTTATTTGACCATGTTTAGTTTGTTAAGCTTGGTCCTCTTTCGCTTGTTATGTTATGCACATGTTTTTGTTTCTTCCCTTTTCTCATGGGTAGATTATATTTATATTTTTAATTTATTTCTGAAATGGCATATGTAAGTGGTTATTTTATATTTTGAATGCTCTTAGTCTTGAACATATGGTTGTTATACAAATTTATATCATTGTTTTGGTAATTATTTCTTTACAAATATCATAGAATATTATCACATGGATTGAATAATGATAGGAATATATGTGACAATAATGTTTTATGTGTTAGTAATATTACCATTAATGATTTTTTCTTACCCTCCTCTTAGTGATAGCGTTTGTATTGATGATTATTTAATGTATGATGGGTGTTGCATGTTATAATATTATAATATTATAGATCAAATAAACAATATCCATGCTAAATTTTATACCTTACAGTTAGTCAAAAGGTCAATTGTTTATAAGGATATACTTTCTGAGGCCTAACATGACTCTACAACATGATGCTAAAATTTCTTATCTTTATTATACTATCAAAAATTTACAAGATAGTGAACACCTTGTCTTTTTTAAATCTAAATATTTGCCCTCTAAGGATATCATTGATGAACACTTACTCTTGGACATTCAAGTTACTTTCAACTATAATGTAATCAAAAGGGTCATGATAGATAATAGTTTAATATTTAATATTTTTAGTGAAGCTTTTATTAATGCACTTGTATTTAATTTTAATTATCTTATGCATTCTAATAGGGTCATAAATAGGTTTGACAACCAACCAAGACGAGTCCTAGGAGTAATAAATTTGAACATATTTGTTGGGCCTAAAACCTTAGATACACCATGTCAAGTGATATCTAATGAAGTGAGATATAATATCTGTCAGGTACCTAGAACAACAAACATGCTCTGATACCAGTTGTTGGGGAATCCAAGAACAAACACACTTGTTCTGATCCCACTTGTTAGGATCTTGCTCCTCAAAAAGAGCACAATATGATTACCAAATATAAGCAATTAAACATGCGAAAATAACCAGAAGCACAAGTAACTAGAATTCACCAATAGCACAGAATATGAGAGACAATACACTATCTTGTATTAATACTTTATACAGAAAAGAATACAATAAAGAGCCGCCACACTCTTCCACCTTACAGAGGCTTCCCACACCTCAAGTGTATAGTAATTCTTCTTCAAAACACTCTCCTACCAAAAATGGTCCCAACACACAACTCACACACAGATTTGGTGTTCACTTCTCCAACCAGTCAGTAATAACCCTGCCAGTACACCAAGCACTCTATAGTACTTCAAGTTGATCTCCCATGAACCTACAACCTATAATTCAACAGACCATACTTACACATGTAGATCTTCTATGAGCTTGCAACAACCTACAACTCAATGATCTTACAATGGAAGGAACTTCCTTGCCTTCCTTTCTAGCTCATGCTTTGCAATACATGCCAATGGGTCTATAAATAGATCCCAGACTTAAACAATAACTTAGACTCTTAATTTGGAATGAATATCCACGTAGCTCAAGACTCAAAGTAGCCTTTACATGCAAACACTCAGTTCACTTAACTAATTGTTCATGCAACGAACAGTTTTGGAACACACAGGCGATCGACGTCAGTCCCTGCTTGCTTGGTGCTGCCGACGTCGGCTGACTTCCTGCCGACATCGGTTGCCTTCTGCTTCATCTTGACTAACATCGATCATGCTGCCGACGCTGGTGTTTCTGGATCTTGAACAACCTTTTGTTCTTCATCTGCATCAAGTTAAAGCTTTTAGCTCCACAACCTAACAATATCCCACTTGGAGATAAATAGCTACAACTGTACCTATACTTGTACTTTGTCTAGTTTGTTCCCTTGGCTTTGTATCCCTCCTCAAGATCAATCTTGAAGACCAACCGCCACACAACTTGTAGTGCAATGCTTGTCACCCAAATCACCTACCACATCCGCATCTACAAACCATGTAGAAAATAACTTGACCCTGCATAGCATGTGCACTCGCTGCTGGTCCCTCTAATAATCCACTGAACTACCCTTCAATGCTTCTCTCCCAGATTGGCTCCAAACTTGTGACAACTCCCACTACTTGGGAAAACTTAGGTCTAGTACATACCATGCACTTAACCTCATTATGTGAATCAAAACACTATTCAGTGAACTATCCAACCATCAACGTGCTAACCGGTCTCACACAATCATCTTGAAACAAAGTCAACATATGACCTTCCATGTCTCTAGAACACACTCATGCCAAAGAATCTTGCTGCTCCTAGATTCCTCATGACATCCCCTAAACTAGCTTTACCTTTAGTTCAACAACTCCCTGTATATGTAACCTTGCAACAAGCATATCATACAGTAATAGGATAATGTAGCTAATATTATCCAACCTGGTAAAGAAAAACACAATGATCAAATCTCCATTGCCCTACAGCTTATACAATACCATATACCCTGGCCTTCTGTCTCACATATCCATTTCTGCTCTTCTTCATCCTAAACATCCATTCATCTCTCAGTGCTTACTTCTAGCTGGAAACTCCATCCAAAACTCCTGTTTGGTTCTCCTCCAAGGAATCACATCCTCCATCCATGCCAAGCTCCCACTGTTTCCTGGATCTACCTGCTCTGCTTCTTTAATAACTTCCTGGTTCTTTACCATAAGTGAGCAACAAGTAGTGTAAAGAAGGGAAATGATGAATTTGAGGCTTACATACCCTTTAAGTCCTCCATATGGGTGCTTGAGACTCCTTGACAGCTTGCTGTCCACCCAAAATTCATCTCAGTGACTGATGCCAGTCACATTCCAGTCTACACCCGATCGATGTCGGTTCCCTGCGACTGCCTCATCACCGACGTCGGTTCCTCCCTTGCCAATGTCGGTGTTTATCTACCCTGAGTCACCGATGTCGGTCTGCACATAGCTGATGTTGGTCCCTGTTTGGATGCTGACACTGGTTTTCTTGCCGACATTGGTCTCTGTGTTTTGCTTGTGAGAATTGACTTCTACCCACGAGCTCCTTTTGGATCAAACCCTTGTCCAAATCACCCTTGCTTTGCTTAGAATTCTTCTGCCCCTTGTGTTGAACTCTGTCTGTCACCTTCTCCTTGAAAACCAGGCTTTCCTATTCTTGTCACTAACATCAGATTCCTCAAGAAACGTCACCTTCTTCTTCTACATATAGAAATATTGATCTATACCCTTTGACTCAAGAACATGCATCTCCTTCTTATTCATGTGACCAAGCCTATTAAGCCACATCTTTGAATCTACAGCTGAAGTAGATAACCCAGAAAGAGAATCAGTAATACAAGTAGATAGATAAAGCATACCTACTTTCTTACCTCTTGCTATGACAAGTGCACCCTTGGAAACCTTCCAAGAGTCCACTGTGAGAGTTACTGTGCAACCCTCATCACCCAAACTTCTTACAAAAATCAAATTTTGCTCTAGAACTGGGACATGCATGACCTCCTTTAACACCCATGTGTTGCCTGTCTACAATTTTAGCTTCACTTTCCCTTTGCCAACCATCTGAAAAGGCTTACCATCCCCTACACAAATTTCTCCAAAGTATCCCTGGACATACTCATGAAAAAATTCCCTATTTGGCGATGCATGAAAAGAGACACCAGAATCTAAAACCCTAGATTCTACTTTATAAAAAGAACATACCAGAGCATCCTGTGCAATGAACTCTGCAACACCTGCTTCTTCTTCATGTCCTTCATGCTGATCTGCTACCAACCAACAATCTTTCTTTTCCTGCTCTTTCTTTCCATATCTCCAACAGGTTATTCTACCATACCTGAACTTGGACCTCCTGCTATTAAACTTCTCCATTCGTAGCTTACTGTCTTCTACCATTACTCTACTCCCACTCAAATAGAAACCCCTATGAGTAACTTGTAATCAAAACACACTAACCATATCTAATCCAACTTGTTAGTATCCCAACCTAAAGCTCTGATACCACTTGTCAGGTACCTAGAACAACAAACATGCTCTGATACCAGTTGTTGGGGAATCTAAGAACAAACACACTTGTTCTGATCCTACTTATTAGGATCTTGCTCCTCAAAAAGAACACAATATGATTACCAAATATAAGCAATTAAACATGCGGAAATAACCAGAAGCACAAGTAACTAGAATTCACCAATAGCATAGAATATGAGAGACAATACACTATCTTGTATTAACACTTTGTACATAAAAGAATACAATAAAGAGCCGCTACACTCTTCCACCTTACAGAGGCTTCCTACACCTCAAGTGTATAGTAATTCTTCTTCAAAACACTCTCCTACCAAAAACGGTCCCAACACACAACTCACACACAGAATTGGTGTTCACCTCTCCAACCAGTCAGTAATAACCCTGCCAGTACACCAAGCACTCTATAGTACTTCAAGTTGATCTCCCATGAACCTGCAACCTGCAATTCAATAGACCATACTTACACATGTAGATCTTCTATGAGCTTGCAACAACCTGTAACTCAATGATCTTACAATGGAAGGAACTTCCTTGCCTTCCTTTCTAGCTCATGCTTTACAATACATGCCAATGGGTCTATAAATAGATCCCAGACTTAAACAATAACTTAGACTCTTAATTTGGAATGAATATCCACATAGCTCAAGACTCGAAGTAGCCTTTACATGCAAACACTCAGTTCACTTAATTAACTATTCGTGCAATGAATAGTTCTAGAACACACAGGCGATCGACATCGGTCCCTACTTGCCTGGTGATGCTGACGTCGGCTGACTTCCTACCGACATCAGTTGCCTTCTACTTCATCTTGATCGACGTTGGTCATGCTGCCAATGCCGGTGCTTCTGGATCTTCAACAACCTTCTGTTCTTCGTCTGCATCAAGTTGAAGCTTTTAGCTCCATAACCTAACAATATCTTAGTTGGTCAACCGTGGTTCCATGATATGATTTGATAGCCCTCTACATTACATATATTATCGAAATTTATATGGGTGCTAAATTTATATTTATCCCAAAAATTATATTACTTTCTAGTTTGTAAAATTATTTAACCCATATCAATTATCATTCCACACCTTAATAAAGAACCAAAGATCATAACATCCCAACAATATATTCCCATAGATAAAATGTGTACATATGATGTGGGTAGAATTAGTAATACGAATTAATATATTGCTATTTACAATGATAGTATAGATTCAACATTTATCAAAGCTTCAATTTACTTCTATATGTTTGGGGGAATATAGAGATGGCATGCACACATTTGGTATTAGATAATTGTAATGTACTCCCCAGTGTTTTGGAAATATTTTCCCTCATCTATGTTTAATTATGTACCATCTTCTAAGGTTAAAATTAAATAACCTATGGCTAAAACATGTTATAATACTAATAAACTAAAGCAACCTATTAGTCTGGTTCAAACTAATGTTTACAAATATGGGATTGGATTCTAATGTGAAAAAAAAATGGGATAAAATGGTCAAGTATTAATAGTAAATTATCGAGGTGTTTAAGAACCAATTATCCCATTTCCTTGTCTTCAAACTAGGTCTTGGTTATAATAGATACACCAAAACTAAATAGAAACCCTTCCAATCAGATCATGGGAATCTTCTTGTTTATGATCATTAGTATGCTTCAATACATAGGAATTTACATACTGACTTTTCCAAGTCTATTACATAACATCAAAGTGAATTATACCATGTTACATATTTATATTTAGAATAACCCAAGTTATTGAATGAAAATGCTTCACTAAAGTTACCTACTCTTAACAATTTTTATAACAGTGAAGCTCTTCAAGACTATATGGGATCTTATTATGATTTAACTTCTTTTCATTAGAGGAATGAATTAAAAAATAACTTGAGTCACCCTGCATAATTTTAAAAGTGTCAACCCTCATCAATTGAAGATGACATTCAATTATATGGTCTTGATTCCTTATCGACAACCCCATATATTGAGGATAGATACATACTATTCATTAAGGAAATATCTATATTTAATTTTGGTACCAAAGAAGATATTAAAGTTGTATTAATTAGTGCATTGATATATATGAGTTATTTTCTTGGGCCTATTTTGATGCTCTCAAAATTGATCCACTCAATGTAGTTCATAATATAGTTTTCCAACTTGATGCCAAAATAATTAAGAAAAATATCATAAAGATGCATCATAAAATTGATTTATTAGATAAATATGAAATCCAAAAATTATTGAATGTGCAATTTATATGACCAATTGGTTATTCACCATGTGTTTTTTAGCATTATCTCAATTATAAACCCTGATAGATACATAAGGTGTCTTCAAACTTTAGAGACTTGAACAAAGGTTCTTATAAAGATGAATTTCCTCCACCTAACATTGATATGATTTTTTTATTCTCCCATTGGTTATGATATTATATCCTTCATGTATAATTTTTCTAAAAATATTAAAACTAAGATAGATATCAGTGATCAATATAAAATTGACTTCACAAGTCCTTGGGGTACATTTTTCTATGTTTTCATGCCTTTTAGTATTAATAATTATAGTGCTACTTATCAAAGGAATATGACACATATATTTCATGGTTACATGAAATATATTTTAGAAGTTTATGTTGATGATGTTTTTTAAAAATCAAAGAAAAGTCAAGATGATGTTAGAGAGTTGTGAAAAATATTTGAATATACAATGTAAAGTTAAATCCTAAGAATATTTTCTTTGGTGTCACATAAAAAATATCATTGGATTTTATTATTTCCAAATGTGGCATTGTGGTTTATCCTGAGAAATCACAAGTTATATTGTTGATATGACTACACCCATTGAGTTAAAATAATTGAGAAGTTTACAAAGAAAAAATCCAAGCCATTTGATGGCTTATAGCTTAGTTGGATGAAAAAATTCAACCAATAAATAATTTATTATGCAAATGTACTAAGTTTTGATGGTAAAAATAATGTAAAAAGGATTTAAATCCAATAAAAAATTATCTAGTTAATCTACTAGTTATGATGTCACTTCTTCCTAATAGACAATTGTTACTATACCTATATACCACCAAGCACAATACGATGATGAGCATAAAGAAAGAGTTATTTATTAAATCAGTCAAAAATTAGTTGATTATGAAAATAAATATATATTAATGTAAAATTTATGCTTAGATATTTGTTTAACATAAAAAAATATAGACATTACATGCTTAATATAGAGACTCACTATTTCCAAGATTGATCCTTTGAGATATATCATGTCTAACCATTTTATATATGGACATGTAGCTAAGATGGTCATGCTAATTGTATAATTAAAACTTAAATATATAGATTAACATTTGGTAAAATGGCAGGTAATCATCAAATAGCTCATTTCAACTACCTTATTAGACCACACTCCTATGAATGATGTTTTTTGAGATGAGTTTGTTATGTGTGCCAATGTAAAAAAAATGTGAACCATGTAATTTTATGGGTCCAAATGTTATTCATGTGGAAAATTAAGCATTCCATTAGTGACACATTAGGATCATACCATTCATTAACATATAGATTGAAAAGTTCATGTACCAATAATATAATAGACTATGAGGCTTTAATTATAGGTTTACACACTAAATGTGATTTAAATATAAAATCTATTAAACTTTATGGTGATTATAAACTTTTATTAAATAAAATGAAAATTAATTATTAAAAAAAAGAATAAAAATTAAGTACATATTGAGATTTTGTACACAATTTGAATTTCTACTTTGACAACTTTGAGATTTGTAACATTAATAGAAGAAATAATCGTCACATTGATGGTATGACTAGAGTTGGATCCCTTATTAATATTGATATAATGAATGAACACACCATATTTAATTAAATTAATTAAAATATAAAACCATTTAACTACCATCTCTAGATGAATTATATGTGTTTGTTATCGTAGTGATACAACTAATTCATAGTGATAGATTGATATTTATAATTTTTTAATCTATTGAGACAGCTCCTAGAACTATTTTGAAAAATAAAAAAAGGAAATATAGAAGAGATTACATTTCATATATCATCATTGGTGATGCTCTTTCCAATAGATCCTATGATGGTCACTTACTTAGTTGCCTTGGAGTAGAAGAAGCCAAAATTGTCTTACAAGAGGTTTATGAAAAATAACGTGGTGGACACTTTAGTGGAAAATAAATGCCATACAAATTATTGATAATCAGTTAATATTATCCTTCCATGTAAATTTATTTTCAATAATATGAAATAAATTTAACAATGCCAATGACATAGTAATTTAACACACACACCATATCAATAATTACAACCTATTATTCATCCTTGGTCATTTTCCATTTGGAGTTTTGATCTAATGGAAAAAATAAATACAACATCATCAAAAGGTCATAAGTTTATCATTACAATTATTGAATATTTTACCAAATGGGTTGAAGCTATTCCTTTATAATCTACCATGAGTGATGACATTTGTAGATTTATAAAGATGTAAATTACATCTTGGTTCGACCTTCTATCTTCTCTTATTATAATAATGGTTCATCTTTCAAGAATAATATAATAATGAGTTTTATGCTAAATACAAGATTCAACATACATTTTATAATCCTTATTATCCCTAAGGGAATTACCAAGTTGAAGCTCCAAATAATATAATTAATAACAACTTGAGTTAAACAATTACCAAATATTGTGAGGATTGGCATATGCATATTTTATACGCTTTATGGGAATATTGTACAAGTATCAAAACAACTACTTGGGCAACCCCCTAATCTTTTTTTCTTGGTGTGGAGGTAGTTCTCCTTATAAATATTGGGATTACCTCTTTGTGTGTGTCCCTTAAAGGTCTTAAAGATGAGAGAATATAGATAAAAATTATTGCATCAATTACAAATGTCATATGAGACATGCATACATTTTATTAAGCAATTAGAGTTTACTAAAATCACCTAAACAAAGCTTATAAAAAGAAGATTAAATAAATATAATTTCATACTAGAAAATTAGTAATATATTAAAATTAAAAGAAAACAAATTTAGATAAAAATAATAAAGGAAAATTTAAAACAAAGTAGCTGGGTCCCTTCGTTTTTAAAAATAAAAATGGTATGATGACCTATCACCTAGGTACATTTGAGGGAAAACCCTTGAAAACATCATGCGACTATGTTGATTCTACACCTAAGTTATGTATTTTTTTTACTTTTCCATTTATTTCATTATACCCATATGTTCCTAGACTTTAGTAAATATATAATGCATTTTGGGACATTATACGCATCTAAGCTTCATGGATTATATCTATACCTATACATTTCCTCTAGGGGAATTACACCCACGTCCTCATGAGCTTAGTATAAATTATATTACATAGTCAAGGATGCCACAATATATATTTGATTCTCTACGCCTTATCTTATAGACAAACTATTTTTCATCATATAAGAATGTTTCTTCTCTTAGCTTGACATTACTTAAAACCTTTTTGAGCATCATATATAGACATCACACAGTTAGTACCACCATTGAATTTCCTATGGTGGCATCATACTCATGTGTCTATTGAACTTACATGATTATATTAAAACATTAAATTTTCCTCTTTATACCTAGTCACATGGAAAACATCACATTTGATACATTTATTGCTACATCTTATCCATATTGGGACATACTCCTATAATAGGGTCATATCTTCATCCCTTCTCATTAGATGTTATTTTGGCATATTTTTCTCCCCGTTAATTACTATTCCTTTGCTTATATGACATTAACATATGAGTATTAGGGGTATTTATGAGTTTTACACAATGATACATATCTTATATATGTACGCATGGACATGTTTTTTGACTCACCTACTACTTGTAATGGTGCATATTATCTACCATCACTCTCAATGAGATCATTCTCCTATGATTCATTTATTACTATTGATATTTACATGATGACATATGCATGTGTTTACAAATGTATTTTTAAATATTATAATAGATTTGGGTATTTTCTATGATAAAACATGATGTGGATAACTTTATTTTGAGATGAGTGATATGCAGGACCAAATACACATCCCTCACCCCAAAAGGTGGAATTATCTAAATATTTAACCTATATATTCTATACCCAAGTTTAGATTTGTATGGATTATTATTTTACCAAAAATCTCTATAAATTTATTTTACTAATAAATAAAGTGATTATATTTTTTAGGATTCACTTTAGAATCCTTTAGGTTTTATATTTCCTTTTAAAATTCACCAATGCCTAGTTTTCAATTTTCAATCTTACTAACTAGGAGTGACAACATGGTTCACATACCAACAAATATATTTGTTCCTTGATGATTTTTAATTAATTTATTTCATTTCACATTGATTATCAATTCACCACAACAATAAATATTTAATTATATTCCTATTTGCTTGCATTTAAACCAAATTTATGGACGATAGAATGTGAGTGTACCTAGTTTATAATTTCAAAGTCTTCATCCTTTCATCCCTCAAGTAGTATGGATGTATCAAAGTTTAATAAAGTTTTTATTTTGACACACACATACATCACACACATGCACTTAAAAATAGGGAATTATGTAGATACATATTTTTTGTACAAGGCTAATTGTTGTAGTCTTTTTAGGGTGGTTTAGTGTATATTAATCATTGATTAAAATTAGGTACTTATTGATGCCTCTTTTATGTGATTTTTTCTCTCCTTCATTGCTTAGTGGTTTTGTGTTTTTATTCCTCTTGTTTTTTCTCTCTCCTTTGTGTTTTCTATATGACCAGAGGCCTCCTCCTATCTTTTATCTATCATTTCTTTGCCTAAATCACAATTGATGGTTTATTAATTGTGATTCTTTTGTCTATATGGGCCCTTATTCCATTATTCCTCTATTTTTCAATGTGTGGACCTATGAATATTAGTTTACATATTTTATTGTGTTGGTTTTCACCCCATAATGCTCTTAATTTGAATTTGAGAAGTCTATATTACAATGTCTCCTAAAACATTTCAATATCAAGTAAGGAACGAGTATCCAAAATTAAAATTCATTATATAAGTCTCAAGTCCAATATCAATATTTTAATATGGTCTTCAAGACTTAGAATGATTTGTATTTTTGCATATTTGTGCCAAAATAAGGTCTAATAAAAATTCATGTAGTCTCACCTACTTATCTATGTATAGAAATTGAAGTCTTATCTCTTGTCTAAGTTTAGGATTCATTCATAAAGCACTCAAACTACATTGAGCCATGATTTAAAGCATGTTGGATATGAAGTTTTAAATCCTCAAGAGGTTTCCTAAGCCAATTAACTTACACATATTTTATTCCTCTCGTGACATTATAGAAAATCAGGTCAAATAAAATAAAATAATTATACCCACCAATTTTACAAATTGAATCCATGATATTTTTTCCTACCTTTATTGAATTGATCCAAAAATTTACAAGATCCAAAAATGTTCAAAAGATAGAGATGATGAATATGGACACAATAAATTACCTATAAATTCTAACCCATATATAATCGACAATCGACTGATTTTGACCTTCCATCACATCAAAGTGAGATTCTCACGACATCCTTTATGTCAATATTAAAATACTACTTATAGTCTAAGAATTTAGTTACATTCATAAGGTGTGTTTTTATAAATCTTATTTCTCCCTCTTTCTATTTTTAGTCATTTCTATTACTTGTTCAATAATTCATTAGTACTTTTAGTTATTGATTTAGTCACCAGATCATATCTAATTATTTATATATATAGATGTTTGGGTTTAATATTTATTATGGGTAAGGGGCCCTTTAACCCTCAATTATATATACATATACATATACATACATACATACATACATATATATCTATATCTATATATATATATATGTATATATATATATATGTATGTATATATATGTATGTATATGTATATATATATATATATATATGTATGTATATGTATATATGTATGTATATGTGTGTGTGTATATATATATATATATATATATATATATATATATATATATATATATATAAAAATTGAGGGTTAAAGGGCCTCTTACCCATAATAAAGATTGAACCCAAACATCTCTTGTAAGCTGCAAATGAAAAGTCATGAGGGAATGGAGATGCCAAATCAAGGATAAGCAATCCCAAAACCACCAAAAGAAATACAAACAAATCCTAAAATTAGATTGGATATACATATACATATATACATATACACATACATATATACATACATATATATATATATATATATATATATACATATACATATACATATACATATACATATACATATACATATACATATACATATACATACATACATACATACATATATATATGTGTATATATATATGTATATGTATATATATATATATATGTGTATATCTATATATATGTATGTATATACATATATGTACATATACATACATATATATATATATATATGTATATGTATATATGTATATATATATGTATATGTATGTATGTATATATATATATATATATATATATATATATAATTGAGGGTTAAAGGGCCCCTTACCCATAATAAAGATTGAACACAAACATCTCTTGTAAGCTGCAAATGAAAATTCATGAGGGAATGGAGATGCAAAATCAAGGATAAGCAATCCCAAAACCACCAAAGGAAATACAAAAAAATTCTAAAATTAGATTGGATAGATACACATGTAAACTCATGAAAATATAGACTACCGACAACCCTCGATCACAAAGGTAACCAAACAACCCTTTAGACTAGAAACACCAACATAGCCATCACAGTACCAAATTTTATTTTTTTACACAAATAGAGATTTATAGAGGGTAGGGTCAGGGCACCTATAAGTTAAACCCTACTTATAAAAACCAAACCTCATTTTGAAGAACTTACTCCAAGGTGCCATCCCCAAAAGAGACCACTAGCATGTTCTTTACAACTAATAAGTTATTCAAAATAGGAGGCACAACCTATTCATCATGATAGATAGTTTAGATAAAAGGTTTTGTTTGCTCTTTCTTAGTCCCTTATACTTCTTGAAAATTATGGCCTCCATTCATAGGTGAGAGGAGATGAATAATAGCCCAATGAGACCCATCATTGGGCATAGAATCAACCACCTTTTCTTGAGGGATCCCTATTTCCCCCAAGATATTTTGGCAACACATTTTATAACAACTACACAAAGGGAAGAGATAAGGGAGGAAACATTTACCCATAATAAAAAATTAAAGGAGTGGTTGGAACTTTGGGGGATTATAGGAGGGAAGGAAACATGCCTAGGGGTTGATACCACAAGCCTGACTTCTTCACCAATATTCTAGAGTTAATTGCCAATTCCATCCCTAAAAAATTATATACAATAGTTGAATTCTAATTATTATGTGAACAACATACCTATCTAAATATTATTATTGATTGAATTATCTTAGATTTTATTTTTCCAATTTTCAAAACTTCATATGTATAGCTTGTTTTCCATAAGTATCATGTGTGGAGAATGAGTGTTTATTATGTGTTGGAGAATAATAATTATCATGCATGGAGAATAATTTTTTATCATGATTGGATCATGAGTATTTATTTTTAATTGGAGCACAAGTGTTTACCATGCATGGAACACAAGTGTCATTTTCCATTACACCATAATTGATTATTATGCTTTAGATAATAAGTATTTATTTTTTATGGACAAAAAGTATTTATTGTGTATTATAGCATAATTGTTTATTGTACATGGACCATAATTTATTATTGTGCATTTGATCAAAAGTATTTATCATACATTGAGTGAGTTTTGATTGCATGTTGGGGCATAAGTGGTTATTATGCATTGGATCAAAAGTGTGTATTATGAATAGAAAGAAAGTATTTATTGTGTGTTTGGACACAAGTGGTGGTTGTGTGTTTATATATATTATTGGTATGTTCAATTCATTGAAGGTCATCACTATGTTAGTGAAAATTGATAAATTTGAACAAGAGGCCAATGGGAAATGGTCATTGAGTGATTAAAATCAATCATCAATGAAGGGGAAAATGGGTTGCCCCTAAGGATAAATATAGGGTAGTTTTTATGCAATCAAATGAATTAATTAGGGAATTAGTGATTGAATATGTTGTGGGAAAGTCAAATATAACTAAGGGAAATTATTAGTTATTGATATTTATAGGATTATAGAACATTGTTGAATGGATAATGGAAGAGGGATCTAGTAAGAATCTTTACAGTCTTATCTAGTTACACAAATATAATTTATGCAAGAGGCTATGCCTTTTACCATAAACAATAAAATAAGATAATATATACATTAGAAGATAATACATACATTAGAACCTAACTATATTTATAAAATATATAGGTATCTCGATATAATGAGGATAGGTCAATATTATTATATATGTTATGTGTTTGAACCATTATATTATGATTCTTCCAAGGGAGTTATTTTAAGTTGATTTTCACCATGGGTTATGGAAATACCACTAATCTATTGGGTTTCTACCATGGTTTTAAAAGCATTAGGTTGGTGTGCCTAGACAACCATGATAACTCAATATTTTCTCTAGTTGAATGAAGTAATGTAATTTTTATAATAACCAGAAGTGAGAAAATAAAAGGGTAAAGATGGAATCTATGTATATGGGTTTTAAGATAAAAATCCTATCATATTATAGTAGTGGAGTGGATTCCATAGAGGTATTAGTTATAAAGGGGTACACCTTGTAACCATGATGATTATGAGAGAGGTCAAGGCAAAGGTTGATAAACTAGGAAGTCTTTCACCTTTTGACCTTGGGTTGAAAAGTAACCTCAATTGTAATATTATTGTATCAAGTTTCCTTATATGGTTGAAAAAATATTGGAATACCTATATGGCTTATAGTACATATGGGAATTCATAATGGATTGTATGTAAATTCCATAATATGGTTTTTATGTTCAATTTGGAATAAATGCTTGGTTTGAACTATTATTCATATTGTGGTTTTAATTTCCCTTATATAGTCATGAAATACATATGGGTGATTCAAGTTACGAATCAACATATTAAATTTGTTAGATGGATATTCTCAAGGAACAACAAGGTGGTATATGCATGATAATTCGTTAAAATTAGGTCTTCCATCTTATCATGTGTTGGGTAACAAGTAGGAAACATGTATGATAACAACTCCTATGATGTGTTATTCATATAGTCTTGTTGATTAATTGCTTATGTCACAAATTTCCATGTCAAGATATTTAATCTCTATTTCCTCATGTTGATCTTATTTTTTTAGAATAATTTGCTTGTTTTAGAATAATTTTTTTAGGTGTGTATGCCACATACTAAGTTTTCACTCTAAATGAGCCATGTATAAAGGAAAGTTAACTTTTATCCTTGATTTTTTTTTTCAAAGTATAAGTTTTTATGAACTTTACATATGGTATCTAAATAGGTTTACAACCCTTGATACATTTTTGAAGAGTTTTATGTGTCCCAAACATGATGTAAAATATGATTAATAGATAAGTTACCTTAAATATTATTATAAATTTAAATTTGATGTGATTTAGGTATTGAACTTTTATGAATTATTTTAAAATTTTGTAAGGAGATGTTATAACATTTTGTTTATCAATTGGGAGCTTCTTATGATAAGCTAAAATATAATCATGATTCCTTGTGGAATAGGACCATGCCTATGGAAAAAAAATATTTTCAAGCATAATGATAATATCTTCAATGGGTGATTAGCCAAATCTATAGGCCAAACATGGGGGATTGAGATAATGCCTCCAAACCAATTAAGCCTAAAATTGGTATTATCATGCTCCCTCATGTGACGATGGGAGATTGAGTGTGTGTGTGTGGACTTTGGAAAATTTATATTTCTATGGGATCTTGAATGCCATGTGGTGTAGATTCTATGGCATTTTTAGCATTAGTGGAAAATATTCATGATGCATATATCATAGGTTTGTATCACCACTTGGATTATATGGTCAAGGTGAATAAATATAAACTTTTAAACTTTGATTAGAAATAGAAAACTGACAATAAATTAATATCAATATGGTATTGGTGTTGGTTACCACATGTGAGGTGTCCTAAAAACCCTTGGTGGTGGTTACCAAATGTGAGGTGTCCTATGAATGTGTATATTAATAGGGTGAAACCCTTCAAAATTAAGAAATAGATATTGAAAATGGATCCATAATTTGATAAAGAGATCTTATAAAAAAGTGCAATAATGTTTTAATAATTTTTTAAAAGAATGTTTTTGTGTAATGATATTTAAATCTAATGGATAGAGTAATTTTATTATACATTAATTGGTTTGGTAAATTGAGATTTTTTATTTGATTTGTGACTCTTGAGTTTTTTGATTATTTTTGTTATTATATTGGTGGATTTATTTATTTTTCAATTAGGTGCCCTTTTTTATCTTGAACTTTTATTATTCATTAGAAAAATTAGGAGTGTTACATCCAGTTTTCTCACTAAGCTGAATTAACTAATTATCTATGGATTAATATGGTTATTAAAATGATTTTTTAATTTTTAACTAAATTTTAAGTCATATTTTTTATGGTATAGATGTATGTTACTTAGATTTCATGATTCATTATTATGAGTTGACTATTTTTGAAATATATACATAATAATTATTTTACATTTATTTTTATAGCATTATTTTATGGTGTGTGTGTGTGTGTGTGTGTGTGTGTGTGTGTGTGTGTGTGTGTGTGTATAATGATGTATTTGACTAACTACCTTCTTATCATGAGTTGGATGTAGGAGAATTTATACTTCAGAGCATGATGGAGGGAGATCATCATTAGAGAGGGTGACGTAGATGGAGACGGTGAAGGATGATAAAAAAACTACTAAAAACCATGCACACACCACACTAGATTTAATATGTTATATGCATTGTGTGTTTGGATTGTTAAATTCAATATGTTTTGAATGTTAATTGAATTTTGTATATTATATGTAGACTCAGTGCTTAATGTTTTAGTAGGATTATATAAGTTTATTTTACTTGTGTTTATTTATGATTACGAGAATATAAATCAAATATATGATATCTAATTACTATTATATATAGACTAGAAAAATGTCTTTACTACATTTTATAATGTTAATATTGATATTATTGATATTCGAGAATATCAATATATGCCAAGATATTAAAATAATGAAAGAAATATATAGCCTATATACACTAGTAATGACAAACAATTATCTGGTTATAATTGAAGGTAATAATTGATTGGTCTATAATTTGGATATGTGAATATATTTTAATTTTTAAAAAGATAAAATTACCTTTATTAGTTGATTAAAAGATGTTAAATTTATCCTTATTACTAACCTAAGATATAAGCCTAATCCAGTTGTCATGCATGGACTACATTAAGAGTTGAGAGAATATTTATCATTGTGTAAAATGATTAAAAGTGGACTTGGAATGAGCTACTTAGACTTGTAACATAGAGTAACATGCATAATTTTGAAATGAATATATTAATGTTTAAGGAATTATGAAAAACTCGAGTAAAGTTAGAATTAGGGATTTCTTAAGCCTGATTATTGAAAGATAACTGATCTTTGGTCTTGGATTGAAATGGTAAAACATGAATTTTTGCATGTATAGTAGAGTAAGGTAAATAG